>JANAVB010021885.1:0-30344 GCA_029216955.1 Iris pallida | reverse complement strand
CGGTAGCACTCCCTCTGTTTTCGGTCAACCCAAAAACTGGGAAATGCTTCCGATATACCTGCAAATAATTTCCAAAACTCGAAATTCATATATATATCCATAGAACAATTTTTCCAAAGCCAACACAGCATTTCCGAAATGATAACGAAATTCCCGAAACCCGAAACCATTCCGATTTAACTTCCCAAAAGAATTCAATTCCATATTAACCGAAAATTCCCAACAGAACCCAAAAGCAATAACAGAACATTATCCAATCTCATTCACAGAGCTTAAGAGCAAAAATTTGAATCTCCAATCATTTCCATTAATTCTCGAAAACCCGAGAATACAGAAAACAGAGAATCTCTTCTTAAAAAGTTCTCAAAAATCCGAGAAAAACTACAGAACCCAGTTTTGTCCTAATAATTCTATTTAATCACAGAAAACAAACCACAGCAATCATTTCCGAGATTTTCGGAAAAGCCGAAATAGCAACGTAACTATTACGTTGTCGAAAACCGAAATCCCGAAGGATTCGGGGACCAGAGAATTCATCATCGACAGAAAGGAAAATAGAGTTCCAGAAATTATACCCAAAACCGAAGTCGAAGGAAATCCCGAATTTGGGTCGCGGAACCGAACGGCAAAACGGACAGTGCTGGACATGGACAGGGGCGAGCAAAGGGTCGACGGACGAAGGCCACGCGGGGTGCCGCGGTGGACGGCGGCGGTCGCCGGTCGGGCGCGGGCGGCGGTGACGCGGGGCCGCGCGGGTCGACGGAGCGCCGGGAAGCGGCTCGGTCGCGCTGGAAAGGGGCGTCGGCCTCGGGAAAACTCGGCCAGTGGTTCGCCGGGGAGGATCGAGAAGGGGATCGCCGGAAAATAGTTGATTTGGAAAGAGGATGAAGAAGATGGTGATGGTGTGGAAAAAAAATGATGGGGAAAAGCCCCTTTTATAGAAATAGGTAGTGAAGGTTACCATTTAAGAAGATGGAGAGCCACCATGGCTTGATGGTCGGCCGGTTATGGAAGGCGAGGGGGTCGACGGGTGGGGAAGAAGAAGAAAACTTCTTCGGTTCACAAAGGCCACTCACAGCACCCAACACTAAAGAAGAATGAAAAGGCTATTGAATGTTTTCTTCATCAGACACTTAATATATGTCATTCAATACCAAGAGTAAGTATAGACTTAATGGGTTGAGACATACGAATGGGTTTGAAACCCACTCAAGATTTATAGGTTAGCCTATAATTGGCTTGGGTTAGGTCCAATTGGACTTAGAAAAATAATGAGTTTGGGCCAGGATTGAAACTAATGGCCAAAGCAATGGGTTTCAATAAAATTTAAAGGCTTTGGGCTAGGAAAATTTTAGACAACTAAAAATATTTTTAAAGGAAATATTATTTAGAAAATTTTTGTACAATTTATAAAAAATATTTTATGTTCAAATTTGGGTTCAAGTCCGGGCTGACATGCCAAAATCCAAGTTTAACTATTTGGAAAATAATTTACTCTTAAATAATATATTAACACTAACATTATTCTAAAGAAAATTTATTGCTAACAAATTTTATTTAGCAAATAAAAAATTAGAAGTAAACTAAAAATACGGGTTTCACAACCTTCCCTCCTTAGAAAATTTTGTCCTCGAAATTTAAGGACAGGTAGGACAGGATTCCCATAATTCAATTAGACACGAGTATGGTGTTCAATTCAGGTTCAAACAATAAGAATTTTTAAAGGTAATCATGGATGAGACAATTTAGGGACAAAATAAAATATAAAGCGAACAAGTGTATGAGGTTGATCAGACCATCATTGCACCGGTTCTGATTAGACAATATTAATGGAGGCCTCCAATAAGATAATGCATGATCAAGCTTGAAAAAAGAATAGCTCGCAAAACTAGGCTAACAAGCATAATGTCAAATTTGAAAATGAAACAGATGAGTATGGAAAGAAATAGGAATAATGATTCAACTTTGCCTGATCTTCATCTCACCTCTGACTATGCTTGTTACTGGTTTCTCTGACACTCCTTCCTTCTCTACAAATTCCAGTGGTTGACAACTGTTGTCTGCCCAGTGCTTCTGTTTATCATAGCTTGTCTCTGATCATCTTCACTTCCTCTGCTGCGCCAGTTACTCTCTCTGGATCTAACAGTATTCTTTCTTCTACATCGTCATGCAAGTTATGTACGAAAACTACATCCAAACTTCAATGATTTGTACTGATGCTAACTGGGTATTTATTAAGAAAACTCTACCAAAGATAATTGATCTTTCCAAGATCCTCCAGATTCCAGGAGGCAAGATTCTTCAGCATGTCTTCAAACGTCTAGATTGACTCTTTGATTGTCTGTCAGTGGAACTTCATGAATCCGGTAGATGTGTCTCTTGCACATTGCCGCCAACTCTTTCGTGAATAAAGCAACTTCATATGAACTGACTTGGTCAGTCAGTCCACAAAATCCAATTGGTGATCTTCCCTCCTTAGGAACAAAGTAATCCTAACACAAATCCATTTATGTGTTCCATCGTTGGCAATAGAGAAACTCCCAAATGTTCCTGCCAACACTTGATCTCTAAGTTTACAAGTGCCTTGTCTTGAAACTGCGTCTTCTTGACTTTGTTCTTCAGACTCGAGCTCACTTGCAGCTTTATTGACACTGAATCAGCATCTAGTTCCATCCTTCTATCTTCAGACAGTATGCTCTCCAGCCCAACTTCCTGATGTCTAGGTGCCGCTTCTTGGTCAAACCATCGATATCAGCTTCAATCGTCTTCGTTACCCAATATTCTGCTCTTTCTGAGTAGAAATATATTTCAGACTTTTATAGTCCGTATATAATTTTACTCCCTTTCCATAATAATTCCATAGCCTTAAAGCAAGGATACTTACAACAAGTTCCGAATTATGTGTGGGATAGTTCTTCTCATGAGTCCGTAATTGCCTAGATATGTAGACAATTATTTTCCCATGTTGTTGAAGAATACAACCCAGTCTTTTTCCTGAGACATCTCTGTAGATGGTGAAACCACCGGATCCTGCGGGTAGCGCAAGGATTGGTAAGCTTCTTCTACAGCTTCTTAAATGCGTCCAGACAAACTCTTCATTCTTTCGAGTCAGCTTCATCATCGACTCAGCAATCTTGGCGAATTCCTACACAGATTCCAGTAGTATCCCATCAAGTCCAAGAAACCATTGAACTTAGATATACGACTTCTCCACAGCGGCTATCTATCTAGAGTCTATCAAATTTTCTTCTCTTGTGACATTATGGCAAAAACCACATTGTCTAAGAAAATTCATGTCTTGATAGCTTACCAAAAACTTCTTCAAAGTTCCTAGAAATTTCTCAGATGCTCTTCATGTTCTTCTTCAGTCCTTGAGTATATCAGATTTTTGTTATCTAAAGAAAAGACAACAAACTGATTCAATTACTCATAAAAAGACTCTGTTCATGAGATTCATGAACACAACATGAGTATTCATCATTCCAAGAGACATGATCCAAAATTCAACTACCAGTATTTGGTGTTGAATGTCGTCTTGAGAATGTACTCCTTCATGATCTTAATCTGATGGTAGTCAGTTCTTAAGTTAATCTCCGAAAACCCTTAAGTTCACTCAACTTGGATAGATCATCAGTCGAGAAAAAGTAATTCTTCAGTGCCCTGATAGTCTACTCTCATCCATATTGTTTTATCCTTCTTGGATACAAACAAGACTGATGCTTCTTAGAGTGAAGCTCCGTCTTATATGAAACCCAACACCTTTAGTCCATTGATCTAATCCTTCATTTCCTTGGCTTCCTTCAGGTCGACTCTATAGTATCACTTAGTCATAGGGAAGGAGCTAGGTACTAGGTTAATGGAATATTTCTATGCATAGGGTAATCCAGAAACTATTAGGGAAAACTTCTATCATGAAGATGTAACTAAGATTTTTATTCATATAAGAGAATTACAACAAAACTCTCATAATTGATCTAGGGACATCTTGTTACAGCTTCTTAATAGATAATACTACTCAGCAGTCCTAAGTACTATTCTTCATGGTTCTGGTTCTTGCTTGGGCATCTCCATTTTCTTCCTCTTCTATGATCCTTGATTCTGCTTCATCCCTTCCTACGGTCTGTTGGATAGAGTCCTGAGGTTGTGGCATAATAGATGCTTCGATACGATGATAAGATAAGGGGCAGTCCTTAACTTGATGTTCAGCAGATCCACACACCAAACATTGCCTTAATCTCTTGTGACAAATGTTGGCTTGGTGACCAGGTCTCTTACAGTAGGCACAAGCCAAAAGCTTCTTGCAATATGGTTGTCGGATAGGGCCCAAATATCTTCTATTCTCATGGGTATCCCTCCTAGGACGAGGTTCCGCTCCAACTTGGTTTAAAATGGCTAAGGTTGCGTCGTTGATATTCTTTATGACTTCTCTCGAGATATCCATCTGTTCAGCTTGAATCTTCTGATACTCTAGGATTTCTTGAAATAGAGCAACCATCTGAGAGGTGTTCTCTGGTACTGGTGAAGCAACATGAGTGGGTACTTCCTCAAAGAAAAGTAACCCAGTTAGAGGAGAGGTAGGATTTGCCAGTGTGGGGAAAACTTCACTGGATGATTGGTGAGGATGATCAATCAGCTGGTTGGGTGAAAAGCTCTGACTTGACTGAAGAGGCGGGGTTCGATCCGGAGATGATACCACATCGCCAGCAGAGTTGGTTTTGTCAGTGGTCATTCTCTGGAAGGTTTAGGATGCAAGCATAAGCAAGGTAACCTACCAGTCTATAATAAAAATATTTATCATATATAAATCGGTCCTATGTTGTGGCAATTTTGATGTTCTAGTGTTCCTAATTGTTTCTAGTTTTCCTAAATTGTTGATTTAGTTGACCTGCATGGGCCACCACTAAAAACATGTCACGACCCGATCCCAATTTCTTGGGTCGACTCGGATCATGCCCAGCCTGCACCGTTGTTGAGACGGCGGCAGTAAGCTGTATTCCATATGCAGGTACAATCAACAACATTTGAAATTTTTAATTGCCACAACATTTAATTTAACGATAAATTAAACTTGTTCATTACAAAAGAGTTCACCACTTTTAAAATAACATTAATTTAAATAAAAGACAACAAATCTCCATCTAAGCAGAAGTATCATCATCAACATCAGGAACCTCCTCTGGAAGCATAGCAGGATACAGCTCTGGGTCGTAATAGCTACTAATATGTAGCTCTGAGTCATCAATAGGACCTATTGGGTGTGGGGAATCCAGTCAGGAAAGGAGCAAGTACAATTATGAAAATAACAATTTGCATAATGAATAGAAAATTGAAATATTAAAATAACTTTGGAAACAATGATTTTCAACTATAAAACAATTGTGATTTGAGTATGCAGTATCTATGACCGGTTTAGGATGATTCACTTGTATCCTATTGATACGGTCCGGCCTAACCCCGTGTGAAGAGGGGTAAGCTCGCACATTCATTTACTATTGGGCTTTGATCATAGATAACTACACTACTCCCCATTATCCCGATGTAATGATTCAATGTGTTACTCTAGGAGAGAGTACGTGTAACAATTGTGTATTTAATATGCAATATTCTAATATTAATTAAACTGAAATTAACACAACCATACTTGCCTTGAATTTCAATTGGTCGAGATTTGTACTTCGGGATTCGAAAGGTCACGTTCTTCCTTGAAATCCTACATTCCGGGGAACTTTATCTCAGAAATACAAATACCAGAAAAATCTAGTTGCAATCTCTATTTGTCTTTCCTAGTCTATTTTAGTTATTAGCTAACTAACACAACATCACAACGTTTACTAATGAGTTTGAATTTAGAAATTCAATTTATTTAGGTTTTTCGGGAAAACTTGTAATTTTCAATTTAAATATAAAACTTGGTATTTTATTAACTTATTGGGAAAAAGATTGGTGTTTTATAATAACTAAATAAAAATATAATTTCTTTTCTTAAAATGAGAAAATCGTGAATTATTAATTAATAATTAATAATATTATTGATTAATCCTACTCGTTTACTCAATCCCAGAATTCATAAATCTAATGTTCCTACTGATTACAAACTTTTGCAGAAAATAAAAGAATAGGCTTATGCCCTTACAAATTAATACATGAATTTAAATAAGAGAAAAATGGGTTAGTCCTTTTAAATCACCTAAAAATTAAATAATAAAATTTTAACTAAATTTGTAAATTATTAGAATGTCTCAGAACTGGTCCAATCTTCAAATACAGCTACTCTGCCTCAACGTCCGGACGAACCGGTGCGTTTGCATTTCGCTGGGGCCCATTGACCAATATGGTCGTCGCCCAAAATAATATAAAAAAATAATAATATTATCCGAAAATCCTTTGAAAATCATTTTTATAATTTTCTAAAAATTTTGGCAGCACTCCCTCTGTTTTCGGTCAACCCAAAAACTGGGAAATGCTTCCGATATACCTGCAAAATAATTTCCAAAACTCGAAATTCATATATATATCCATAGAACATATTTTTCCAAAGCCAACACAGCATTTCCGAAATGATAACGAAATTCCCGAAACCCGAAACCATTCCGATTTAACTTCCCAAAAGAATTCAATTCCAGCATATTAACCGAAAATTCCCAACAGAACCCAAAAGCAATAACAGAACATTATCCAATCTCATTCACAGAGCTTAAGAGCAAAAATTTGAATCTCCAATCATTTCCATTAATTCTTGAAAACCCGAGAATACAGAAAACAGAGAATCTCTTCTTAAAAGTTCTCAAAAATCCGAGAAAAACTACAGAACCCAGTTCTGTCCTAATAATTCTATTTAATCACAGAAAACAAACCACAGCAATCATTTCCGAGATTTTCGGAAAAGCCGAAATAGCAACGTAACTATTACGTTGTCGAAAACCGAAATCCCGAAGGATTCGGGGACCAGAGAATTCATCATCGACAGAAAGGAAAATAGAGTTCCAGAAATTATACCCAAAACCGAAGTCGAAGGAAATCCCGAATTTGGGTCGCAGAACCGAACGGCAAAACGGACAGTGCTGGACATGGACAGGGGCGAGCAAAGGGTCGACGGACGAAGGCCACGCGGGGTGCCGGCGGTGGACGGCGGCGGTCGCCGGTCGGGCGCGGGCGGCGGTGACGCGGGGCCGCGCGGGTCGACGGGAGCGCCGGGAAGCGGCTCGGTCGTGCTGGAAAGGGGCGTCGGCCTCGGGAAAACTCGGCCAGTGGTTCGCCGGGGAGGATCGAGAAGGGGATCGCCGGAAATAGTTGATTTGGAAAGAGGATGAAGAAGATGGTGATGGTGTGGAAAAAAATGATGGAGAAAAGCCCCTTTTATAGGAAATAGGTAGTGAAGGTTACCATTTAAGAAGATGGAGAGCCACCATGGCTTGATGGTCGGCCGGTTATGGAAGGCGAGGGGGTCGACGGGTGGGGAAGAAGAAGAAAACTTCTTCGGTTCACAAAGGCCACTCACAGCACCCAACACTAAAGAAGAATGAAAAGGCTATTGAATGTTTTCTTCATCAGACACTTAATATATGTCATTCAATACCAAGAGTAAGTATAGACTTAATGGGTTGAGACATACGAATGGGTTTGAAACCCACTCAAGATTTATAGGTTAGCCTATAATTGGCTTGGGTTAGGTCCAATTGGACTTAGAAAAATAATGAGTTTGGGCCAGGATTGAAACTAATGGCCAAAGCAATGGGTTTCAATAAAATTTAAAGGCTTTGGGCTAGGAAAATTTTAGACAACTAAAAATATTTTAAAGGAAATATTATTTAGAAAATTTTTGTACAATTTATAAAAAATATTTTATGTTCAAATTTGGGTTCAAGTCCGGGCTGACATGCCAAAAATCCAAGTTTAACTATTTGGAAAATAATTTACTCTTAAATAAATATTATTAACATCTAACATTATTCTAAAGAAAAATTTATTGCTAACAAAATTTTATTTAGCAAATAAAAAATTAGAAGTAAACTAAAAATACGGGTTTCACAACGGCCTTGGGTCCTGTATTTGAACTTTGGTTCAAATTATATACATGGACAAAATACGCAGATAAATAAATTATTGTGTGCAATGCTGTCTTTGATTTTCTAAAAATACTTAAAGTACTGCTAAAATTATGGAAAAATAGTATTTAGATACTATGTTAAGTTAGCTAATTTAGTATAATTTTTGTGGTATTTAATTTACTGTTTTGCCACTAGTTTGGCATATGAAACCAAAACTCATTTTATGTATACTTAGGAAAACTGATTTTTATAAAATATTTGTACTGGTTAATAAATTCCAGAAAAATTATAATAAATTTCTATGATTAATAAGGATCACTTTGATACTTTACTTTAAACAAAACTAGGCTTTTTGTCTATCTCTAAAATTGTTAGAACATAATGGTCTTTTGATTTATTTATTGATTAATTACGACTTGTAGCTTTTTGTGTTATTTTGAGCTTTAGCCGTGTTAAACCTCAACCCCTCACTAGTGTAAAGACCCTAGAAAGTTAGTTAAAGTAGTGTGTTACCCCACATTGGTCTCCTATGCCAAAATCATCATTTTGGCTAGGTGCCCAATCACAAGTCGTATTTCGCCAATTAGTGTCCTAGTATTTTAACTTAGTGTAAAAACTAAGTTATTGTATTTACTTCTACAGTGACGAGTTACCGGACATCCGTAGCACTGTTATCGCAGCTTGTTTTGTTTTGCTTTGCTAGAGGCAAGTACTTTCTACGAACTTTACATATTGTCACATAAAAGAACTACAAACCCCACCATGTTGAATGCTGATCCTTGGGGTAGCAAGTTAGACCTCTACATGTTGTACTTCCAGTTACTACCATGCTTAGAACAGTCTTCATATATCTCTCACATGATTAGAATATGGGTTATGGGGAAACTGATAGTATTGTACGTGATCACGACCCCCCTATAGTAGCGAGCGAGGTCGTATTTTATATGCATACCTTGTCGTAGGCCATTACCCTGCATGTCTGTACGGACGTACACCTATGCTTGTTAACTTGTACGTATGTACATTTCATTATGTGCCCTCCAGCACATTGTACATCTATTGACCGGTCACGTACTTGCTATAGTTTTAAACATCACATATACATCTGTCTCTATGACATATGTGTCCTTGCCATGATAGACTATGTGATGCCATGCTTTCCAGTTATTCCTCTTATGTTCATTTCATGTTTCATATGCTAGTTTGCTAGATTCACTACTTGCTTCCGTCCTGACAGGATAACGTTGTAGATGTCCTTACTGAGGAGGAGTTACTCTGCGACACATATTATGGGGTTACTGCCGAGGACCCGGCCCTTCTTTACGAGGATGTTCCTGCGGGGAACCTCGCCTAGTTGTCTTTTGTTTACTTAGACTTTTGAGAGTAGACATGTACTAGACTATATCTTTTTGTAACTGGACATGTATCCAGTTTTACTTTTCAGTTCACTTGTACTTAGACATTTTACTATATACGACGACTTTTGTGTTTGGTACATTTATGATTTTCTTCACTTATAGAACTGTTAGCATATTTAGTCTTATCCTGTTGTCTTTAGAACAGCTTACTACAGTTTTATCTCAACGTAGGCTGGGCATGACTCGACCTGGCCCAAAAATTTGGGTAGCGGGTCGTGACATGTTTTTAGTGGTGGCCCATGCAGGTCCTGACTAAACTGTTTGGTTACGTTATTGTACCAAGCAAGCCTGCAATTAGGAACTTAAGGTAATTAGACAACTTTAGGAAAGACGCTTAGAACACCTAGAGGAATGCTAGGATTGCAATATAGGAAATACATCACATGTTTGCTATTATAATTAGATTTCCTTGCCTATGATTGCTTAATTACTTTAAACAAGTCCTTATAAGTCCTTTTTACTTTTATTTAGATGGTGCTTACTCGTTCGTCCCAGTATGTTACTCCCGAGAATGGGGCCCTCCTTATCCAGTCAGCTGACCAGTCGACTGATACACCCCCACCTCCACCTACCATATTCCCCCACTCTACATATCCACAGACCCAGATGCCTCCTACCACCTCCCACATCCCAGTCCAAGCAGGCCCCGATACTTCTACCACCCCCTATCATCATACCTACCCAGGCTTCCGTCACACTCGACGGGAACCAGCTGCTCACTATGATTCAGGGGTTCCTAACAACCCATCAGGAGCAGACTACCCTACTCCATCAGAGCATGGAGCGTTCTGAGGGACGTCCCGTGGTCCCACCACATGTAGAGATACGGCAGAGAGCGGGGACGATCAAGGACTTCATGGGTCTGAATCCCAAGGAGTTCTTAGGGACTGAGGGCATAGTAGTAGCAGATGACATGCTAGATTCAGTAGAGAGGAAGCTCCTCGGAGTCAGGATGCCGGATGACCTTCAGGTCGAGGCAGCGGGATTTCTGCTGACAGACTTGGCAGGAGTCTGGTTCCGGAATGAGCCGTTATTTGCGAGAGGTAGAGCCACTTGGGATCAGTTCAAGACCCAGTTCAAGAAAAATTCTTCTCGACCACTGCTAGAGTAGCCATGGGGCTACGATTCCAGAACATCCAGCAGGGGAACCGTTCTGTTGATGAGTATACGGCAGAGTTTAGTCGCCTGAGCCGTTTTGCTCCTAGTCTGGTTGCTGATCCAGAGGAGATGACCCGTAGGTTTTGCCATGGTCTAGTTCCAGACATTGGCATCCTTATAGTGGCGAACGGTACGACTGACTACTACCAGAGCCTAGAGTTGGCCCGTAGCATCGAGGAGCGTCTTCTGTCATGTAAGAGGCCGGTTTCTGTACATCATGAGGGACCGTCCAAGCGTCAGGCTTTCCAGCAGAGAGCACCGACGCCGCCCCAGCAGACTTACCGTCCCCCTACACCACATCATCAGACCCCGCCAGTTAGAGCCCCGGGACCCCGACAGCAGCAGAGGGGAGCTATATGTTCTTTCTGCGGAAGACCGGGGCACGACAGCTCTATTTGCAGGAAGTGGTTGAAGCAATGCTTAGTATGTGGGTCTGCCACCCATCAGATTCGGGCTGTCCAGCAGCCAAGGGACCTAGAGGACCGCTTCCGACTCAGCAGCAGAGGTTTGGATAGCATCTGCAGCAGCAGAAGGGGCCCCAAGGGAAGGTTTATAGCCTGGCCCTTGAGCCGGAGCCGGAGCAGGTTTCGGAGCCGGATTACTTAGCTGACGTCATCACAGGTCATTTTATTTGTATACTTTTCTAGCTCTATGCTTGTTTGATTCTGGTGCATCTCATAGCTTCCTGTCATTAGAGTTCATGCATGAACATCACTTAGTATCTACACCTACTGCGGAGATTAGTAGAGTAATGACGGGAGGTGGACCAGTGCCTATTAGAGCTAGCTATAGATGCTCTATTATGATAGCCGGGAGAGAGTTCGAGGGACGATTCTTTGTGATGCCACTCCCCGGTTATGATATCATATTGGGGATGGACTGGCTTAGCTATGCCCATGCATCTATAGATTGTCATGAGGGTAGTATTTTGTTCAGTCCCCCAGGCACAGCACCATTCAGTGTCAGGAGGACAGGGCCGGAGATCAGCCTAGAGCCGAACTGTTGTAGTCGGGGACTGCAGCACCGCCACACCCTATCATTAGGGAGTTTATGGATAGTATTTCCAGAGGATCTTCCAGGACTTCCGCCTGACAGAGATGTGGAGTTCACTATAGATTTAGTGCCGGGTTCATCACCAGTATCCCGGGCTTGCTTTAGAGTGAATCCCAAGGAGGCCATAGAGATGAAAGAGCAGATTGATGACCTGTTGAAAAAGGGTTTCATTCGATCCAGTGCTTCTCCATGGGGAGCACCAGTGCTCTTTGTGCCTAAGAAGGATGGTACAGTCCGGTTGTGTATTGACTACCGGGCCTTGAATACCATCACCATCAAGAACAAATATCCTCTGCCCAGGATAGATGATTTGTTCGACCAGTTGAGCGGGGCGAAGGTGTTTTCTAGGATAGACTTGAGATCCGGGTACCACCAGGTGAAAGTCAGGCCAGCAGACATCCAGAAGACGGCGTTCAACACGAAGTACGGGCAGCACGAGTTTCTGGTGTTGCCTTTTGGTCTCACAAATGCGCCAGCTATCTTTATGAACTTGATGAATAAGACATTTCACCAGTATCTGGATAAGTTCATCGTAGTGTTTATCGACGACATCCTGATATACTCGAAGACGTCAGAGGAGCATGCAGAGCACTTGCAGATAGTTTTGGGGATTCTGAGACAGGAGAGATTAGTTTGCCAAATTGCCGAAGTGCGAGTTCTTTTTAGACCGAGTGGAGTTTCTCGGCCATGTAGTCACTGGAGATGGAATCTCGATGGATTACAGGAAGATTGCTGCAGTTGAGACGTGGAAGGCTCCGACGTCAGTTTCAGAGATCAGGAGCTTTCTGGGTTTAGCAGGCTATTATAGAAAGTTCGTCCAGGACTTTGCTAGGATAGCTGAACCCATGACGAAGCTGACGCGGAAGGACGCAGAGTACATTTGGTCAAAGGACTGCCAGACAGTATTTGAGGAGCTGAAGAGGAGGCTGACGATCGCTCCAGTTCTGACTTTACATTCAGGTTCTGGAGGATTCACCATATACAGTGATGCTTCTGGGAAGGGGCTAGGATGTGTCCTACAGCAGCATAGAAAAGTGATTGCTTATGCATCTTGGCAGTTACGGACTCATGAGAGGAATTATCCTACCCATGACCTAGAGTTAGCTGCGGTGATCTTTGCACTAAAGTTATGGAAACATTACTTATACGGAGAGCGTGTGGAAATCTTTAGTGACCACAAAAGCTTGAAGTATGTGTTCACGCAGAAAGAGCTGAACATGAGGCAAAGATGATGGTTGGAGTTGATGAAAGACTTCGACGTCGATTTACAGTATCACCCCGGGAAGGCAAATGTGGTGGCAGATGCGCTGAGCAGGCATCCGATGGCATGGTACCTGATGATTGATCGGCATTTGCGGGAGGATCTGGAGAAGCTAGGTATCGAGCTAGTTCGGCCAGGATCAGTGATACAGATGATGGCGCTTGACATTCAGTTAGGTTTGATGGAGCAGATCCGGGAGGCACAGTCTACAGATGAGAGCCTTTACAGACTTCGACCCCAGGCATTAGCTGGATTGCTAGATGACTTCATGATAGAAGAGGATGGATCCCTGAGGCATGGCAGCCAATTGTGCGTGCCGAAGGGAGAGCTGGTAGAGGCAGTCTTGCAGGAGGTGCACACCGATCGAGATATTCTATTCACCCTGGTGCTAACAAAATGTATCGTGACTTACGGGAACATCTTTGGTGGCACGGGATGAAGAGGGATGTATCACGTTTTATCTCGAGATATCTAGTTTGCCAGCAGGTCAAGGCGAAGCGCCAGAGGCCGGCTGGTTTGTTGCAGCCATTACCCATTCCTGAGTGGAAGTGGGAACATATTACGATGGACTTTGTCTCAGGGCTTCCTCGTTCCCAAGGAGGGAAGGATGCCATTTGGGTCATCGTAGACAGGCTGATGAAGTGTGCGTACTTCATACCCTTCAAGGTGGGGCTTTCCTACCGAGAAGTTGGCGGAGCTATACATGCAGTAGATAGTTCGCCTACATGGAGTGCCGGTGAGCATCGTATCAGACAGAGACAGCAGATTTACATCCCACTATTGGAGGAGCTTGCAGGAGGAGTTGGGCAGTAGGCTCAAGTTCAGTACGGCGTACCATCCGCAGACAGATGGGCAGTCCGAGAGGACGATACAGACTACTGGAGGATATGCTGAGGACCTGCGTGCTGGACTTTGGAGGATCATGGAAGAGCCATCTGCACTTGGTAGAGTTTTCATACAACAACAGCTACCAGGCCAGTATTGGTATGTCTCCTTTCGAGGCGCTATATGGACGACTGATGCCGCACACCGCTCTTTTGGGATGATGTCGGAGACAGAGTTATGCTTGGGCCAGAGATGATCACGGATGCAGCAGAGAAAGTCAGGATGATCAGAGACAGGCTCAGAGTAGCTCAGGATAGGCAAAAACACTGGGCTGATGCTAGTCTTAGACCGATGGAGTTCGCAGACAGGTGATATGGTGCTAGTCAAGATATCACCTACTAGAGGGACGATCCGGTTCAGGACGAGGAGGGAAGCTGAGCCCCAGATACATCGGGCCATTCGAGATACTTGGCAGGATTGGAGAGGTAGCTTACAGGGTTGCACTTCCACCCAACCTAGCAGAGTTCACGATGTCTTTCACGTATCTCAGCTGAGGAGATATGTTCCTAGACCCCAGTCATGTGCTAGATCATTCAGAGTTGGAGGTCATACCGAGCCTTACAGTTTTCGAGCAGCCAGTGGAGATATTAGACATGAGAGAGAAGAGGCTGAGGAACAAGGTTATACCCCTAATGCGAGTAGCTTGGAGCCGTCACTCCCTAGGTGAATCTACTTGGGAGAGGGAGTCGGACATGAGGGAGAGAACCCTTACTTGTTCGATCCAACCGCTGCGAGGGAACCACCCGTTCCTGCTTGATACCTTAGAGGTTAGTTTCGATCGCAGCCTTAGTCATTTTATTGTATTGCTTGCTATGTTAGAATAGTGTCGGGTCTTCAATCCTTGTGAATTTCGAGGACGAAATTTTTCAAGGAGGAAGGACTTGTCAGCCCCTGTTTTTCAATTTTAGTTAAATTAGTGTTAATTAATTTTTAATGTTAATTTTAGCCTTAAAATAATTATTAGGATTTTTAGGAATTTTTTTCTATAATTTTTAAATAAGTTTTAAGTAGAAAAATATTGATCTGTAATTTTATAAAATGTTTTAAATATCATTTTGCAATTTTTGAAATGTTTTTATATCGGTTTGTAATTAGAGAATTGTTTTTAATTAAGGAATGCAAATATTATTTTGCATTTTTATACACTGTTAAAGCCTTTATGCAAATAACCTAATTCCTAAGGGCCCTAGTGCTAACCTACCCAAACCCCCCCACGAACACACCCTCTTTCTCCTCACCCACTCTCGTTGACCCCCCCCCCCGACCGACGACTGCCACGCCGACGGGCAGCCCCCGCCGTTTCCGGCTGCCCAACCGCCCAAAAACCCTATAAATAAACCCTCCTCCTCTCCCAGACTCGACCTAAACCCTAACCGACCATCACGACCACCGAAACCCCCTTTCTTCCCCGACAAAACTCGACCCTAACCCTAACTCCGGCGACCCCCAGCTGCCACCTCCACAGCCGTCGTCGTCACCAGCCACCACCACCATCCGCTTCGCCTCGACGAGACGACCGCAGCGCCACCACTCCGCCACCGTCACGACGCCTCCTCCGCCGTCCACGACCATCAAATCCCCCCCCGATCGACTGGACACGTGAGTAGCAGTGTCCTTACGAGTCGTGCGTGTCTCGTGCTGTGTCCATATTGTTCGCCGTGTCTTGGCGAACATGAGCGTGGAACTGGACACGTGAGACTCGTGTCGTACGTGTCGAAATCACCCCGGATACGTTGGTACCTGTGTCCTTAACTGTCAGGACACAGGACAGATTTTTATATTTTTTTTATTATTAATCTAACCTAAACGAAATAAAATAAACGAGACTCTAATCCTAACAGTCGGGCCAAGTTGGCCCACTGGCCAGCGCGCAGTAATAAACCCCCCCTTTTCCTGCGCGCTCGGGTTCGAGCCCCCCCTTTTCTGTTTCCTTTCTTTTTCTTTTTTTCTGTTTCTTTTCTTTTCTTTTTCTTTTTTGTTTTATATATATATTTATATATATATGTATATATATATTAGTATATATATATATATGTATATACTGTATTTTAACAGTATTTTATATATATGTATATATATTTTATAGTTAGTAAATTTCATATATATATGTTTGTATATATGTATATACTTTCATGTATATATATTAATATATATACACTTTATTATTAAGTATTTTATATATATGTATGTATATTTGTATATATATATATATATATATATATATATATATATATATATATATATATATACCTTATAAATTAAGTATTTTTCCTTACATATATATATATGTACTTCTAAAACATATGTATGTATATTTTCAATATGCATAACTTTACCTTATTAAAATAATGATATTTATTTTGCACTATTACCAAATTATATTTTTAGTATATTTAAATTACTGCAACCATTTGGTGTCCAAGCCTAGCATGGGTAATTGGGCCCAAATGTGTTTCCACACATTCAAGACCTGTACAAGTCATATTGGACTTGATTCATGGCCTTGGGTCCTGTATTTGAACTTTGGTTCAAATTATATACATGGACAAAATACGCAGATAAATAAATTATTGTGTGCAATGCTGTTTTTTATTTTCTAAAAATACTTAAAGTACTGCTAAAATTATGGAAAAATAGTATTTAGATACTATGTTAAGTTAGCTAATTTAGTATTAATTTTATGGTATTTAATTTACTGTTTTGCCACTAGTTTGGCATATGAAACCAAAACTCATTTTCTGTATACTTAGGAAAACTGATTTTTATAAAATATTTGTACTGGTTAATAAATTCAGAAAAATTATAATAAATTTCTAGTGATTAACAAGGATCACTTTGATACTTTACTTTAAACAAAACTAGGCTTTTTGTCTATCTCTAAAATTGTTAGAACACAATGGTCTTTTGATTTATTTATTGATTAATTACGACTTGTAGCTTTTTGTGTTATTTTGAGCTTTAGCCGTGTTAAACCTCAACCCATCACTAGTGTAAAGACCCTAGAAAGTTAGTTAATGTAGTGTGTTACCCCACATTGGTCTCCTATGCCAAAATCATCATTTTGGCTAGGTGCCCAATCACAAGTCGTGTTTCGCCAATTAGTGTCCTAGTGTTTTAACTTAGTATAAAAACTAAGTTATTGTATTTACTTCTACAGTGACGAGTTACCGGACATCCGTAGCACTGTTATCGCAGCTTGTTTTGTTTTACTTTGCTAAAGGACAAGTACTTTCTACGAACTTTACATATTGTCACATAAATGAACTGCAAACCCCACCATGTTGAATGCTGATCCTTGGGGTAGCAAGTTAGACCTCTACATGTTGTACTTCCAGTTACTACCTATGCTTAGAACAGTCTTCATATATCTCTCACATAATTAGAATATGGTTTATGGGGAAACTGATTAGTATTGTACGTGATCACGACCCCCCTACATTAGCGAGCGAGGTCGCATTTTATATGCATACCTTGTCGCAGGCCATTACCCCGCATGTCTGTACGGACGTACACCTATGCTTGTTAACTTGTACGTATGTATATTTTATTATGTGCCCTCCAGCACATTGTACATCTATTGACCGGATCACGTACTTGCTACAGTTTTAAATATTATATATACATCTGTCTCTATGACATATGTATCCTTGCCATGATAGACTATGTGATGCCATGCTTTCCAGTTATTCCTCTTATGTTCATTTCCATGTTTCATATGCTAGTTTGCTAGATTCAGTACTTGCTCCCGTCCTGACAGGATAACGTTGTAGGTGTCCATTACTGAGGAGGAGTTACTCTGCGACACATATTATGGGGTTACTGCCGAGTACCCGGCCCTGCTTTACGAGGATGTTCCTGCGGGGAACCTCGCCTAGTTGTCTTTTGTTTACTTAGACTTTTGAGAGTAGACATTGTACTAGACTATATCTTTTTGTAACTGGACATGTATCCAGTTTTACTTTTCATTTCACTTGTACTTGGACATTTCACTATATACGACGACTTTTGTGTTTGGTGCATTTATGATTCTTCTTCACTTATAGAACTGTTAGCACATTTAGTCTTATCCTGTTGTCTTTAGAACAGCTTACTATGTTTTATCTCAACGTAGGCTGGGCATGACTCGGCCTGGCCCAAAAATTTGGGTAGCGGGTCGTGATACCTTCTTTCCGAGGCGACGTCGGAAGGGGTGTTGATGATTGCAGCCGCTGGAACACCGACTGTCTTGGTAGAACTGCTGCCTTGCAACAACAGTTGATGGTGACTATAGCACAGGTGTGCCCTGTGAGGGGCTCATTGTGCTTGTCAATCGACTCTCCTGATCGGAGTTTGTGAGTTATCAAGTTATGCAGATCGTTGGAGGAGAGTGCCACCTTCGTACCCCCATCAGGCGCATGGCAAGGCCAAGTGCCGGGGTGGTCAAGTGAATACTGTGCCCCCTGATCCAACACCAAACAGGCGCTCAGATCAGTAGTAGGGGAACAACATTTACAGTGACTTGAACGAACCTCAGACAGCACAACCAGTAGAGGCGCGGAGAGTTCAAGACCACAGGGTTTGCCTTGCTCGACTTGGTTGCGAGCACAACATATGTGCCCAAGTGAGATAAGGACTTTGAAGGTCGACTCATTTCTAGCACAGAAGTACCCAAGTCGACCTTATATAGCTTACCATTAGCAGTGCGTATGATTGTGAGCGCATGCTTCTGGTTTGCTGCCAGCATAGCACGTTTGAGGCGCATGGCCCGTGCTGCCTTAGGACTTCTTCGTACCAGCCCACTGGGGTACGTATTACTCAGAGTCTAAATTCTCCTTGCCACTACAGCGAGTGAGTCTGTCAAAGACAGAGACCTTCTGTGGCGCATTAGAGGTGATGCATAGGGAATTAGCTGCGCCCTGCTCCGTCGATGCACATCTTCCTCGCCTAAGAGGGAGATGGCTGGGGAATGTGGTCAGCCGCACATTTTCTCGAGAGATGTGCTGCACCGGTGGGCGTATCTTGGTTGCTGAGGACGTCAGCAGGAAGGAAAAGCTGCATTGGCGTATCCCCTTCCGTGGTGGTGCCAGAGGCGTCGACCTTGCGTACCCAGACTTGGCGAGTCTTCTTCGGCTTCGGCAGCCGCTTCGAAGGACTCGCACTGCCTTCAGAGATAAACTCCTCATACGCCTGTTGATTGAGACGTACGACCAGCATCTTGTGGGAGGAGCCCACCTTCACGTCGTCGGATTATGATACAGCTTTCTCGGTAGAAGAGAAAGAGGATCCCCAGCAGAGTCGCCAGCTTGTTTGCCATTAAAATCTTTTGATTACAAATTTCGATTACAAACAGAACAGTATTACAATATAGGACTTAGACGTAGTCCTAGTAGTACACTGTTGTTTATCTGGGTCTATTGTACTGATGGAGCGAGTGGTAATGCGTTGACTCCATTGACGATCTGACGACGGTTCTCGTTTCCCTGAAGGTCTGAGTTGCTCTGGGTGCTGGAGCTTGCAGAGAGGAAGAAGACGTTGAGTGTCTGTATCTGCCTCTCTCTATGTGCTCATAGGTCTGTCTCTGTATATGTATGTCCGTCGATCTGTGTGTGTGAAAGAAGGAAATGATCCCCCAACTTATATCTTGCTGGCTAGCTGCTCATGCGCACATATGTAGGATGTGCCGATTTGTGGAGATGCCACGTGGTGATTGCTGATGGAGACGCATGGACGATGCGCTCTGATTGAGGAGTTGAACCCTTACTGTTGCCTTTGTGGGCTACGGCCGAGCTGTACACGTAGCAATGGAGAGGATCTTTCAGTTGCTGAGATCTTGGGTGATTAGCACCCCTTCATAGGCTAAATTGAGTCAAAGGACACGTGTCGTAGGTCCTTGGCTCAAAGATCTCGGATTTGGTGGGGAGTGATCTGATAGGATGCACCTGGAGTTGGGTGCATGAAGAGACTTTAGCTTGTAACCTTTAGGAATCACGAACCAGTCTGGGCGCACTGCTTTTGAGGCGCATAGCGGGGCTTCAGTAGTGACTTTGACTTCTGTCTTTAGGGATTAGAGAAAAAGTCTGAGGCACACGGCTTTTGAGGCGCATGCAGAGATTTGGGCGCATGGCTGTGGAGGGCACATGCGAAATGGTTGGGCGGCCATGTGGCTTGTAACCGCCGAAGGAAAGCAATGATGATGCTGATGTCGGCGACGCTTCGCCTTCTGAAAAAAGCTATCAACTATTCAGTCCTCGGGGGACGTCCTGCCAACTCTGTCAGACTTTAGCATTTAATGTTCTTGACAGGTGATGGGCCTTTGTGTGGGCGCATCGATCTGCTTCCACTAGGCGCATGGGGACGCAGGGGAGAGCATCCTCATAAGGCGCTTGGTGTTGAAGGGCGCATATGTATGATGCGCGGTCTGACCAGCGCATCCGTTTGCGTGATACGTCTTTATTGGCCTGACTGTTACGTTCTTCGAGTGCTTTAATGGCTCTCCGACTTAGCTGAATTCGAAGAGGCGAATTCATTCATCATAAATACAAGTTCATTGCACTGACTTCTAGAAGGTTGCCACTTGGCACATTGGTTTGATTTGCCCTGGCCTATGAATAGCAACAGTTTGAGAGAGTTTTGTTGTCCCTCGCTTGACTTCTCGACGAAGATGGATTCGACTGATCCTTCCTCCTTAGCAAGACGTTGTATTATGGATGATGGTTCTCCTTGTTCGAAGAAGTTTTGACAGTGAACTCCTTCAGAAGATGAGATCCCCAGGCTGGTAGATGCGCCTGTGCATTGACGAGGAAGTGATTCACTCTGACGGGGCAGAGTGATGTGCTGGGATATACTGGGCTGAGACGATGCAGCTAGCTGAGACATCTGAGTGATGGGCCTAGTTGAGAGTAGGCTGTTACAAAGTCTTCAATTGGCATCATATTTTTGAGACGATGTCGGCAGGCACAACATGTTCCAACTGCTAGAACACAGACTGCCTTGGTGGTGGAGCCACTGTCTTGCGGTAGCAGCAGTTGATGGCGATAGTAGCACAAGTATGCCCTGTGAGGGGCACATTATGCTTGTCAGTAGGCTCTCCTGATCGGTGTTTGTGAATGATCATATTATGCACATCATTGGAGGAGAGTGCCACCTTTACACCCCCATCAGGCGCATGGCAAGGCCAAGTACCGGGGTGATCAAGTGAGAGTTCCACCTTTACACCCCCATCAGGCGCATGGCAAGGCCAAGTGCCGGGGTGATCAAGTGAGAGTTCCACCTTTACACCCCCATCAGGCGCATGGCAAGGCCAAGCGCCGGGGTGATCAAGTGAGAGTACCACCTTTACACCCCCATCAGGCGCATGGCAAGGCCAAGAGCCGGGGTGGTCAAGTGAATTCTGTGCCCCCTGATCCAACGCAAAAGATGTGCTCAGATCAGCAGTGGGGGTACAACATTTATAGTGACTTGAACCAGCCTCAGACGCACAACCAATATAGGTACGGGGGTTCAAGACCACAGAGTTTGCCTTGCACGACTTGGTTGCGAATGCAGCAGATGCGCCCAAGTGAGACAAGGACTTTGAGGGTCGGCTCATTTCTGGCGCAGAAGCACCTGAGTCAACTTTGTACAGGTTACCATCAGTAGCGCGTATGATTGTGAGCACATGCTTCTGGTTTGCCGTTGGCATAGCACGTTTGAGGCACATGGCCCGTGCCACCTTAGAGTTCTTCGTACTAGCCTGCGAAGGCGTATAGTACTCAGAATCCAACTTTTTCTCGCCTTGACAGCGAGTGAAGAACTTGCAGCCAACCCAGAAGAAGAGAAGAACTACTGCAACTTTTTGTGGCTCGAACGGGCTCCCTGGATAACGGGCTCCCTTTTCTTTATTTATTTTGGTGCCTCCTTCAAAGGAGCCAAGAGGGCTCTATATATATGGGACCTCTCTTTTTCTCTTTTCTGATGTGGGATTAAAAGCAAGATCCCTTCTTTTTCATGCTTCTACATTACCCTTCTGTGCACTGGTGGTACGGGTAATAGATTTGAAATAAAACCCAACAGAGGAAATATAGACGTGATAGGTTTTGTGGTCTTAACACCATGTCTTTTATTTCGGGTTGGGTACAGGTGTTAAGTCAAGAGATTATCGGTATCAGAGGTAATATGGACATGATACACGATAACCAAGAATAATCTTTGATGGACCTATTACTCTTCTGCGTACTAGTGGTGCGAGTAATAGATTTTGAGGCAAACTCAGGTGGAGGAAAGCATTTAGTGTGGAAGTTCAGAAGTATGATCATACATGAGTTGTCGCCCCGAAGATGCGATATGAATCCACTCCGAGCGGTCAGAGAGTAAATTCAGCGGTACTTGAGGGTACATAACTCAATAATCTGGAAGATTTCGGGTCAGAGTGTAACTTCAGCGGTTCCAAAGGGTATATAACTCACAATCTGAGAGATAGTTAGAAGATGTCGTTTAGACATAATATTTCTTGTGGAACTTGTCGTTGACGGGCATCATGAGCAAGTCTCCATTTTGTTTTACGAGACGATACGCACCGCTGGAGAATACGGTCTCGATAATGTATGGACCCTCCCACTTGGGCTGGAATTTGCCGGCAGTTTTAGTGAGTCATGACCATCGGTCTGCGAACGGCCAAGACGAGATCGCCTACTTTGAATGTCCTCTGCTTGACTTTCTTATTGAAGGCTCGAGAGACTGCGTGCTTAATAGAACTCAATGCTTTGTTGAGCTTGCAAGCGCTTCTTCCATTGTGCATCTAGTTGTTGGACCATGACTCCAATTCAAGAGGTTCGAGTAGATCCTCGTCTTCCTCTTCAATGTCAACGGATGCCATATTGATAGATAATGTCTGCCTGAATATATCTCTAATGCTATTATCGATGTCGTACGTAGGTGATTCGGATGAGTGAGAATGCCACTTGCATTCCTCATCGGAGCTCTCGGTCATTGTTGCTGGTGTAACATAACCGAGGCTGCATTTGGACTTGCCGTAGTAATCCCGAAGTTTCCCAGACGGGGTTGACAGCTGCAGAGGCAAACGTCGACCATTACCATAATTCAGACCTGGGGTAGCATCCATGTCGTACCCCTTCTTTCGTATAAAATACTTGGCCTGAGGACTATACAGGTATAGCGGTAGTCTTCCAGTATCGGATTCGAGATAAAACTCTTGAGGCATGAAGGGTTGAGGACCTTCTTTTCGGCCAAAGATGATCGTGTAATCCCCTCATCTTCTGACTTGGACTAGAAAATAGGCACCTTTAATGGGAGCAAGTCGGTTTGCGGTATGGACGATTGTCACGTCATCAGGAGAGGGACTATCTACCTTTGCAACTAGATACTTTTGCGAGTTCTGCATCTTCTTCTGCTACCCCCTGCGTGACTGGAGGTTGGGACGCTGTCTTGGGCAACTTAACCACCAAGGGTTCAGCTTGTGGTATTGACTTGCCTGAGGGTTTTGGATCGACACTTGGTTGCCGGCTCGTCTTGGGAAGATGAATGACAATTGGCTCGATAAGGGACTTTGTGTCTTCCGGTTGCCTTTGAGTAGGTTTTTGGCAATCGGATCATCATCGACGTTACAGGGGGCCTCGTATCTTCCTGTTGCCTTTGATAGGATTTCGGCAATCGGATCACCATCGACCCTATGACAGGTTTTGGTTCCTGGCTGGATCTCGGGAGCCGGATGACCATTGGTTCCAACTACGTAGGTGAGACAGGAGAACCGAGCACGTCTTTATGCAAGGTTGCGACGAGGGGTGCTTCCTTACCCGGTTTGTGGGCTTAGGAGACGAATTCTCATGGGTTCTTCTGGCCCTGTGATGGCTTCCAGTTCGTCAGTTATATGCTTCCTGGATTCGTCATATAGACAAGCCTCCTAAGAATAATAAGATTCAACCCCTTTGAAAGGATCGATGTCGGCAAATTCAGTTTTCACGGAACCGTGCTTACTGACATACTTGAAACACTAGTAATGGATGGATGGTACGATCATATAGTCATGTATCCACGGACGTCCCAGGAGGATGTTGTAGGAGGTGTCTGCATCTATGACGTAGCAGGTAACCTCCGTCTTCAGGTCACCAATTTGGCACTTCAACCGGATCTTCCCTAGGAGAAAGTTCCTTCCCGAATTAAAACCGCTAATGGCAGTGTTGGTCGCCGCTAGCCGATGCATTGGGATGCCAAGAAGTTGGAGCAAGCTTTTCGGGATGATGCTTATTGACGAGCAAGGGTCGATATGCATCTGATCCACCTTAATGTCGCCTATGTATCCAGTGTAGTACAAGGGACGATCATACAAATTGGACTTGATCAACATGTCCTGTGGAGTAAATATGATGTTGGGCATTGCATCTGTGCTATCGCCACCCTGTGGGTCTGCTTTCGGGTCTTCTCCTGGAGGCTTGACCTGAGCTAAGTAGGCGTCAGCATTTTGGAGTGCTTCGCTTAATGCGACAAGAAGATCCTTGGAGAGCCTTAGGAGCTCGTATAATGACAACTTTGCTAGCGTATTAGCCAATTGTGCTAATGTGTCAAAGTTGTAAGGTTCTCTCCAGTCCCTGAGGTACATCATTGCGGAGTGGCCTGTCGAAGAGGGTTTCCTTTGTCTTGGACTTATCTGCCAGTGGAGGCTGAGATGGCCTTGGAACATCAGAGGGAGGTAACATTGCCGGCTGAGGATCTTCGACTGAACTATCCCGTGTGGACTGGACTTGTGCTCCAGACCGGGTAACAACAGCTATAGCTTCTTCAGCTTCGGTTGAAATTGTATGGCAGGATCGAGACTTCATGTCCTTTTTTTTGCTGGTAGGAGATGACACCTCCTGGGTACCTTCGGGCAGTAAGTCTAGGATGCACCCACATGATTTCCCCTCGCGAGGTGGTGAGAGGTACTAATCCAGATGCCTGGCTCCGGATAGGGTGGAAGATTAATAACCTCCATCGTTGCCCGAGGGACAGGTATTATCCCCGTCTGGAGTGCTTATTGGAGGGAACTCTCCGAACTGAATAGACACCATGTTCGCCACCACGGTAACCTCTTCAAAGTCTATCGACAGAGCTTTGGAGACGATAAGACTCTGAATGTACCGCTTCAATTGGAAGCAGTCATGAGTCGAATGATGGACATAGCGGTAGAAGTGATAATATTTTGGATCCTCAATTTCTGCCGCTCGGGGCTCACGTCTTGGTGGAGGGAGCTGGATCCTACCCCCTTGCAAAAGCATATCGAAGATAGGTTTGACATGACTATCTTCAAATGAGTAATTCACCTTAGGCCACAGACCTTCCGCCTGTATTTGTTCGGGCTTCTGGGTCGCATCAGCGATCATGGTCTATTTGCCCTTATTGTCCTGGTTAGAGGTGGCGCCACTGTTGTTGTTGCTGGAGGTGGAACTAGGACGTCTGCCCTTAACCTCTCCGTTTGGGATATGTAATCCTAGTTGGCGAGCCTTCTTCAATTTTGCCTCTGCGTTGGTAGCACTTATGATGAAAGTTGTCCAATCCCTGAACTGATCATCGCCCATCTAGAGGCTAATTGCGGGAAGTAACTTTTTCTGGCAGATTTCGATCAAGGAGTTCTCGGGATTGCCTTGGGGCAACCTCATTGCGGTTTGGCAGAACCGCTCGATATAGTTCCTCGTCAGCTCCCTCTCTCCCTGAACGACGTCCATGAGAGACGACATTGTTACATCTTGCCCCACTTCGTAGAATCTCTCTAAGAACATATGCTTGAAGCCGTTAAAAGAATAGATACAGTTGTCGGGAAGGTTGCTGTACCAGTCAAACGCGATCCCCTTCAATGGTCCAATGAATAATCGTGTAAGGATGGCGTCACTATAAGGCAAATGGTCAGTTGTGACTTCAAAGTAAGTCATGTACCGACTAGCAGAGGTCTTCCCATCATACAAATTGATATGGAACGGCTTGTACCATGGTAGAAAAGGCACATCTCTCCATGCAACGGGATATGGCTGTCGTATTCTGAGATCCCGAGAGGAGTCTCGGGCATTAAACATCGCTCGAAGCTCCTGGACTTCCCTCCTTGCCTCCCTGGCTTCATCTGCAGCTGAAAGAACGGATGCTCCTACGGGATCATCACCCAAAGGAGGGACGGTCGTGTTGGAGTCCGCGTTGACTGCGGGTCCCAAGCTTGTTTGTCCGGACGTCCTCGCTGGTTGAGTTGGCAAGACGGCTTTGATCTCGTGCACAGACTTGACCAAGGACAGGAGCATGGCTTCCAGCACTTCTAGTCGTTGTCGGTCAGAAAGTGCTTCATGATCACCGTCAGCCATAAAGACTGTCCTCACGTGGATAGAGGTGGAAGGGATTATGGCAGAGGTACTTTCTGTGCCATAGCCTTGTATAGAGAAATCGTTAGAAAATGTCGGAATGTCATCTTCCTCGGACTCGGATTGAGTGCTACCCCCTGTGCAGGAAGCCGCATCGTCTTGGTGAGGGTGATGGCCCTCAGGGAAATCCAAGTCTGTTATGCAGTTCTGGGGGATCTCTACCCCCTGTGTGTGCTCTTGGTACACCGGATTATCGTATATACTAAGGAGACTGCTACCCCCAGCTTCATCTACTCTCAAGGAAGTCGAAGGTGCACCCCCAGGTGCTGGAAGCTTCTTTTGGATCGAGTGCCTAAATAGACACCCCCTGTGGTTGTTGTTGGCAAACCCTCGATATAAGGGTCTCGTTGCAATACTGGCCGAGATCGCCGGGCTGGAAGAGCCTGTATTCTTTCCTCCCTTGCGAACCTTCTGAGTTGAATTACAGGAGGCGAGAGGAAACTCCTCGTCTCCCAAAATTTGCACCTGTTTCTTGAGTTGTTGTCGAAGAGGTGCTGGCTGCTGTAGTCGTTGGAAAACTGATTGTCGATCTTCAGGTGCTGCTAATTTATTGTAGCAGCAGTTGATGATGAATCGGGTGCAACGACGTCCCGAGAGGGACTCATTGCATGTCAATGCTGCCACCTTGCTTTTGTGAGTAATCACCTCATGCAAGTCGGTAGCAAGCTGATCTACCTTTGCACCAAACTTGTGGACTCAGGTATCCCGAGCGCACGGGTACTTAGGTATCATGTTTACTTCCTGATCCGTGGCTAGTAAAAGCACTTGCTCTGGATCGTTGGAGGGAGACTTTAAAGACCCACCCTATCCATTAGCCCTGGGGGACTGGACGTGGGTGGTTCTGTACAACTTTCCGTTAGAAGTCCGTGTAACAGTCAACGTGGCCCGCTGACAATCAGTAACTTGGACAGTTGACTGGACTGGTTGGGCCTACACTGCCCTAGACTTTTTGACTTAGCACCCGAAGGCACATAGTAAAAAGTGTCCAGATTGATACATCCGACATTCTCAATGGGCCGCATGGAGTCGGGCCTACATGAGAGTCGGTTGAACACAGAGCTTATGACAAGGCCGTATGAGACATCCGGTCTGAGGCGAGAATTGGCTGCCGCATGGGCTATCTTCTGGCGGCTAGAGCTGGCTGCCGCATAAACCATCTTTCTACGGCCAGCATTGGCTGTCGTATGAGCCATCTACTTGTGGCCAGAGTTGGCTGTCGCATGATCTGTCTGCCTGCGGCCAGAGTTGGCTGCCGCATGGACAGACTGCCCATCTCTCTTATGCGGCTTCTTCTTTGTTCGTATGGATTTCCGGGTGCACCCGTATGATTTCTCCTCGTAAAGTGGTGAGAGGTACCAGTCCAGATGTCTGGTTCCAGACGGGTGGAAGATTGGTAACCTCCATCGTCGACAAAAGGATAGGTGTTATCCCGTCTGGAGTGCTTGTTGGAGGAAAGTTGTAGAACTGAATTGACACCATGTTCGTCGCCATGGTAACCTCTTCAAAGTCTATCGACAGAGCTTTGGAGTCGATAAGACTCTGGATGTTCCGCTTTAATTGGAAGCAGTCATGAGTGGAATGATGGACATAGCGGTGGAAGTGACAATATTTTGGGTCCTCCATTTTGTTGGCACATTTTATTTTGATATATTAACAGCATCTTCGTAGTTTAGTTTTCTATGTCTTCAGATTCATATCTTCTCAGAAGCTCTACTACATAAAGTATATCCTTTCAAGTGCTACCATCCATTGCATTGAAGACTGAAGCAGATACCGGCGCTCCTTGCATAGACGGCTTCCTACACTGCTTAAAGTTTTCGAGTCTGTACATGGTCTAGGTATATCTGTAAACACTTAAGGTTGGATGACGAACTAAAAGCATAAATCAAAAATCAATATCTTACAGAGCGGCATACCGGCGGTATGCTCCTGCATACCGGCGGTATGCTCCGGCATACCGGCGGTATACCGTTTTCATCGTCCATAAACTTCCTGTAAAATATTGTCGGCATACTGACGGTATGCTCCGGCATACCGACGGTATACCGTTTTGTGGACCACAAAACATTCTGTGACAAAACATCGGCATACCGACGGTATGCTCCGGCATACCGACGGTATGCTCCGGCATACCGACGGTATACCGTTTTATTTTGCCTAAAAATGTTCTGTGATAAAACATCGGTATACCGACGGTATGCCGCGGCATACCGACAGTATACCTGGTTACAAATATTTGATTTTGAATTGCTTTGACTAGCATTAATGGCAGCATTAAATGCTCCCAACGGATACTAATATGACCATTATTGTTCTACCGGTATACCGACGGTATGCCGGTGCATACCGACGGTATGCCGGTCGGTCTGTATCCAGGAGCATTAAATGCTACCTACTCTTAGTTTCTCTATAAAAGAAAGCTTTCTCTCTCATGAATCTTTTACCAACTCTTGCCATAAATTTTCCAAACAACCAAGAGCTCCACCATTAGTACTCTACCAAGCTTTTAATTGTCATCCTCTCCCAAAGTGCTAGAGTATTTAAGAGTTATAATTTTTGATCTTCACGTGTTAGAAGATCAACAAGTTCTCTTCTTATTTGTGTGAAGTTGGCGAGCCTTCGTAAGAAAACTCGTGTGTTGAAGTTGGCGAGTCTTCGGATCCAAACTCGTGTTGAAGTTGGCAAGTTCTTCGGATCCAAACTCGTGTGTACTATTTGATTAAATAGTAGATTTAAGCCGGAGAGAGTTCCGGGACTGGATTGCCTCAAACGAGGATACCAGGATACATCTTGTGTTTGATCTTCTTACTCTTTACTTTTATTTGTCATATATTACTTCTTGTGCTCTAGTTATTTTTTATTTCCCTATTCACCCCCCTCTAGGGTCCTACAATTGGTATCAGAGCTTTGTTCTCTTGATTTGGATTTACACCCTTTGAGTGATCCATGGCCACTGACCATAGTATCAACACCTTCCACAATGAGGGACACTCCACAAATAGGCCTCCCCTATTTGATAGAACCAACTATAACTACTGGAAGATTAGGATGAGTATTTATCTGAAGTCCATAGATTTTGATTTATGCGATTGTGTGATAAATGGTCTTCCTACTCCTTCCAGAGTTATTGAGGATATTGCTTCTGACACCCTTAGGGACCCTCTTACTGAAAACACCAAGAAGCTTGCTAGTCGAGATGCCAAGGCTATGAACGCTCTTTATTGTGCTCTCGATAGTAGTGAATTCAATAGAATCTCTACTTGCAAGACTTCCAATGAGATTTGAAAGTTACTTGAAGTCACACACGAGGGTACTTCACAAGTGAAGGAATCCAAGATTAGTAAACTCACGCAAGAATATGAGTCCTTTAAGATGAAGCATGATGAATCTATTACTTGCATGTTTACTCATTTTGGTGATATTATTAATCCTCTCTCTTCTCTTGGTAAGGAATATCCTGCTCATGAAAAGATCAGAAAAATTCTTAGAGGATTGACAAAAGTATGGAGTCCTAAAGCTACCGCAATCATTGAGGGAAACGACCTGACAGTCATGAACCTTGAGACCCTCATGGGTAAGCTAATAACTCATGAACTCGATATGAAGGATCCAGAGGAATCCTCCATACAAGAGAAGGAGAAGGAAAAGGCCAAGAAGAAGGAGAAGTCTCTTGCTCTCAAAGTTACAAAATCCTACTCCAAGGATAGCTCCGACGACAATGAGTCGGACGATGATGAAGAAATAGCTCACACAGCTAAGCACTTTCGGAAGTTCCTCAAATTCAACAAAGCCAACCGCTTCAGACGGGACAATGAGAAGATCCAGCGTGTTATCAATGCAGAAGAATCGGACACATCAAGAGGGACTATCCGATGATAAGAAAAGACTCAAGCAAGTACGAGAAGCCTAGCAAAGGAAGCTCGTCCTCCAAGAAATTCGCCAACACAAGCATTTGGTGTGAGAGTGACGTAAGCGACTCTGATAACGACAAAGAGTGCAAACACAATGCCAACGTATGTCTCATGTGTCACGACCGGCACCCTAGAGTAAGGGCACGAGACGTGGGTACGTCCAGCCTACGCTGTAGTATCGGCGGTAGAATGCTGTCCTAGGTCAAACATCTAACAAAATAAAGGTACATGTACAGTATATACTCTCCGAATGGAGG
>JANAVB010021884.1:0-98908 GCA_029216955.1 Iris pallida | reverse complement strand
TTTGGAATTAATTCCAAATATCACCTTCACGCAGGACGATATGCTGCTGGAAGATAATCGACATGACCGTCCTCTATATACAGGATATGTCGATTCTATGAAGGTCGATCGTCTACTAATTGATCCTGGATCTGCTCTCAGCATTATGCCAAGGACTATGTTGGATGTACTGAAAATACCCGTGCATAGTCTTTCTGCTACCATCACCACCATTTTGGGATTCAACCAAGGCAAAAGTGAACCTCTGGGCAAGATTCGCCTGAAACTCCAAATAGGCAATCTTGCACTAAGGTTACCTTTTTTATCATTGACAATCACGGCTGTTCATACAATGCTCTTTTGGGGAGGCCATTCCTACATGAGCATAATATTGTTCCTTCCACTCTTCATCAATGCTTCAAATACGTTGATGACAATGGAGAGGTCCACAAGGAGGTTGCCGATCTCTACCCTTTCAAAGGTGTCGAATCATATTGTAACGACTCTCGAATGTATAAGGAGGAATTCATGAAGATCGTTCTTTCTCTGGACACTGAAGAAGAGCAAGAAGCAACGCCTAATGAAACCCTCATCATACCTGTCAAAGGGCGGTTTCTCATCCTCAATCTTCTAAACCATTGGCTATTCACTTGCCAATTCAGAAACAGCCAACTGATGATGGTCAAAGGGAGCTCACCTCCTCTGAGCCACTTGTTATCGACTTACGTCGTAATAAGGACAAAAAGCAGCTCACTTCTTCTGAGCCATTGTTATCAATGACAAGGATAAAAGGGAGCTCACCTCCTCTGAGCCGCTTGTTATTGACCTCCGTCGCAACAAGTCTAATCTTACTCCACGTCCTTCTTCTCCCCCTCTTGTAATCGATCTGACCAAGTCTGCTAAGACTAAAGGTCCTGTTGTAAATACCACTGTGTATTAATGAAGATGTATCTCCTTTCCAGTATACTGATGTTATCTACTATACTAAGTATTATTTGGAAATATTAGATAGCTTCCAATCATTCACAATGGGAGTCGTACAAGCTTTTCAGACGGAAGTATCACTCGAACATCCAGAGAAGTCATACTTTGTCGTTCCTTCTCGAAAGAAATGCAAAAGTCCAATACTTTTTAGTAAAGGACCAGAACAGAAGTTCAGCTACACGGATGATAGCAAAGTTAACGATACCGGACATCTTCAAATCCGTCGTTACAGTCAACAATCAAAAGACATCATCCGAAAGATGGGTTACGACTTCAAAAGTGGCCTCAACTACGGCAAAGGAAGGCGAACTCCTGTCCGTACAGCTGTCCCATATGGAAAGTCTGAAATGTATCACAGCAGGACTAATAGAGGTCTCGGATACACTTCTCCTCCGGTGTTATCCCCAGCAGTCTCCGAATCCGATAGTGACGAACATTCCAATTCTTCTGATTTCAGATCATGGGATTCTGACACCAGCATTGGTCAAATTCATCGGCTGACCGTATCTTCTGACATGTCACCGCTGAATGAACATCTTATCCAAAATCATCCGATGGTTCGTCCATTCATCTTTCATCTATTCATTACAACCATTCGACGATTCATTTTTTCTTGACGATTTATTTCGTTCATCTGATGCAAAAAGTGCGAAGGCATTCCATTAATTCAAAATTGGTTACATTTGCAAGATTTCATCTCAGCAGCCCAATAAGGAGCAAGAGATTACATTGATAAAATTACAATTAAAGACAGATAGAAATATCAAAGATAGACATTTTTGGCTTAGTTGTGACGACGCATATGTCATTTCCTCAACCATTTTGCATATGAAGGTGTATATTCTCGTCCAGAGCAAGAGGATCAGAGCTCCCAGTGCTACTGTCTTCAGATATGGGCTCTTCTTTTACAGCTGCTTTAATATCAGGAGTAATTCTCTCTTTAATGGGTGTCACTTCTTCTTGTTTGACAAAAATAGCACTTCTTCCTTCACAACGATCTCAGCTTTTGGCACTGCAAAAATCAAAGACAAAAGAAACAAGTCATCAGACTGCGCTGACAAATACTGTGCATACATCAGATTGTGCTGACACAGCCTGCGCATACATCAGATTGCGCTGACATAGCTTGCGCAGTTAACAGTTTGCGCAGGCTTTCCTGCGCAAATCAATCGATTGCGCTGGCTTTCTGCCCGCGCAATTCAACAGATTGTGCAGGAAAGCCGCCTTCATAAAAATGAAGACAGACAGTGTCATGCAACCAAAACCCTAAAAAGGGTGGCGCAATATGAACTCATCTCTAAAAGAGATGAGTTTCGAAGATCAAAGAAGTCGAAACCCTAAAAAAGGTGTTCGATCAAGTCCAACAACCTCGCAGCGCAGGATGTGCGGTCTCATGGCGAAAGCACGCGGCACGGTTCGAGATGATTCGGCGGGGGCCTTGCCCTTGTCGGCGGCGGTGTTAGATCGACGGGGAGCCATTGGTCGTCGGAGAAGAAGACTGGTTGCAAAGAACTCGAAACTTTTTCTCTCAAACACAAATGAATGCAAGTAAAGAATTATCAAGTACGAAGAGACTATTTATAGTTTTCGAATGTGAAACGGCCGCCCCAGATTGCGACTAAGACTGCGCACAACTCCGATTGCGCAGACAGCTCACTTACATGCGCAACTTGATTTGAATATCATAATTCAAAGTATTTCGAAACTTTGAATCAAATCAACTTTCGAAAACTTTGAAGGGGGTGGTCTTGTAGGTCCTAAAAAATCAAGTTGCATCAATCAACAAAGTCAAATGATCAAGATATGCACCATTCAAGCAAACTGCACAGACAGCAGATTGCGTAGCTCACAGACTGCGCAAGCTCAATTGTGCACACTTCCGATTGCGCAGAGCTTACGTGGCCAGAGTCATCATTACCTGACAACCAAATCAAATCTGACAGCTGACAGGCGCAAAAGACGAGGAAACCGTTTGTTTCTCTGTGCAGCACAGTGCTCGAGGACAGCTGTCCAGCCTGGTGCGCAACCGACTTCCTGCGCAGTCCAAGTATGCGCAATCCAGCTCATGTGCCATCCACTTCCTGCAGTCTAATACTTGCGCACTCCATCAAAGCAACTGCCAAATGCATATGTGGCCTTCATGCCATCAATTTCTCAGAACGTGGTAACTGCCTATGCACGACCATGCGCATTTCAATCAATTTTGCCAAGTGTCCAAGACAGGTGGCCCATGATCAAGCAACTGCCTGCGCAGTCCACTGTTGCGCAATCCAAGACCTGCGCAATCCATCTTGCGCAATTCTAGAATAACTGAAAGTTAGTTATTTCCAGAACTCTATAAATAGAGTTTCAAATCTTCATTTTAAGGGACCATTACATACATATCAGATCACATACAGAGAGATTATTCTCTTCAGAGAATTCAGGAGTTCTTGCTAAAGTGCTGCTGCATTCTTCGGAGGCTTTTGCCTTCAGTTCTTCAGAGGCTTTCTGCCTTCAATTCATCAGAGACTTTCGTCTTCAATCAGCTTCAAAGGTTTTCGTCTTCAAAGTTCACATCATCCAAGGGATAAGCAATCGTCTTCTAGATTGGATTCCTACAGTTGTACTTTCCAGAATTCAAATTGTAATCTTCTTCTATTACAAAAGTTTGTATAAACATTCCTTTTTGTTTTTGCAAACAATGGGCACTATGAATTCTTAGTAATGCCGTTGAGGTTTGACCAATGCTCCAGCAATCTTTATGGATTTGATGAATCGCATCTTTATGCCATACTTAGACCAGTTTGTCGTGGTGTTTCTTGACGACATTCTCGTATACTCTGCTAGTAAAGAGGAGCATGAAGACCACCTCAGGAAGGTGTTACAGGTTCTGAGAGAGAACCAGTTGTATGCCAAGCTCAGCAAGTGTGAGTTTTGGTCGGATCACATTTCATTTTTGGTCACATCATATCAGGAGCTGGAGTAGCAGTAGATCCCAAGAAGGTAGAAGCAGTAGAAAGTTGGCCAGTACCCAAGACCGTAACAGATGTGCGAAGTTTCTTGGGATTGACAGGATATTACAGAAGGTTTGTGCCAGACTTTGCAAGGCTTTCAGCACCCATGATCCGCTTAACCCGGAAGGACGTACCATTCGTTTGGTCGGCAGAATGTCAGGCATCATTTGAGACTTTGAAGCAGAAGTTGATATCAGCACCTATTCTTACATTGCCAGTTGGACCCGGAGTTTTACAGTATATTGTGATGCGTAGGTAAAGGACTTGGATGTGTCCTTATGCAACATGGGAAGGTGATAGCATATGCATCTAGGCAGCTTCGGGACCACGAGAAGAATTACCTAACTCACGATTTGGAGTTAGCGGCAGTAGTGTTTGCTCTGAAGCTGTGGAGGCATTACTTATATGGTGACCGAGTGGACATGTACACAGACCATAAAAGTCTGAAGTACATCTTTACTCAGAAGGAACTAAACATGAGACAGAGAAGATGGTTAGAGTTGATCAAGGATTACGACGTGGAGCTTCAGTATCATCCAGGTAAGGCTAATGTAGTAGCAGACGCTCTTAGCAGGAGAGGCGGCGCATTTATGTTGACAACACAGAGGCATATCTTAGGAAATCTTCAGGAGATGGGCATCAAAGTTATACTTCCTAGTGATGTAGGAGTTCTGGCAAGTCTACAAGTTCAATCCGACTCGGTAGATAGAATTAAGGCAGCTCAGGCACAGGACCCAAGGATTCAGAAGCTTAGGGCAGAATGTGAGTCAGGACTCGGAAAGGAGATGAGAATTCATGAAGATGGTACACTTAGGTTTGGATCACGTCTATGTGTGCCTAGTGGAGATATCAGACAGAAGGTTATGGCAGAAGCTCACAGTTCTCAGTATTCTATTCACCTGAAGGGACCAAGATGTACCAAGATATCAAGCAGCATTTCTGGTGGAATGGGATGAAGAGGGAGATAGCTAGATTTGTTTTCCGTTGCTTGGTATGTCAGCAGGTGAAGGCAGAACAGCAGAGGCCAGTTGGTTATTGCAACCGCTTCCTATCCCGGAATGGAAATGGAAGTATATTACAATGGACTTTGTTACCGGTTTACCGAGGTCACCAAGTGGTAAGGATGCTATTTGGGTAATCGTAGATCGGCTTACAAGGGTAGCACACTTTATTCCTTTCAGAGTAGGGCAATCTACAAAAGTTGCAGAGTTGTATATGCAACGGATAGTCAGGCAGCATGGAGTCCCTGTCAGTATTGTGTCGGATCGAGATACCCGCTTTACATCACATTTCTGGAAGAGTTTACATCATATTCTGGGTACCAAGTTAAGATTTAGTACGACTTACCATCTGCAGACGGACGGGCAATCAGAAAGAACGATTCAGACTTTAGAAGATATGTTACAAGCTTGCACTCTAGATTTTGGAGGGTCTTGGGAGAGTCACCTGCACTTAGTCGAGTTCTCATACAACAACAGTTATCAAGCCAGTATCCAGATGGCACCATTTAAAGCCCTGTATGGTAAGAAGTGTAGGTCGCCGCTTGCATGGGATGATATCGGGAGAGGAAGATGTTAGGCCCGGAATTGATTGTTCAGACGGTTGAAGTGTTTAAGGGAATCAGAGAGCGACTTCGAGTTGCGCAGGATTGGCATCGTCATTGGGCGGACCAGCATCGTAGGACGCTAGAGTTTTCTGTTGGGGACCACGTATTCCTATGGATCTCACCTACTCGTGGGGTCATTAGATTTGGCGTTCGCGGGAAATTGAGTCCGCGGTACGTAGGCCCATTTGTTATCCTTGATCGGTAGGCGATGTTGCTTATCGTTTATCCCTTCCACCTTCGTTACGAGAGATGCATGACGTGTTTCATGTATCTCAGTTACGGAGGTATGTATCGGACCCAAGCCATGTCCTCGATCATTCTGAGCTGGTTGTTGGTACCAACCTGTTTACGAGGAACAGCCTGTGTCCACTTTGGACCGAAGAGAGAAGATACTTAAGAACCGAACAATTAGTCTTGTCCGTATTGCTTGGGGTCATCACTCCTTGGGAGAGTCAACGTGGAAACGTGAGGATGATATCCGATCACGGTATCCACACCTGTTTGACTCACAAGGTATATCTTTTTCTGTGTACCTTGATTGTCTTGATTCCTCATGTTTATCACCTTATGGGTAGAATTGCTTGATATCGTAGATTGTTAAGTATAGATATGTTACTTGCTATGGACATGGTAAAATGATTGCTTGATTTAAATTGCTTATACTTAGATTAGTTTAGCCCCGATGTTTCTATCCTGCTTGGATTTGAAATTCCGAGGACGGAATTTTTCTAAGGAGGGTAGGGATGTCACTCCCCGTTCCCAGAATGCGTATTTTTATACATGTATTATTCGAATGTATTTATTTAATATTTATCGTGTATTATCCTGTATTTAAATTCTTTAATCTCATGTTAATTAATTATCTGGGTTTTATTTCCTGCATTTTTTTTCTCTGCTTTAGTCCTGCTTTGGGTTCGGCTTGGCCGGGTTCATGATGGTTCAACCGAACCGTTTGGAATGGACCATGAACCGAATCCACCTACCACCACCCCTTCTATTTAAGCTCCCATCCCCTTTCTCTCTCTTCATAACTCTCCTTCACCATTACTTCTTCTTCTCTTCTTCTTCTTCTTCTTCTTCTTCTTCATTCTCATCACTCTCCCCACCTACCAGCAGTAGGCAAGTACATCTTGCTTCTTCATGTGAACCTATTTTTATGGTTCATTTGTCTTCCTCTCATGATCCTAAGGAAGTTTAGAACTTAGCATTTTTGATTTCTTTGGCTCGTTTCTTACAGATCTAAGTTGTTGTATTTTCGGTTGTTCATGGATTTTGATCCATCAAACTGGCGTATTTTCGGAAATGGATAGTTCCATGTGGTAGAGCTTCTCATTCTACACCATTCTTAACCATGGGAAGCTCATTTCTGGCTTGGAACGAAGGCTCCATAGGACTTGGAGTTTGATAGATGTTGTACGCTCACGTCTTAACGTGCTCGCGTAAACATCACCCCTGTCACGCTCATGTTCTTACGTATCAGCGTGTATTTTTAGTCACGCTCACGTTCTTACGTGTCAGCGTGTATTTTTAGTCACGCTCACGTTCTTACGTGTCAGCGTGTATTTTTAGTCACGCCCACGCTGTGCGTGTGTGCGTGAATTTTTAGTCACGCCCACGCTGTGCGTGCGTGTATTTTTAGTCACGCCCACGCTGTGCGTGCGTGCGTGTATTTTTAGTCACGCTCACGCTGTGCGTGCTGCGTGAATTTTTAGTCACGCCCACTCCTATAGACTAACCTTGGTGTATCACTTTATACGCTTACTCCTTCATACTAAACTTGGCGTGACTTGATTGGCCTTAGCATCTGACCTTGGTGTAATTTAACCTTGGTGTTTCTATTGCTCTATAATTTATTCATTTAATAGTGGCATGATACTTCTCCTATTATATCCTTACGCCTTTTTGCATAAACTCGATAATCTTAGTATGTTAATATCTTTAATACATATGGTTGTGAAGAACGTCCCCTGTGTCTTGATTGGTTTATGGATACCCAGTGAGACTGGAACTTAACCATGAGAGTTATAGACTCGACCCCATTTAATACTGATTGACTTCATGCCTTGTCACCATTGATAATGATGGCTATCTTGACTAAAATTGATCATGCGTTCCTAGTTGGAACTAAGAGACTAGCTAGTCGTCTTATTGAATTAAATGAATGATACACGTTCATGTTATGGACTATTGTAATCTACTAGCCAATCCTTAATATTGTCATACAGGCATGTGCTTCAATTAATTTATTTATTTACTTCGGTACAGAGCAGCATGTGTACTTTATGGTCAAGGCATGATTATTTCGTGGTTAGTTTTAATTGTTGTATTACGCTATGTAAGACCTACAACCTAACCGCACGGACATCGTTGTAGAGTTGGCCATATCGTACTTGTACGGAAGTACTCATTCTGAATGACCATGATCCACGGCATGGGACTTCACTCAACGTAGAGACTATTAAGTCAAATAAAATAATGATGGCATGGAGAGAATAGATTTCCGAGTTCTTACATGGCAGCCCTATTGGGACTAGTAGTGCCCGACAAACCGGCTGGTTCCCACAGATACTGTAAACCTGCCACACGGGCAGGGAGCGGTATCTGCTTATATTATTATTGTATATTGTATATTGATGACGGGCGTCCCGCTGGGACTCGTCTAATTCATGATTGGCGCAATTGATTGACTGGATAGACTAGCCTTGCTCGCTCATAGTAAGAACTGAGGAATCCTTATTGCATAATTCCAGGATAACTTGGGACTCACAATAGCAAGCTGTAGGAGTTGATTGGCCGTTCAAGATGATTTGTTTGTGTACTGTATCTACTCTGTTGCCTAACTGGGATGATCAGAATGTCAGGACATGAAGGGCCAACTTATGTCCTTGTTTGGTTGGGAGGTTGGCTCGAAGTGTCGTGATGTTATGTGAATCCTAGTGGAAAGCAGAGATCTATTATTATATTCTCTTACTACTGGTTTAATCCTTCATATCGTGCTTCCTTGTGGTACTTGCTATTAGAGGTCTAACCTCTGGTTTTGTATGGCCAGATTTAGAGCCGGTTTCCGAGGATTCAGCCTACTTCCACCTCCAAGATGGTCAATACTAGAGGGATGATCGCAGGAGGACTCGAGTGGGTTCCTTACTTCACCACTCGTTTTGTTGTTTACCTTATACTTAGCCGTTTGGCACCGACATGTTAGTCGAATGTCTTGTACTTACTTTTACATGATTGTAATTAAGTCAGACTGCAGCTGATAAAAATTGTGTATATTGCTATATCATCTGGCTATGTTTTGTAAAGCCAGATCTCAAGAATATTTTGATTTAAGCGTCTGGGACGCCTTAATGCTTTATCTTACATGTTCTCTATTACTGTTTCTTGTTTGAACGATTGAGACAATAGATGTGAAGTGACCGTAGTAAGACTTTCATGTAGCATGCACCCCCTCGTTTGGTTAGACAGCTTTTATCGTATTATACGGTATTCTTCTACCCGTAATACGTAGCTGGCTGAGTCATTCCCCCGCTCTCCAGTATTCTGGTTCTGGGGCGTGACAATCACAAGCAGTGGGATCCTGTCATTATTGTCCGAGGAAACTTTAATAAGATCCTTCCAGAGTTGGAACCTTCTTTTGCGATCATTATGACCATATACAGCTCCCACCATTATGAAGCCCCCCTCTATTAGAGTATTCAATAACTATGAGTTAGTCTGATTGGAATTTCACCACTCCCGACCATATGTGAACGTCCCACATCATTCATATCCGAGCCATGCCGCACATAAGTCCGTTGTGAACGGACTCCCACTGGCTTGGGGTACGGTTCTCAATCCTGCTAGCAGACTTAATTTTACTTTCTAATAAGGCAACAATCGAGCAATTGTTACTCCGCATCACCTTAGTAATCTCCTTCCATCGTCCAATAGAATTACAACCTCGGACATTCCATGTGAGGAAAGACATGGAGACTAATTGAGGGGGTTGTCCGTATCTGGCCTCCTACACTCTCATGGACAACTCGAGAGCGTAACCGACGTACCCGACGTATGAGGATGGGAGGTTTGCTGAAGCATACGCTGCCATTACGGGTTCGCGACTGTAAGTCCCATGTTCTCCTCCAAGTGTTGGGTACCATAGCTCGCTTCCAAGCTCGTTGGCCTGGGCCACCTCTATTCGGCGATGTGATGTAGCTCTCTTACTACTCCTTAGTTGTTCATCGGTCTCGAGTCCTCCCTCGTTCCCGCCTCTTCGGCTATCTTCAGTCGCTTGACTTTCCTCCTCCAGATCGCCGTTAGATGCCCCCAACAAGTACCATAGCAAGATCCTCTATTATAGGTGGGGTGATTCTTGATTCCGAGACTTGTCTCTTCCCAAGGATCGAGCTCATAGAATTCTCAATAGCTATCAATGGTTGGGTCTCCGACGCCTCCACCACCATAGAAGAGTCTGCAATTGGATCTTTTTGCTGTTGTAACTGATGATCCTTGTCCACCACCTCCTCATGAGCCTGACTAGGCATGTCTTCTTACATATTCCCGTCTTCCTCTGCCTCCTCCTTCTCTTTACACTTCGAATTAGTATGACCGAATCACTTGCAGACTGAGCACGATGGAGGCACCCATTCATAATCAATCTCTTGGGCACTCCTCGCGCCATTAGGAAGTAATAGATCTATACTCCGCGGGAGGATTCCGCCCGCATCAATTTCCACGAAGACTCGCATATGATAATTTCTGCCTTCTTGCCGTGGGGATATCGGTTCGGATCGGCACACCCACCATACTAGCCATCTTCATGATAGAGGGAATACTCCAGAGTTGTGGAGAGAGCCATGTCAGTCTAATCCAGATAGGAACTTTTGAGAGACGGTTTTTTCGAAATTAATAGTAGGGTTCCACCTTTTCAGAACTACCAGACGCCCATCGAACGTCCAAGGACCCCCTTCCAGTATCCGATCAAGATCCTCCAGAAGGTCGAATTTTATAAATAGAAGCCGTTCTCCCGGGAGAATATATTCATCTCTCCTTTTGGGCGCCAGAATCTATGCGCGAACGCGCGAATCTGCCCATAATACGGGCGATCCCCCATGACGTACAGGATGAGGGTATTTTTCCAATACTCCGTCGTTTCCTGAATATCATCTTGTGTAATTTCCACAACCTTTCTACCATCTATGATACGAGGTTCGATATATTGCATATCTACCTCTTCTTGAACTGCCGCAGGCTTACACAACTCCGCCCATGAAACCGGAGATGGCGTCTTCCCCTTGCTTAATCCAGTGCTCGATCCTCTGGCCAATATTGGTTCCGTGAGTGCTATGCGTTATAGGCATCGTCCTGGGAGCTTTTGCTTTCTCGATGAACATTGGCATCTTCCCTTCATTATTCTCCTTTCCTCGTCCACTCGCCCATTGCTCGGCGGATTCCCAATATGTCGAGGACGCAAGCTCCTCCCTCCATTGCCTGAGTTCTCTGTCCTTCCCTGCATAGCCCGAGTCACCTGCGGTTTATTTCGTCGTCGACGGTCCACCGTTGTCCAACCCCTCGCTACCTCGGTGATGTCCACTTGAGCGCCCTCGCCGGCTTCCTCCGACGGTTGATCTTCTGTCCCAGCCCTTCCTCCTGAGCCGCCTCCGCTAGAACGCGGATGCCCTAACCCTAACGCCATATATATATATATATAATTATATATAATATATTATAGATATATATAAAGCAATGCATAATTGTGGTGAACTTGTCTCCACTGAAGCTCGAACTCATCTCTTTTAACCCCACACACACACACACACACACACACACATATATATATATATATATATATATATATATATATATATATATATATACCAACCGTAAGAAATCAGGTTCATATTCTTAATAGAACCAAAATGAAAATCGAGTATTCATGTACATATTTGGAAACCTAAAACCTTTTACTCCGGTTTTGGATTTTACATAAATTTGATCTGAACCCGACCCGTAATATAAGGAATGCTGTTCTGAACTACAAGTCTCCATGGAATTGGCATTTGTTAGCTTGAGAATTATGATACTGCAAGAGCAAGTCAGGCATTTTGGCTTTTTAATAAAACTAGGTGATTCCAATTCATGTGATGGCATATGGAATTGAAGACAATTAGAACAGAACATCCACAGTGTTTGATTGGAAACAAATATGACAAACAAAGGACCAAGCAACAATTTTTTGACAAGATTTTCATTACGGTCATGTTCCAAGCCCATCTAAAAGTAGGAAGTTGGAAAGTTCAACATAATGTACAACTTACCAACCGAATGGATCCATATATCAATCTTCACATTATTCCAGCCAACAAGATGAAGTTCGGGATGGTGACCTGATAGGCAGAATAGGACAGAATATAGCATTTATGAAAGCTTATAATCAATTAAAGGCTTAATTGCAATTTGACATCCTCCATTATTCATATTTTTTAAACTTAATATCCTAAACTTTTTTACTCGACAACATTAATATTTTCAATTTGATATCCAAAATTTCGAAAAAGGACAAAATTATTCCTCCAATTCACTCCCCAACCGAACTCAACCCCCTACCCGCTGTCGTCCCCGATCCCCCACCCCGGTTGTACCACCGCCCCCTCTCTCCCGGGCGCGTGCGGTGGCTGGAGGAGACGGGGGGGGGGGGGGGGGGGGGGGGGGGGGGGGGGGGTGGGGGACGGGTGGCCAGAGGGGGGGGGGGGGTTGTAGTTTTAAATTTACATTAGGGGTTTTTTTGTCCAAAAAATTTAGGTTATCAAGTTGTTACAAAAAAATAATTGAATATCAAGTTGAAAAATTGGAATAGTTGAGGGTATCAAGTTGCAATTAAGTTTCAAATAAATCACTACTATTTTAGCAGAAGAGAGAATTCAGGCAAACAGTCGACCTACACTTTTCTCTCTGGTCATTGTAAAATTGCTCACTTTTTCTCTCGGCACAATATGCAATTATGTTAACCCAATTATCTATCAAAATACTATTTTATCCCCATCTGGGATACAGTAGCTCCATTTTCTATTACTTTGCTTTCTGAAGAATGTTTCTAAATATAAGAGGACCTCCAACCAGAACCAACGATTTTGTGATTGGTGTTAAAAAATGAAGCTCAAGAACCTAGGGGCGAGCATTATTCAATTTTGGACCAAAAATTGAACCGATTAAGAGATTCGGTTCGGTTTCAAAACAATTCGGTTCGATTTTGGTTTTCAAAATACAAAAATTTCTTATTCGGTTTCGGTTTTGGTTTCGTCCAAAACCAAAAACGAATAAGAATTATACAAGTATATAAATACTCTCGATTTAAAAATGTCTATATTTTGAAAACAAGAAATCTATGTATATGTTTTGAATTACAACTTTGATAATTTAACAACTTGTTCAACTTTGTGTGAACTTTAAAATTCAACAAATGTGCATATAAAAATGATAATTTTTAATAGAATTTAATCATATCCGAACTTTGGATCCGACCCTTTTATTCCAACCGAACAAACCAAATAAACCAAATTCATTATTCGGTCCGGTTCGATTTCGTTTTTGGCTAATTCGGTTCGGTTTCGATTTTAAATTTTTAGAATTTCGGTTTATTCGATTTTTAGCTAATTCGGTTCCGAACACTCACCGCCCTACAAGCACTAACATTTCCTCTTTTTTCTCCCGAGTAATTGTTCAATCTTTACACAGATGGATTTGGTCTAGATGCCAATCAAACATGCAGAAACTCGGGAAGCACAACACCAGACCAGTTTAGAAAAAGGAAACTCTATCAGGACCTTGACATGTTCCTCCAATATATCCCAAGCCCTTTCTATACAACTGCAACTTTGACAAGTAGAAACATCAACAAAGATCAAACAAATTCATACAACCATTGCTATTGCAGAGACCATCTTTAAAAGACCAACAGAACATCATTAATCATTTAAGAACACCTACAACTACTACTGTTTTAAAAAAGGAAACTCGATTCTGGAGTGGAACACATGTCCCCTTCCTCCTGAGTGTCATCCGATCCCATTTACTGGCGGATCGCAGACCAGGCGTCTCCCCTACAAGCAAGGAGAACTGTCAACAGTTATCCGAGAAGCAGGAAGTGGATGTCGTGAAGTCCAGAAAGGATAAAAACTCTACCAGAGTTGTTCCTGAGTTACTCATGACTCTTTGACCTTTCTCTTCTCGATCCAAATCAGTCAAACCCAGGTCCTATGATACAGGTTCTAGGATACATGTCTTTTGCTTGTTTCATTTCACTGTTGATGGTCATACTAGTATGTCTTTCTGGTCGTCATTAGTACCTTGTAACCCGTCTGCTTTCTATTAATAAAATTGTTTTGTAAAAAAAAAAAATAAAACTACTAGTGTTTTATACCTCTTTGGTATAAAAGGTAATTGATTCTCTACGGCTTGAATAAGAATATCAGCACTTGAGTCCTCAGCGCCCGGTGATAATTGAGAACAAAATAGTTGTTCTAGTACGTCTTTCTGGTCGTCATTAGTGCCTTGTAACCCGTCTGCTTTCTATTAATAAAATTTTGTAAAAAAAAAAAAAAAAAACCTACTACTACTAGTGTTTTATACCTCTTTGGTATAAAAGGTAATTGATTCTCTAGGGCTTGAATAAGAATATCAGCACTTGAGTCCTCAGCGCCTGGTGATAATTGAGAGCATAATAGTTGTTCTATCCTAGTTGTAAGAGTTTCTACATAGAAATTGTAAAACTAAAAAATGCTCTCCAATGGTTCTCCATTTCTATCCTAAGTGTCATAAAATAAAAGGATCAATCTAATGGTGTGATGCCCAATAATAATTGTCATGAGAGAGAAGAGAATTTATATGAGAGTCATAGAAATTTTCTATCCTACATCATTGCCACATATGATAGAAATGATGATAGAAACTACCATTGGGAGAATTTTTTTCTAAAATGAATTTCTTCCATTGAAATAGGGAAGATAGAAACCCCCATTGGAGATGACCTTACAACCTTCTTACAACCTTATTCTCCCATCCCTTACACATGGGTCCCACCGGATCCCACCACCCCTCACACCTCCTGCTACATGGGCTCCACCCGACCCCACCACTTACTCCCCTCCTCCAATCGAAGTTCGACACGTGGCGGGTTGTAAGAGGTTCTAAGCATTTGATTGTAGGCATAGCAAAGCTCATAGTTGTTTGGTTAGCAACTTTTAGGGTCATATTTATGCAAATGAATAAGAATAAGACAGGACAACATTATACCTTGAGAGTGTGTAGATGAGGAGCCACCTAGAAGATAATAGATAACAGTGATATTTAGTAATAGGGTCTCATGTAATAGTTGAAATTAGGATTTAAGTGGGACAATGGTGTCCAAATTTTGCGTATGTACTATCCTTATTCATGTAGAAACCCACATAGAAATTTTTCATCCTACATCATTTCCACATAGGATAGAAATGATGATAAAAACCACCATTGGGAGACATTTTTTCTAAATGAATTTTTTATAGAAATAGGGAAGATAGAAACCCCCATTGGAGATGACCTTACAACCTTCTTACAACCTTACTCTCCCATCCGTTACACATGGGTCCCACTGGGTCCCACCACCCCTCATACCCCCTTGCTACATGGGCTCCATCCGACCCCACCACTTACTCCCCTCCTCCAATCGATGTTCGACACATAGCGGGTTGTAAGAGGTTGTAAACATTTGGTTGTAGGCATAGCAAAGCTCATATTTGTTTAGTTAGCAACTTTTAGGATCATATTTATGCACATAAATAAGAATAAGACAGGACAACATTATACCTTGAGAGTGTGGAGAAGAGGAGCCACCTAGAAGATATAACAGTAATATTTAGTAATAGGGTCTCATGTAATAGTTGAAATTAGGATTTAGGTGGGACAATGGTGTCCGAATTTCGCGCCTGAACTATCCTTGTCCATTCGTGCAACATGGGGGACATTTTCCATGTATCATGTCCGTATATCGTGCTTGAGTTATGTAGTCCCCCCTATGTCTGTACTATCTAAAAATGACCGTATCCCTATGTATCCCATGTCTGTATTGTGTCCTTGTGTGCATAATCATGCAACATAGCTCATCAGACATCATTGTTTCAATAATGCTTCAAGATCGGCAGACTTCAACCTAGTAATAAAATTCTTTAATCATTATGAGAAATAAAACCTACTTTGCACACTTAAACTCATTATCTTTGAACCATAGTATACTGAAAGAAAGAAGAATAGTTGACAGTTCAAGATCTCAAGGGGATACACCAACAGGCAATAGATCCTCAAATGACAATATAATAAATCTTCGAAAATTTCTTACTGCATGAGCAGAGAGCCAGCATTTTTACAGACAAGAATATAGACGCATCAACTGCTATGTTGCATCAACCTGAGAAAATGGTGTCCGTATATCGTGTCTGTATTCGTGCAACATACGGGGACTACATAGGTACCTATCTGAAAATGCCCGTATCCCATGTCTATATCGTGTCCTTGTGCATATTCCTGCAGAATAGCTCATCAGACATCAGTGTTTCAAGAGCACTTCAAGATCGACAGACTTCAACTAGTAGTAAAATTCTTTAATCATCATGAGAAACCAAACCTAGTCCAGGACACATTTAACTCTCATCTTTTGAACCATAATATACTGAAAAATAGAAGAATAGTTGACAGTTGAGGATCTCAAGGGGATACATCAACAGGCTATATAGATCCTCAAATGACAATACAATATATTCTTCAGATTTTTTTTGCAGTAGACTTTTGTCACCTCATATCTGTTGAATCGGGTCCATCAAATAATACATAAGGGCCCTGCATTTCAGAGACATACCATAAACTCGTTCATGTATCCTTGACTATTCCTGTCAAAAGCTCAGGCCATATCACCATGAGATACCTCTAGTTTGTTTTTCATATGCATCCATTTATCTATGATCGCTAAGCTTTCAGTATCAAGTTCATTTTTATTCACCCACCAAAACTAGGTGGGATGTTCATCTTCCAATAAAAATATAACACGTGGTACAAAAACCACTTTGGTGGGTGAACAAAACCACTTACAAAGTGATTTGTGTGGGATAAAAATGACACTTCAAGATGCATACTGTAGAAAATAATTGTTGGATGATTTTATTGATGGACTACTTCACTACTTATAGGGAGTCTAGCTCCTCTACATATAACATATTCCGATGTGGGACTAAAAGTCCCTTATTGATTCTCAACACTCCCCCTCAAGATGGGCGATAGATATTGATCATCCCCATCTTGTTACATAACTTTGACAGACTTAATGAACTAAGACCCTTAGTCAGACAGTCTGCAACTTGTTCTTCTGAGCGGACATGGTCAATCTTCAGTATCCCTTGTTCCAGCTTCTCCTTGATGAAGAATCGATCAATCTCGATGTGCTTCGTTCTGTCGTGCTGAACTGGATTGTTAGCTATACTTATTGCAGCTTGACTATCGCTCAGAAGACGCAATGGTGCTCCCTTATCCAGCTGTAACTCTGTCAGCAATGCTTTCACCCACAGCAACTCTGACACTCCCAGAGCCATTGTCCTGTATTCTGCTTCAGCTGTCGACCGTGCTACCACTGACTGTTTCTTGCTTCTCCATGAGACCAGATTTTCCTACAAAAACACAGTATCCCGTGGTAGACCTTCTGTCGTCTATGCAGCTCGCCCAGTCTGCATCACAATATCCCTCAACTTCTATGCGTCCATTCTTCTTGAACCATAGTCCATTTCCGGCGTTCCTTTCAGATACTCAAGATCTGAAATACTGCGTCCATATGACCCTTTCTTGGATCATGCATGTAGCGACTCACTACACTCACCGCAAATGAGATATCAGGGCGAGTGTGTCCCAGATAAATCAATCTCCCTACAAGTCGTTGATATCTTTCACGATCAACGGGCTCTCCTGCTTCTGCTCCCAACTTGCACTTCTGGTCAATTGGAGTGACCGCTGCTTTGCATCCCAGCATCCCTGTCTCCTTCAGCATATCTAGTGTGTACTTTCTCTGTGAGAGAACAATTCCTTGTTCGCCTTCACACACCTCGATGCCTAGAAAGTACCTCATCGCTCCTAAATCCTTCACTTCAAACTCTTTTGCGAGTTTTGACTTCAGTTTAGTGATCTCGACTTCATCATCACCTGTGATCACTATATCATCCACATATACAGCAAGTATAGTGATGGCCTCTTGCATGCTGGAGGAAGACCGTATGATCTGCATTTGTTTGACGGTATCCCATGCCTGTAACAGCCTTTCTGAATCTGTCAAACCAGGCTCGAGGAGATTGCTTGAGCCGTATAGCGACTTCTTCAGTTTACACACCTTTCCTTGCGACGTCCCTCCGTTTGATGCCGTCGCGTAGCATCCTGGCGGGAGCTCCATGTATACTTCTTCTTGCAGGTCCCCATGAAGAAAGGCATTCTTCACATCCAGCTGGTACAGCTTCCACCCATAATTCGCTGCAATGGAGACCAGAGTTCTCACGGTGCTCATTTTTGCTACGGGCAAATGTCTCATCATAGTCTATGCCATATGACTGTGTGAATCCTTTTGCAACCAACCTCGCCTTGTATCGCTCAACCTTTCCTTCTGGCGTCTCTTTCACTGTGTACACCCATTTGCATCCCACAGCTTCCCTTTGGGTAATGGAACCAGCTCCATGTCTTATTTTTCTCCAGTGCCCCAAGTTCTTCCATCATTGCAGCTTTCCACCTTGGATCTTTCTTTGCTTCCTGCCAACACTTGGGCAACGAAGTAGAGTCTAATGATGCAATGAAGGCTCGATAATTCGAAGAAATGTTAGAATAAGACAAGAAGTTGGCAATGTCATGTTCGTAATCAGCAAAACGAGCAGGAGCCTTACCCGCATTGATGCGAGAAGATCTCCTTAAGGGAGCAATAGGTGGTGGAGAGATCATACCATCCGAGTCAGAGAGATCCGCATCAGAATCCGAGTGATTCAGTGCGGGGGCAACATCTTCAGGAGTTGGGGCAGGAGTAGACAAGGGACTTGGTACAGTAGGCACAGGGCACGGCATAGGCACAGTACTGGACTTCTGTTGTCTCCTTCTGTAGACTTGGAGCTCCTTTTCCCTTGTCTGCTGCTCCCCCTGCGTAACATATGGATCTTCATCGTCAGTTTCTGTATCTGATTCACTGTGCTCTCCCCCTTTCGTCCAGTTTTCTACAACCGGACACGGAACCGATCCGACGACCACATTTGGGTGTATTATCTCCCCTCACATCGAACACCATCTGTGTTAGGTGTCACCAAATGCGGAACCTTCATCCGAACCATAGTATGGTTCGAGTTCTCGGAAAGTAACGTCCATGCTGACAAACATCTTCCGCTCGACCGGACTCCAACAGGCATAACCCTTCTGAGCCGCCGTGTAACCAACAAAGACACATTTAACTGCCCGAGGATCCAGTTTGCCAACGCCTGGCCGATTATCCTGGACAAAGCATACACATCCAAAAACTTTTGGTGGAACAGTGTATGTATTGGCTCCAGTAAGCATCTCCAATGGTGTATTCCAGTCCAATACCTGAGATGGCATTCTGTTGATGAGATAAGAGGCCGTCAATATAGCCTGCCCCCATAAGTGCTTCGGGACATTCATAGCCAGCATCGTCCGTGCAATCTCCAGCAAGTGTCTGTTCTTTCGTTCTGCCACACCATTTTGAGCCGGAGTATAAGCACATGAAGTTTGATGAAGTATTCCATGAGTTGAAAAATACTCAGCAACCCGCTTATTCGTATACTCCGTCCCATTGTCGGATCGAAAACACTTAATTTTAGCGCCATATTGTGTTTCCACTCGTCTATGAAAGTCCTGAAAGGCCTCAAGGACGTCACTTTTATTTTTCAGAAGGTAGACCCATGTCACACGGGTATAACAATCAATAAAGGTGACGAACCATCGAAAGCCGTTAATCCCGGTTGTAGGACAAGGGCCCCATACGTCTGAATGTATCATGTCAAAAGCAACTGAACTCCTATTCCTGTGCTCACATACGAGCTTCTGGTATGTTTTCCCAAAGCACAAGCATTACAAAATAATCTCTTTATTAGCCCTTTGATATAAGGACGGATACATTCTACCAATAACCGGAAAAGAGGAATGACCGACACGCTGGTGGTGGAGTAGCAAGTCGGCTTCAACACTACGACAGGAAGCTTCTGGTGATGCGTCTGCTACCAAAGATGCCAAGCTTTGTCCAGTCCAGTTCTGTCTAAATACCACAGCCCCTTATGCCATGTGCCAGTCCCAAGTCGTCGTCCTGTCCCTTTCTCCTGAAAAGTCACCTGAGGGATGTCAAAGGAAACAGTACAGTTAAGATCAAGTATAATGGCACTAATGGATAGAAGATTGACAGGAAAAGATGGAGCATGAAGGACATTGGTTAGAGTGATGGAAGGTGTGCATGCGACAGTGCCTTTACCCATTACAGGGTTGGATGTACCATCAGCGGTCTGAATACTCTCCGGCAATAGTAGGGGAGTATATTCCCGAAACGCATCACGGGACCCCGTGACATGGCGAGATGCCCCAGAGTCCATAATCCATCCTGGCTGATGGATAGATGCAAGAGCACGTGCAGAATCATCGGTGCTGGTTTGGGCAAAGCAAGTGAAATGATCTCCCGAGTTTGAAGATGCCCAGGACTGTCGGCCGAACCCAGCTTCGTGCCACGCAACTTCTCAAGGAACTCCCGCTCAAGCGGGGTTATTTCAGCCAGGTGATGCTCTCCCCCTTCTTCCGCCAGATTTGCTTTGTGCCGCCCCGTCGACCAGCATATCCTCCTCTACCACCACGTCGGCCTCCACGACCCCGTCCTCGATCAGTAGACTGACTGCGCAAGGGTTTTGGACAAAATCGGATGTAATGTCCGGAGTCACCACAATTGTGACAAACACCACCCATAGATGGAGGTTGATTGAAGGTAGCAAGGCAGACTTTTCAACCGCGGCTGGCTCCCCCTGGGAGGAGCCCTTGTTGGGCATCAACTTCAGTCGAGCTTCTTCCTGTGTCATGACAGCGATAGCTTCTTCCAAGGTCGGGAGCGTGGGTTGGGAAAGGAGGATATTCCGTCGCTGCTCAAATACAGGGTGTAGTCCCTTCAGGAATTTCATCATACGCTGCCGGGAAATATAAGCCAGGAACGTCTGAAAGTACTTTGCGAAGGCTGGTTCGACTTGTGCATCTTCCATCCCAAGAGGATCATAATGATCCAGATCAGACCAATACTTCTTCAACAGGGCCGCGTACTCCGAGATGGTACGGTCGTCTTGGGCCACTCTATCGAGTTCATCTTGTAGTTGAAAGACTCGCATAGGGTTGCCGGAGCCGGAGTACATATCTTTGAGAGTCTGCCATATATCAGCAGCAGCCTCCATAGCCTCGACATTGCCCGACACCTGGTCGGTTAAAGAGGCAGTCAACCACCCAGCCACGACGTTGTTGACAATCTCCACACAGCAAACTCCTTCGTGGAGTGATCGGCTGGCGCCTTGGCTTGGCCAGTGACATAGCCAACCAAGCCACGTCCCTTCAGCGTCCTCATTGCCTGTCGCGACCACTTCAAGTAGTTGGAAGTTCCTTCCAACTTCGTCTCCAGTTTCTCCAGCTTTCCATTTTGTAAGGCGACGGATCCACATCAGTATGGATCACACGTGGGGTTACCTCGGTTAATCTCTTGGATAAGATATCATCAACCAAGGCCTTCATCTCATCGGCCGTCAGTTTGCCACTGATCGAATCCATGGCGTCTGCAACTTTGAACTCAATTCGTCGTCTTCTTCGTCGCCGTCGGAGTCTGCAACTGACCCAACGTCGTCGTCTTCGCCGTCTTCGTCGTCTTCGCCGTCTTTGTCGTCTTCGCCGTCTTCGTCGTCGACGTCGTCTTCTTCAACGTCAGAGACTTTACTAATGCGCTACTAACTTGGCCAGCACTGGCGCGCGCATGTAAAGTGAACACGTCAGGTCACCAGAGAAGACATGATCAGTCTCTGCATAGATCCTGATGTGAAGAAGGAATAACAAATAAAGCATTTGTTAGTTCCAAACGGCGTAAGCACGGAACAGAGTTGGTGCAAATAAAGATTTGACAGCCGTCTCTATTCGAAATAGCCTTTTTTTTTTTAACAGCTAGGGTTAGGGTTTGATGGGGCTGCTAGATCTAGGCTGAGGGTTTCCATAAAAAATCTAGGGTAGGGTTAGGGTTTGGGGGTCGGGGGGGGGGGGGGGGGGGGGGGGAATGCGGGGGGGGGCGGGGAGGGGGGGGGGGGGGGGGGGGGGGGTACTGCTACAGGGGGGGGGGGGGGGGGGGGGGGGTTGGGGGGGGTTCGGCTACAAGGGGGGTCGAGAGAGGGGGGCGGGGGGTACTGCTACAGGGGGTAGGGGGGGCAGGGGGTTCAGCCACAGGGGGGCGGGGGGGGGGGGGGGGTACGGCTACAGGGGGGCGGAGGGGGGGGGGGGCAACTGCGGGAGGGGGGGGGGGGGGGGGGGGGGGGGGTACTGCTACAGGGGGCGGGGGGGGGGGGGGGTTCTGCCACAGGGGGGCGGGGGGGGGGGGGGGGGTACGGCTAGAGAGAGAGAGAGAATTTTTTTTTTTTTTGTGGAGAGAGAGAGAGAGAGTTATGGCTTTGATACCATGTAGAAAATAATTGTTGGATGATTTTATTGATGGACTACTTCACTACTTATAGGGAGTCTAGCTCCTCTACATATAACATATTCCGATGTGGGACTAAAAGTCCCTTATTGATTCTCAACACATACACACATTAGTTAACTTGCCCGAAAGAGCTAATCCTATTCTAGGAATGCTTCATATGTGGAAGGTTGTACAAACAAAAAATAGTCTTGAAGTGGTATACACTTGGCCAGTTGAGGTTGACTGATGTCAATTACAACTAGGAACAAAGAGGAACATAACTAAGTATTCCTTTATTTCATTAGACATGCTAACAAATGTTGAATGCACACCATCCTGCAATCTTGGTGAGCCTGGCCCCTTGGAACAATCATCTCCAAGAAGCGGTATCATAGCTCATGGTTTATGATTCAGGAATGGGAACTAGTGTGAAGTGATTATACAGCGTAGATGCGTCTAGGATTCAGCCATGAGATGTGTAGTTTGCACTAGGTAGCAGTGGCAGTGTGGTCTGGCTGTCTTTGAACGGAACAAGTCCTTGAGGTTGGTCAGAACTTCAGATTTCAGACTCAACAAGCAAGGTGAAAAAGTTAGGTTTGAGTCTGGCATTTGGTTGACAATCACATTCAGGTTAACCAACTTGATGGCAGTACAAAGTCCCAATACCGTGCCTCACGGATCAAATCACCTTTCGGCAACACGGCATTCCACCATGAGGAGGATAAACCCACCCAAATACAAATACAATGTTAACAACTGCATAAGTAGAACGAGCCAAAGATTTTAATTTTTATCAGCAGTTTACCATTAAAATGAGCAGAAAACATAAAATGCAGTATTGAAATGCAAACAAATGTGAACTTGATGCTACCACATTAAGCAATAAACTACCATCAATCAAAGCACAAAGATCCAACAAATTCAAACATATTGCACGAAGTAAAATATACATGGACTATATCTTCTCTACGACCAGAATAAAGATATCCAACATGAAACATAAGATACGGAACTATGAGATGTTACACGTTAAATGAAACAATCCAGTCCAAGAAGATGCACAAAGTTACAGCCAAGAATATAGAATCACCAGCTATGTTGCACAAACCTCCATAACATGTTAGTGTTTTCGTCTTAAATTTACTATTCACTTGTCTAGGTGAACAATATAAATCTATCGAACACTAAAGAGGGACATTTTGGAGACCCAAATCCTAATACCAACTGTTAGTGAGACCCTATTACTAAATAACCCAAGATACTACCTAGACATCTCATCTACCTGCATAAAGTTATCCAACATACAGCCCAATGAGTTTACAAGCAATCAAACTAGTCTCATCACAGATTTACCGGATCTAGGTTCTCATCTGCCAGAACACACAAATTTAATCGAGAACATAAAAATTTAGCAGTGAATCAGCATCAAAAACATATCAACAAGCTAAATTTGGCATCCCATAGTCTGGAAAATTTTTAAAACCCATAGTACATAGATTTATCCAGTCTTTTAAATCTCATAGTGTTCCACGTAGAATCTCACAACAGGATCTCAGAAATATTCTTTATAGAGAAACCTGAACGCCAAATACAGCAGAGGGTCTCTCTTCCTGAGAATGTCTTCCCCTTCTCTAGCCGTGAGGCAGAGTCAGGGCCATAAAATCAGCATCAATTCAGGTCCCAGCAGTTTCTCTAATTCAAGGTAGAAGGCAAACTGCCCAGAATCCAAACATCGCTCGCAGGACGCGTAATTTCACCATGTGAAAGTCATCTCTGTATAGAAAATTAAAGAAGATATTTAAGTATCATTCTATATAATATATAAATTATTACAAAAACAATAATAAAGAAAACTGAGTACCATAGAAAAAAAAGAAAGGAAGTTCTAAGCCGAGATGTGAAGTCAAGAAACTGTAAGAAGTCGAGCTCGGCTCTCTGTGATCTTCCAAACATATCTTTACCAAAATCATTCCATAATTGTACCCTACTTCCAACCCTGGTAGTAGTTAAAAAGAAGAAGGTAAAATACTTCTGTTAGTAGTTACAAACTAAAAAGGTAAATACTAAAACGAATTGACTTTTTTTTTTTACTTACTCCACTTCATTGTCAAAGAGGTTTATCACCCTATACGCAAAAGCATCAAAGTCAAGTCCTTCCGATTGTTTTGCCTTTCGGATGTACTTTATAACGAATTTAATTCGTTTAAAAGCAGCTCCCATGATCCCTAACCAAAAAATGTGTAATTAATTACAGAATATAGAGTGAAAGAAGAAGAAATGCAACATATATGTATATATAGATCATACATTCTTCTTTATATATAAACAATAATCTCCAGTGTAGATAGAGTACATATCCTCCAATTGTGTGTATAGTATGTATAATCAACAACTCGGGCGGGCTAAACCCAAGTCCCATCAAAGTCTTGACTTCTATTCAGGTAATCAGATATGAGGAAGGCTTGCAACCCACGCAGGAGGGGTCGTGTCAGTTTTATAGCTCTGGGCAAAGACTATATGTCAATGGACAAGGTTGAGAATAAAGAAGAAACTAAAAGAGGACAGAAAAATCTAGAACAATATTTTGAAGGTGGCTTGTCGAACTCAAGCCAATGTGGAGATTGTTGTATTGTGACTCGTGTTCAACAAAAGAGAGCAACGAGCATTGTCCTGTGATCAGAAAAATTTCGGACGATTCGAAGATAATAAAAGGGGATCAATTTAAAAGCCAAAGCTCCTAAAGTGCTACATTAAACCCTTTTGCCGGTTGGCCCAACCAGAATACATTTCCAGCACCTAGTACGTACTATAAACCAGTATTCTGATCCCCCAAATCGATATACCTGTTTAGACAGTTTTCAGATTTGGGCAAGTCTTTTGATGGTTTGGTTTGCTCCTTACTTTGGAAAAAAAAAATGGGAAAGTTATATTTGGAGGTTTCTAACCCTAATTTAAAGATCCACACATAAGGAAAAAACTAAAATAATATAGAGGAATAAAGGAGTTCCCATTGAAAATCTCGTAATGAAGAGTTTGTGCTATCCGGTAAAAGTTGTATGAAACTTGTAAATGTCTCTACTATTCAATAAAGATATTCTTCTATTGTCTTGTGTGCATAAGCCAATCTATTTGTTAAACAATGTATACTTTTGATTGCTATTATGTTTTGTTTTATCTTTGTTTATTCTTGGTTTAGAGATCTCTCACTTCCCGTAATTTTAACTTTTTAAGATAGAACATGTTAACTGAGCTTGACGTGACTCTCCAATATATTTCACTTGTTTATTGTGACATATCTTAGCGAAAATCGAGTTGTTCATTGAAAAATGAAGCACGTAGCCATTGATTATCCCTTTGTGAGGGAGGAGATATCCAACGGTTAACTTCAAGTTCTTCACGTTTCTACTCAAGACCAACTAGCCGAGTCTCTCACGAAATCTTCGTTGCAACAACATTTGCAATATCTCAGGCACGTGATAGGTGTTTCCGACAGAAGCACATCTTGAGGGGGAGTAACGGATATACTACACTTACAAATTATAAAAACTGAATTTATTCAGGTTTGACATGTTTCTAGAAAGTTTTATTTTGTCTGCTTAATTTTAGGAAGTTGCTTATGTATAAGTTTTTTTCAATCCAATGGTTGTCGGTTGTATAATTTTTTTTAAGGAAGTTGTATAAATTATTTTACATGTATTTCTTGGATTGTATCGAAGAAATATCATGTAATATAATTCTTCATCTTCTTTCTCTGTGATCCATCAACTTCTATAGTTTCCACTGCAAACTTGGCTAACTTCATTGTAACTCCAACGTTTGCTTGTGGCAAAGCATTATCCTTTTCCACTCCACCTACTGACCTGTAATATATTATGTGTCACCAAGTCACTATTATATTTCTACTGTTTTAATTATGATACACAATTTTTCTTCTTGAAGGATGGTGTAATAATGAAAACCTTTAAAATTCCAAATCTACTTGTGGAGGCGTGGAAGCAAAATGATTTGGCATCAAATCAATAAGACAAAAGCTACGTTTTGGAGAACTGTTAGTGAAAGGGAGAGGGAACGCTTGAGAATGTTGCATAATATTAGTCTTTCTAATATAGAGGAATAAGGAGGTGAGATACTTTGCAACTATTCTCGGTCAAGCAAGTCCATATACTCTTTTCCCAACTTCGGGAGTGCAAAGGAGGAAGTAAATGTGGTTTGGAAGATTAAACCACATCGAAGATCAAGACAAATAGAAGGGTCTAATTGAAGCTGCGAGTGATGTTTTTAAGGACGTGAATCGTTCCCATAGATTTTGTTTTAGGCATATGTACAAGAACTTCAAAAGGTCTCATCCAAGAGCTATCATGATAGAACAAAAACATACATGTAGCTGTTATGCACCATGTATACAAGGCAGCCATCTACTGACTGGTTGTGCACCATGATAGACAACAAAAACATGTCATGGAATGTGGACATGAGAAAGCATACATGTAGCTGTTGTGTGCGGCAGATAACAGGCTTGCCATGTGTTCATGCAATCTGTGTAGTGGTTCATAACAGAGAGAGGGACTGGGGCAGGAAATGCATTCTACTTAGTCAGTTTCATGTTGTTTTTTATTTCAAATTTTCTCACAAGTTCTTCATAATAATGTTTTGTTATAATATTTAGGTATGTGGATCTATATCGTCATGTTGAGAAATACAAAGTTGTCTATGCTGACTACATCAGACCAATTAACCATGAAACATTGTGGGGAGAGGTACTATATAACAAGTGTTTTGTGATTCTTTTTGTAGTTGTAATTATTATTTAACACCTCCACTTAACATATTTTGTGATATCATATAGTCACCTTATGTTGTGAGAGCACCAAGGCTAGTAAGGCTAGCTGGAAGGCCTAGGCTAGGACACAAAGAAGAAGGGGTAGAGATGAAAGTTAAAGGGTTTAACCTATTATTCTATATTAAAGCCTTCATGAATACTTCTAGGTAAGAGTGAAGCCAAAAGTCTTAATTCAAGTAATGAATGGAAATTCTTAGAAAAATGAGAATTCTAGTTTAGAACCAACAGTTTTAAAGGTCGTAAACTTAACAGGAAATTTGCCTACAAATCAATTCCTTGCTAACAGTCCAATATCTCCCATCATTGCTTTAGTGAAACACACGTACTGAATTCCTGTCATGGCTAGAGTAATGCATGGGAATCATCATTAACTAGTAATTAGAAAAACCTACTTCTAGTGTTCTGTCTCATGGTAAAAACTTATTCCTTAGAACTAACCTGGTGATCCTACTGCAGGTTCTTGGATAACCCATGGTCGACCAACCAATCCTTTAATCCAGTTCTAAATTAGTGCTAACAGTCCACACAATCTAAAGTCCATTTAACACCTTCTAATCATCTATTTAGTCTGAACAGGACAGTTATTTCTTCCCAAGCAAAATATCCCCTGCTAACAGGTTGCAAACTCCTGAATTACACAGGATTACCTTCCTGGTTTCCATTCCTGGGTTTACACAGGATTTCACTAGTGTCTCAGATTCTTCTTGAGACTCTCAGGTTTTCTGAGAATGAACTACTTAAGTGCCAATATGAAGAATCCTGTGAGCACTCGAAATTGTTCCAGTTACTACAAGACTCCCTTTAGTCTGAAATGAGTCCCAGAAGAGTTTCAACATTCAACCAAGTCTACCTATACTCAAATATATTTCAGCAACAAACATAGTATATTCTTAACCCAGTGCCAAGCTATTGTAGCCCTAAGATTATTCCTAGATAACAGTCTGGAGAAAGACCACATCCAGGTTAAGTCAAATTCCTGGCCATCCCCAACTTAGACAAAGGCTAAGCAAAACCCCAAGCTTCTATTCTCAGGTGCAGGGTTAAGAATAGGCCTTCATCAATAATATATGGGTTCTATATGTCAACTGTTCTTAATTCAGTTCACCAATTGTTCCAGTGCACTCCAATGTGAAGTTCAAACACTATTAGTTTAACATCCTTTATTACCAGGTATTAGAAGCTACCCCAAGTTACAGAACCTGTTTTGTATATCAGTTGAAACAGGGTACTGCAACTTGGTCCTCTCAGGTAAACATCCATTGGTACAGGATATATTTATTAGAGGCTAACAGGAAAATCTAGAGTTAACATTCCTAGTACATGATTCCCAGTTTCCAGGTTTAGCTTAAACAGTAATGAAGTTAGTCTAACTTTAAATCTATCATTAGGACAGTAATCCAAAACCTATTTAAAAAATATGGTACTGCATATCATGACAGTGTTAGAACTCAGAGTTTACTCACTCATTCTCATTGCAATGCAGATTAAACACAGTCCCATCTATCCAGTCCCATGGTCGATCACCTATTTCCAACCTCTAGTTGAACCTTAGGTTCACTTATGTGCACAGGTAATTATTACTGGTTAGCTTGCTATTACAGAGGAAATGAACTCAAAAATCAACAATCAACCCAGGTTCAGTCATTGAATCAAATACCTGGCTCTAAATCTATCATGATTAATTAAAATTGTTATCATGGCACTCACTGATTTGAAAAACTAAATCCAACATTCAGTCCCCTATTGGAATAGATAACAGAAGACACAACATCAATTTCCAGGAATTTCTCACCGTTCTAATATTTAGGTTCGACCATCACATTAACCCAATTGTCCACAAAACAAAAACACAACGAAACTAAGAATTACCTGTGATGAAAATGAAGATTGAACACTGCCCAGATCTGAACACGAATCCTTGTTGAATTATACGATCTCCTCTAAACCAAAATCAATAACACAGGAACAGAGGATGTCTTAATATTCATTCAGCAGGAAAATGAGAAGAAACTATTGGTGAATAGAATAAACCTTCATCCATAGATATTCGAATTGATTTCATCGTGAAGAAATGAAGTACCTAGATACTCACCTATTGATCCTGTCGAGAGACCCGATCGATTCCTTCCCAGTTCAATCAGACAAACACTGAACAATCAATAAACTCAATTGATTATCAAACTTCACTCAATCCAGATGGACTCAAATTTAGAAGGATCAAAGGATCTCACCATGATTACTTCGATCTCGATTCAATCCAGGAATCTAAATCGATCAGAGCCAAGGACTCGTGTGCTGCACAAGCATCAGGGAAATCGTCATGACAGGATCAAGGGTGATCTCTCAATAGCACAATTGATTCAAAGAGGTTTGAAGAAACTCACTAGATTGGAAAAGACTGATGAAAATGATCAGGCTCCTACTGCTGTGAAGACCTCCAAGCACCACTGCCTGCCTCTGATCCTTCCACCATGGCTATAGAGATCTTCTCTCGATTTAGGGTTGAGAAAATGAGATCTGGAATGGAAGGGATGAGCTTATATAGGCTTTGTGGCGTGAGCCTTAGGCTACTAGTGGCGGGAAAATTGCATCTCTCCTCTGACAGTCGGTTAGAGAAGGATGAGAACGTTTAGGAATTTTGAAATAATAGGGAATGCCTTTCCTGACTGTAATGAATAGGAGGCTTGAGGAAAATCTAACTTATGGTTTGTGGTTAATCCTCAAGCCCAATAAGGAGTTGGGCCCAATCCTAAGAATTGATTAAAATGGATTAAGCCCAAGGAATGATAACTAAACTATAAATACCACTCCACATATTAAATATAATAATATTCCTAAACTATTTAATATAAAATTAAATTCTGGAAAGGTGGAGTTACAAATCTTCCCCCCTTGAAAAATTTCGTCCTCGAAATTCAAAGGACCAAAACTAAAACTCGGCAATTCGCAAAGATCCAAACACCAGTTATTTATTGAAAACAAAAAAAAATTCCATAAGAACAGTAATACAATCAATCAAACAAACAAAGTGGGATAGCGCTCCCGCATCTCGTCTTCGCGCTCCCATGTGGACTCTCCCGGAGAGTGGTGTCTCCACATGACGCGAACGAGAGGGATAGACCGGTTGCGCAGGCGCTTCTCCCTCCGATCGAGGATCTCTACTGGCTGCTCCTCATAAGTCAATCTCGGGCCCACCTCCAGCTCAGAATAGTCCACCACGTGGCTCGGGTCTGGAATGTAGCGTCGAAGCTGGGATACATGGAAGACATCGTGCACTCCCTCCAAGCTAGCTGGAAGCGCTAAACGATAAGCTATCTCGCCAATCCGCGCCGTCACGTCGAAGGGTCCGATGAATCTCGGACTGAGCTTCCCGCCTCTGCCGAATCTGATGACGCCCATAGTCGATGAGATCTTCAGGAACACTCTGTGAAACAATACTGCAGTTGGTGAACAAGGCGGGGACAGAGGCAGAGGCAGAGGCAATACAACTTTAAATGGAGAGGTACAAGAAGATAGCTATGGTGGACAAGGAAGGAAAAAGGTGGCCGGCCAAGAAAAAGGAAAGCTGGTGAAGAAAGCGTACTAGTATGAGAGAGTACTACTTGTATAAATTAGTGCTTGTTAAATTTTGGGTTGTTTGATAGATATGAGAGGAGTTTAGACACCATATGCCCAGATAGTTGTTGGTAGGATTGTTAGCGACCAGTTAGAACATTTTGAGATTTTTAGTTTGATGGAGTAGTGTGACCAAAGGTGGGTAGAAGTCCTCGACGACTCGCAGTTACGAAATGGCTAGGAGGAGGTATAAATATTTCGGAGGAATTAAATTTGAGAAGATTAAGAGAATACTAGACTTGAATTTTAAGAAATAGTTATGAATTTGAATTTCGAGGACGAAATTATTTTAAGGTGGGTAGATTTGTAGCCTCCCTTCCCGGAATTTTGAAATATTTTATTTTATTTATTTAAATTGTTATTTAATATTATTATTTATTATTATTATGTATGAGGGAATGTGAATGAGTGTGTATATAAATATTAAATATATGTGTTTATGTGTATTTAAATATAAATATAAATATATATATATATATATATATATATATATATATATATATATATATATATATATATATATATATATATATATATATATATATATATATGTATAAATGAATATGTGTATATATACTTGTATATGTGTATATATGTATAAATATATTAAATATGTATTTGTGTATAAGAAGTATATATGTATAAAGGAGTAGTTGTATATATAAATATAGAATAAATATATATGTGTATATTTGTGTGTATGTATAAAAGTATTATATAAAATGTGTGTAATTGGATGTATATATAAATGTATTATACATATATGTGTGCTTTTACATATATATAATATATTCTATATATAAATAGATTATATATATACGTATTAGTGTATAAATAGATTTTATATATATATACGTATTTGTGTACAAATAAATTATATATATACATATACTAAAATAGGAGTATATAAATAGAAATAGAAATAGAAAAAAAAGAGAAAAAGAAAGAATGGGATTAAGAGGAGCCGGGCCCCTCTTTAACTCCAAACCAAAACTGAGCCCAACCTCTCAGCTGAGCAAACTCAGCTAACCCCCAACCAAGTCCCCCACAGGCTTCCCCAAAACAAAAACCGTTGACAATACAACCCAGCTATCCCAGCCGAGCAAACAGCGGACTAGGCCCACGAGGCCAGCTCCCCTCATTTCCCAGGCCCTTTCAGCCTTGAGCAAACCCAACAGAGCCCAACCCGAAGTACACCCGAGCCAATGGGAAACTGCCCAGGCCGACCCCCTGTAATAGGTTTCGGCGCATAAGGATCGATTTAACAGAAAACGAGAGGGAGTTGGAAGAGTTCTAAAAACCCTAGCAGCCTCCGCCTACATCACGCGCCAACCTGACCTGAGTGCAGCCGCGCGCCACCAGGTGCCACCGCTGGCCGGCCGAACACGCCGGAGCGCGCGAATTGTACAGAGGAGCACAGAAGCAATGGCGGGTGGGGGAATGAACTTCTCGACGAGTTTTCTCCCTCGACGATCGGTCTCTTCACGAACTACTTGAGCAGGTTTGAACTCAACCTAACCCCCTTCAACTCCTGTCAATTCGTTCTATGTTAGAAGACCTAGGTTGCTCGTTACATCGACGCAAAGTCGGCAAAAAACCTACCGAAAACAGAGTATTAAAACAGTGGAAACCCCATGTTTTGAGATGGATTCTGATCAACCTGTTAGAAATTCTAGAAACTCTTCTGAATGGTATTTTTAGACCACATGTAGCCCTTCAAATCCTTTCTTTTAGTTTAATTTTTCATTCACAGGATGTAAAGATATTCGAACCCAAAGTTTGTGAAAAATCTGTTTTCAAAACAATAAAATTCATCCACGCGACGTGCGTCACGCCAATCCGGACGACGTGGTCGCGTACCGACAGGATCGAAAGCTGCGTAACAGCTTCGTGGTCGTATGGGCTTTGACGGAATTCAAATTGGTCGCATGTGCGCGACGAATTTGATGCGTATCCGTCGAAATTTCCCGTATCGTGCACGTTGTAAACTTCTCAATTACTTTGTGCACGCTCGTCAGATCGAGACAAAACTTGCACCAACAGGACCGTATCATTTTTCTGGTCCTGCATGCCAAGTTTGGTCCGATTCTGAGACTGTTGACAAAATCACCGTTTTGCGGGCCCTGCGGTTCCACTCAACGGGCGATTTTGTGCACGGCCCGCCGGAATCCAACTCTGGACATACGGTTGGGTTCGTATCGGAAAACTGGATCCATAGACATGTAGTTTGACGACTTTAGAGACCGTTGACCCTGGCATGTTTTTCGGTACAAAGCGGGTCCAACGGCGGACATCGTTTTTGTCCGAAATTACCGTTTTGCCCCTGTGTCCAGAATTGGACTTAAGGACAAGCAATCCTAGCTAATTTGACTATTCTGAGAACGTTGGTACTATTTATTTCAGCATCCGGAGACTTTTGCATGTGTTGATTGATTGTGGCTCGTGAGTGGTATTTATTATTGGTTTCTCCAGCTAAGGACCTCAGGCAAGTGCACTTTCTGATTGCTTTTCGATTCATAGTAGTCTTTTCATTTCATGTCTATACATACATCTTGCTGCTTGTTGACACGCTCGTCACACGGAGTTGTCGGGAGGGGAAATATCTTAGTATACATGTGGACTACCCAGAAATATCCCATTGTCTTTCGTGAATGCTAGCCGCTGCGCACGACACGTGCAGTGTGCCTTATTTACCCCCTAGCCGTCCACATGTTGAAACAGATATTTTACACCACCTAGCTAGATAGATGTCTTTTATTAGTTTTTCCTTGTTTATTTCTCTATCGTGCTATGACATCAGTTATCTTACAGTTTTCATATTCCATATGCTATTTTCATGTCTTGTCAATTCTGTTGTGTTTTGCACTACCGTCGGTTTGTGTACTTGTTCCAATCCTGACTGGATAACCAACATTTTATAGGTTTAGCCGTGATCACTCTTAGCACTTGGGAGGACTTGGGTATGCTGAAGCCGACCTAGAAATAGAAAAACAGTTGTACTCCTTTTCATTAATTATAAATCTTGTATTTTCCTTTAAATCTTATAAATGTAGTAACTCTTGTAATAAATGTAGATTTGTGAATGAGCATCAAATGATATTTTCTTGAGCATTATTTCTTGCGGGCTTGACAGCGTTCTACCGCCGACTCTGCGGCGTAGGCTGGCTTGGACACGTCTCGTATCCGAAAAGCGGGTGCGGGTCGTGATACTCACCCTATTATTGCGGAATTTATGGACGTCTTCCCAGATAGTCTTCCAGGATTGCCGCCGGATCGAGGTATGGAGTTCACTATCGATCTAGTACCCGGCTCTTCCCCTATTTCTCGGGGATGTTACAGAGTCAACCCTAAGGAGGCTAAGGAGATGAAAGATCAGATCGACGAGCTGAAGTCGCAAGGATTTATCAGAGACGGAGCTTCACCCTGGGGAGCACCAGTATTGTTCGTGCCCAAGAAGGATGGAACTGTGAGGATGTGCATAGACTACCGGGCGCTGAACAATATCACCATCAAGAACAAGTACCCCCTGCCCCGGATCGACGACCTATTTAATCAACTGAGTGGAGCCAAGATATTTTCTAAGATTGATCTCAGATCAGGCTACCATCAAATCAAGGTCAGGAAGGAAGATATTCCCAAGACGGCGTTCAACACCAAGTATGGACAGTTTGAATTCTTGGTAATGCCGTTTGGACTGACAAATGCTCCTGCGGTATTCATGAACCTTATGAACAAGGTTTTCCATGAATATCTGGACCAGTTTGTTGTTGTCTTTATCGACGACATACTGATCTACTCGAAGACGGAGGAAGAGCATGAAGAGCACTTGAGGAAAGTGCTGAGTACCTTGAGGAAGGAGAAGCTCTATGGTAAGCTATCCAAATGTGAATTCTTTTTAGACAAGGTGGAATTTTTGGGCCATGTTGTCACAGGAAAAGGAATTTCGGTGGATCCAAAGAAGATAGCTGCCATCGAAAAGTGGACTGCACCAAGCTCGGTTGCAGAAATCAGGAGCTTTTTGGGACTGGCTGGCTACTACCGGAAGTTCGTGAAGGATTTCTCCAAGATTGCGGAGCCAATGACGAAGCTTACTAGGAAGAATGAAGAGTTCATATGGTCTGAAGCGTGCCAGTCAGCTTTTGAGGAACTGAAGAAGAGGCTCACTACTGTACCGATACTTGCGCTACCCGCAGGTACCGGAGGATTCTCAATCTATAGTGATGCTTCCGGAAAAGGACTGGGCTGCGTTCTTCAACAATACGGGAAAGTGATTGCCTATGCATCTAGACAATTGCGGACTCATGAGAAGAACTACCCCACACATGACCTGAAGCTTGCAGCGGTGATTTTTGCCTTGAAGTTTTGGAAGCACTACCTGTATGGAGAGCGAGTGGAAATATTTACAGACCACAAAAGTCTGAAATATGTTTTCACTCAGAAGGAGCTGAACATGAGACAAAGACGATAGCTGGAGCTAATGAAGGACTTTGATATCAACCTGCAGTACCACCCGGGTAAGGCTAATGTTGTTGCAGATGCACTTAGCCGTTACCCAATGGCGATGTTCTTGACCAAGGAGCACCATTTGCTGGAAGACATGGAGAAGCTAGGATTGGAAGTTGTACTGCCCGAGGCGGAAATGAAGAAGCTTAGAAGAGAAGCCATCGTACCAGGAGCTGAACCATCACTGATGCAGTTGCAAGTGCGTTCGAGTCTTATAGACAAGATCAAGGAGACACAATTTCAAGACGAGACGCTTTGCAAACTCAGAGAACAAGTGCTGGCGGGAACACTTGAAGGATTTTCAATCGCCAGCGACGGAGCATTGAAGAATGGTACGAGGCTGTGCGTACCTACTGGCGAACTGAGGAACGAGCTGATGCAAGAAGCGCACCAGTCGCAGTACTCTATACACCCTGGAGCCAACAAGATGTACCAGGATATGCGGACTATAGTATGGTGGTACGGAATGAAGAAGGACGTATCCAAGTATGTGGCTCGATGTTTGATTTGTCAGCAAGTTAAAGCCAGCAGGCAGAGACCAGCAGGATTATTGCAGCCGCTCGACATTCCGGAGTGGAAATGGGAGCACATCACGATGGATTTCGTATCGGGACTGCCTCGATCCCAAGGAGGGAAGGATGCCATCTGGGTTATAGTGGACCGACTGACAAAGTCAGCTCACTTTATCCCCTTCAAGATTGGTTTATCCACCGAAAAGTTGGCAGCACTGTACATGCGGCACATCTACCGGATTCATGGAGTTCCGGTAAGTATCGTATCTGACAGAGATACCAGATTTACCTCACATTTTTGGAAGAGTTTGCATGACAGCTTGGGGACCCAATTGAAGTTCAGCACCGCCTACCACCCTCAGACAGACGGGCAATCGGATAGAACCATCCAGACGCTGGAAGATATGCTGAGATCTTGCGTCCTGGAATTTGGAGGGTCTTGGGAAGACCACTTGCACTTGATAGATTTTTCTTACAACAACAGCTACCAAGCTAGCATCGGGATGACACCATTCGAGGCACTCTATGGACGTCGTTGCCGCACCCCTCTTGCCTGGGACGACGTCGGAGAACGAGTGATGCTTGGACCCGAGATGGTGACTGAAGCAGCATAGAAAGTGAGAATGATTAGAGACAAGCTCCGGATAGCCCAAGACAGACAGAAGCACTGGGCCGATTGCAGCAGACGGCCTTTGGAGTTTGAAGTAGGCGACAGTGTATTTGTGAAGATCTCGCATACCAGAGGAACAATTCGCTTCGGCAGAGCAGGAAAATTGAGCCCCAGGTATATTGGTCCATTTGAGATACTTAACAGGATTGGAGAAGTGGCTTATCGGGTAGCTCTACCCCCAAGTCTCGAAGGCGTCCACAACGTCTTCCACGTCTCGCAGCTGAGACGCTACATCCCAGACCCGAGCCATATCCTGGACCATTCAGAGCTGGAGATTAGACCAAGCCTCACAGTACCGGAGAAACCAGTGGCAATTTTGGACCGAGGCGAGAAGAGGACCAGGAACACCGTGACGCCAATAGTCAGAGTGATGTGGCATCACAACTCTCCAGGCGAGTCGACCTGGGAGCGAGAAGACCAGATGCGGGAGCAGTACCCGTACCTGTTTGAGACCTGAGGTAATCCCTAACCTTACTTTAATTTCGAGGACGAAATTTTCTAAGGAGGAAAGATTGTGAAACCCAGTTTTCTTTAGTTAGATTATTTAAATAGAATTTTCGTATTGGTAATAAAACATTTTCAAATTATTATTATAATTAAATATTATTATTAATTATTTTTGGATGGAAAGAATTTCGAAATTAAAACAACTTGGATTTTTGGTTTTGGACCCAGACCCGAGTCCGAGCCCAGACCCAGGCCTAAGCCCAATCCCATTCCTCTCTTTCTTAATTCTGATTTTGGACTTGGTTATAATTAAAAAAAAAGGAAAAAAATATGCTTGGTCTTTGGCTGGTCCCGTAGGACCAGCACTTGAGAATTGGTAAGCAACGTTTCCCCCAACTTTTGCTACACTCCACTCGTTAACCAACCAACTCCCCTTAAATTAACCCCACTACCCCACGTCTCTCTCCACCTGCTCACAACAGAAGGAAGTAATTGTCACTCTCTTCCTCCTCACAATACTCCCAAATTTCTACATCAACTTTCCCCCCAAACTCCATTCTTCTCCTTCTGTGGAGAAACCCATCTCCTCCCGAGCTCCCCTCCGGCCGCGCCCCACACCCGACGCCGCCCGGCGACCCCTGCGCCCCGGCGTCCGACCCTCTCCAGCAACCCCGCGGCCTCCCCACGGCCCGCGAGCCCGACCCCGCCGATCGCGCTCATCCGTGGCCTTCCCCGCCGTCAGCGCCTCCGCGCCGCTGCCGTCCGCGCCCCACTTCTCCGACGAGGCGCTGCCCTAGCCGCCCCCTCCGTGGCTCCCCGCGTTCGTCCGGTGCCCCACAGCACCGACCCCCGGCCGACAGCGAGCCCGCGCCCCCTTCGCGATCTTCGGCCAGACCTCTCCCGCGGATCCCCTCTCCCGCAGACTCTTCCGCGCCTCTTCTGTGCGTGGGCGACCCTGTTGTCGCGAGGCGTTGCTGTCCAGATCTGCGACCTGCTGTCCGAACTTTGTTTCAGTCTTTCCCCAAGTTTTTCCCGCGGCTCCCCGCCAACGGAATTTGGTAATTTCTTGTTAATCACAGTAGTTCGTCCCTCCCGTAGAGTCGGTGATGAAAATCGGTCCCCGGTTTCCCTTTGGGAAATCCGGTTAGCTGCGTAATATTTTCAATTAGCTGCGTTAGCATACTATTCTGTGTTTTATCTGCTGGTTTGGTGTGGTTTGGATTGATTATGGGATTCCCGAATATTTCGGGAAATTCGGTGGATTGGGAATTATTTTCTGGTGGCTTGGAAATATTTCGGTGGATATATTTGCGGGATTATTTTGGGTTGGAATAATTGCAGGTTTTCTGTGGCGCATTTCCCAGTTTTGGGTTGCCCCGAAATAGAGGAAGTGCTGCCCAAATTTTTACAAAAACTATATTTATTTGATTTCAAAATTGGTTTTCGGAAATAAATTTTAAACTGATTTTTCGGGCGACGACCGTACCGGTCTGTGGGCCCCGGCGAAATGCAAACGCACCGGTCCGACCGGACGTTGTGGTATTAGCCGAATTTTGAGGAATGGACCGAGTCTGAGACTCTTAGTTTTCATCTTTAATTATTTTAATTAATATTTAGGCTATTTACTATAGTTAGTTAATTACCGCACTTTATTTAATAATTTAAGTCATTTTCTCTTATTTGATGTAAAAGAAAATTGTACAGGGCATAAGCCCACCCTAGGATCATTAGCTGTGCCATTGTATTGTGTAGCGTAGTTTATTTTATTTTTCTGGTGGATGTGAATTTGGGTAGTTTGTGATTAGGCGCATAATCGTAGATTAGAACGTAGTTTACTGATTAATTATGAATTTAATTAAAATGGATAAAATATTATTAAATAACTAGTTCACGATTTATCACTAAAAGAAACTGTATTTTTTTATAAATATATATTACAAAACACAAAGTTTTCCAAAGTTAAATTGATTCTCGTGTATTTCCAAATAATCCAATTAACCGTCTTAATCAACGTACGTAGTTGCGACGTAATCGTTAGCTGTAGATTAATACAACATAAAACCTGACCAGGACATGACTACTAGAGATTGCAACTAGCACACTTATTCTGGTTATTCAGGAATCTAAGTCGAGTTCTCAACTGTAGGAACTCGAAGTCGTACCTGACGTTCCTCCTCGGTACCGATCTGTCTTTCCAGTCAATCTAATTCCAGACAAGTATAGTTTATATAAATTTTCCAGTTATTTATTTAATCGTTTTAATGCATGTCTAAACCACGATTTAAATACGAGTCTCATACTGGGTACTGTAACTATCGGGGACTGGGGAATAGCGTAATGATTATGACCATACTGTAACAAAACCCCTTATCCATTACTGTAACAAACCCAAGCCGGTCATATGTCATTACCTATTCAAAACACTGATTTCTACTGTAACAAACATGTTTTAAATTTGTTTAGAACTGCATGATTCAATTTCTTAATTAACTGTCTTAATTAGCATGGATTATACTTTGCTCCCTCCTGACTGGAGACAACATTTTAGGTTACACTAAGGATGACGAGCTATACTTTAATAGCTATTATGATCCGGTCCTCTACCCTGCGACGGTACTGGAGCCGTCTCCGGAGGACGCTGATCCTGAGGCGACAGAACCAGATGTCTAGATAGTTTCCTTTCTGCATTTTTTTTATTTGGAGTTGTAGTTTATTTCTGCATTTTCCTTTCCAGATGTATTCTGAATATTTTATTAAACAGAATTTCAATTCCGAATAATAGTTGTGACAAATGTATCTGTGTTGTTGTATGGTTGCCTGCTACTGAACAGCTTATTGCCGCCGTCTCAACAATGGTGCAGGCTGGGCATGATCTGACTAGACCCAAATAGTTGGGATCGGGTCGTGACAGCAGCTACCGAGGAAGGGGGCGGCGCGGGGGGGTGGGGGCGGTGATGGTTGGTGGGGGAGATGCCGGAGCGACGCCAAGAGGGGGAGGGTTCGGAGGGAGGGGGCGGGTTTCCGGCGCTTGGCTCGGGACCGCCGGGGGCGACGACGCCGCTGACGCTGAGGGGAGGGGGGAAGGGGAGGAGGCCGGGGAGACACGATAGGAAGAAGGGAGGGGGACTCCGTCGATGGAGGGGCCGGGAGAGGCCAGAGCCGCCGGGGAAGAGGCCGGCCGGCCACCCGGGCCAGCCAAACGCCAGAAAGACTCCGGGGCGGCGTGCCCAGTCGGAGCTCGCTTGGCGGAGCTCCCAACAACCCATTCCCGCTGCGCACCATATATATATATATATATATATATTGAAGCAATGGGTAATTGTAGGGGTGTACAATTAACGGTTTTAAATCGAACCGAACCGAAATGGAGATTCGGTTTGGTTTTTATTCCTAATCGGTTCGGTCCTCGGTTGTGAGTTTATATGAATTCGGTTTTTTTGGGTCGGTTTTCGGATTTGGGTTTCGTTTACCGACCCGAACCGAAAACCGAATCCATATATGAAATTACCGGCCTGCCCCTCCCCCAATTATATATACAAAAAGTTTCTAACCCTAACCCTTAGTTTCTCTCTCTTCATTTCTTTTCTGTAACCACTCCGCCTCCGCCGCTCTAGATTGAAAATATGGAGATGGAGAGTTTTGAAAAATGGTGCTTTGGATCTCTCTCTCGAGTCTCTCCGGAGCATCAGAGTCCTCCTCCCTTTCTCTCACGACTCTAGAGTTTCCTATTTTTATATATAGATCTAGATCTAGATCTCAACCTGCTCCAGATCTGTGATTTCTTTTTGGTTTTTGAGTATGCATGCCTTCCAAAAAAAATTTCTACCTTGCTTGCAGGTTAGATATAGATTTTGATGGAAGAAAGCAACGTTCAGGTCAGATCCATCCCCTCTTTTCATATATAGATCTAGATCTAGATCTAAACTTGCTCAAGATCTGTGATTTATTTATTTATTTTTATGTATGCATGCCTTCAAAAAAAATTTCTATCATGCTAGCAGGTTAGATCCTTATGTATAGATATTGATGGAAGAAAGCAACGCTCAGGTAAGATCCACTTGTTATGGTTCAGTCCTTTTATTTGATATATATATATATATATATATATATATATATATATATATATATATATATATATATATATATATATATCCTACCATGCTTGCTGGTTAGATCCTTATGTGTAGATATTGATGGAAGAAAGCAACGCTCGGGTAAGATCCACTTGTTATGGTTCAGTCCTTTTATTTGATATAATTTTTTTATCCTTGTTATGTTTTGTTTTACTATCCTTTTATTTGATATAAATTGTGTTCTATTTTACTATCATTTTATTTGATATAAATTGTGTTGGCTCTATCATCGGCACCTGGTGATTCATGTTAAAATTTTGATAGTCATTGCTATCGCATGACATTATTCTCATAGATTTATGTTGTAGAATGCCACTAACCCAAATATTTGGATTGCTAACCTTTTGAGGTCATGGTTTATTACTTCCCGATGGCACATGTTTACTCGAGTTTCTATATAATTGTCTTACATAACACAGTTACTATTTGGTAAGATCCAGTACTTGCATGGTTTATCATTCTGTAATTATATTTGCTCTTATAGATTATGATGCCTTCTCAATTTGACTTAGTTTGTACTGTAAACTTGGGGGGATAGTAGATACTTTATACTTTTACTTATGGATATGTATCTATAACTTATAACTAAGCCTAACGAACCTAATGTGTATATAAATGTGTTGATGCATATATCAAGAATCTGATTTTGTTCCACTAGGATGGTCTATTTTTGTTTCTTGTGGTAACCTTGTACTCCAAATACTGGCTTTATGTTATGTTATTGTTACTGCTTTTACTGCTGCTATTTTCTTATTGTGCTGTTGTTTCTTTGTATATGATTACAACTCGAGATTGTGTTAGTCTGATTCTCTTCCTTGGCATATATTGCAGCCAGTGGCGAGGCATATATTACAGCCAGTGGTGAGGCATACACTGGTGATACATATAAATTCATATTTTTTCTATAAAAATTGGCAATGATGATTTGGCATGAGATATGACAACGTCATCTTTAATGTTGCATAAAAAGCCATTCCGAGTCTTTCTTATCCCTCTTTTTTAGTGATTGTATATACAGCTCCCTAGATTGTGTGAAGGAAACACTTGCTCTTGCTCTGGATTTAATGAAGGAAGAGCAATCAGTAGGGCTTGGTTGCATATTATCATATGCAAAGAGAAATAAATACTTGCACTTGTTAATGGCTTTAGTGATTCAAGAGGCCACTCAAAATTCTCATTGGAAACTTATTATCAATGTAGTACAATACAGGGTCGAGCAACGAAAAAGAACTTTTAAATTCTTTAATGTAGAAATTAAAGTGATGTGGGTGCAGTACAGTCTGGAGTGGATGGGATGCAGTGCAATACAGGTAGAGGCATTCAGACCATGATATGGTCTTCGGGTTGAATTTGTAGGTTTTTGGACTGTAATTATAGACCTTCATATATATATATATATATATATATATATATATATATATATATATATATATATAAGGGATTCTTCATCTTCAACGCCGTTGGTGGCGGCACCGGCTCCGGGCTCGGCTCGCTGCTCCTCGAAGCTCGGCTTCACGGTCTACCTCTCGCCCCAGGTGTCCACCTCTGTCGTAGATCCCTACAACAGTGTCCTCTCCACCCACTCCCTCCTAGAGCACACTGATGTCGCTGTCCTCCTCGACAACGAGGTTATTTCATCATTGACTGCATCGCTCATGTTCGACGGAGCCTTGAACGTGGATGTTACTGAGTTCCAGACCAACTTGGTTCTGTACCCGAGAATCCACTTTATGTTGCCCTCCTACGCCCCCGTCATCTCCGCAGAGAAGGCCTACCACGAGCATCTCTCCGTCGCCGAGATCACCAACAGCGCCTTCGAGCCCTCCTCCATGATGGCCAAGTGCGACCCCCGCCACGGCAAGTACATGGCCTGCTGCGTGATGTACCGCGGCGACGTGGTGCCCAAGGACGTGAACGCCGTCGTCGCCACCATTAAGACCAAGCGCACCATCCAGTTCATCGATTGGTGCCCGACCGGGTTCAAGGCTGGCATCAACTATCAGCCGCCGATCGTGGTCCCGGAGGGCAACCTCGCCAAGGTGCAGAGGGCCGTGTGCATGATCTCCAACTCGAACAGCATCACCACATCGACCACAAGTTTGATCTTATGTACGCGAAGCGCGCATTTGTGCACTGGTACGTGGGCGAGGGCATGGAGGAAGGAGAGTTCTCGGAGGCCCGCGAGGATCTTGCTGTGCTGGAGAAGGACTACGAGGAGGTCGGGGCCGAATCTGCTGAGGGCGAGGAGGGAGACGAGGGCGAGGAGTACTGATGAGGGGAGAGCTTTGCTGGTGTTCTCCTGTTTGCCTGTTCCTTGGACTCCCTTGTGTCAGTGTGCGTTGGATGTTTGTGTGTTTGCAACTGCCTTTAGGCAACTCGCTATGATAGAGATGATAACACAGCAAGAAGTTGTAACATTCATTGAAACATCCAATATATTGTTGGCCCAATGATTACATTGTGTTTTTGAATATGGCTAATCAGTTAAGTTTAACATAATGATGTCACTAATATTCATATACTCACTATCATGTTGCTACTTAAACTTAGCAATGTCCTAATTGTCCCATATTATATTGCTATGCTTGTATCGTACTGCAACATATTTTGCTGGCCTAACATGTATTTGTAGACATGCAGTAAGCATGATCTAACATGATCAAAATAGGACATAGGCAATAAAGAATTAATGATGGAGAAAAGACGGCGTAATACAAAAAGATTTCTCCGAACCGCCTAGCGACCTATCCGGGGCCTCGCATCGGGGGTTCCGCTGCCCGGTCAAGGAAAAAGACGTCTTCAGGGCGAAATTTCCAGATCTGTTTATCTTCGGACGACTGCTGTCAAGGAAAAAGACGTCTTCAGGGCTGCTCAAATATCAAAAGAAAGGTATCATCAAAGGGCTCTTGGTTTTCCTACTTGTTCCAAGTCTGTAATCTTCAATTTATTGAGTCTAGGAGAATGTGTACGTTGAGTCGCACTGAGTCATCTCAACCCCTAGACATATCTCTCCAAGCTCTACCATACAAACAGACCAATTCTTGAACCAAGCCCAAGCTCCACAAAGCCCAAAAGCAAATGGACCTATTCTGTCTTCTGGAGACAGAGTTCGGGCCGAACTCTGCCTCCACACAGAGTTCGGGCCGAACTCTGTCTCCTGATTTCCAGCACCCTGATTTTTAGGGCCTGCTTGCTACAAGCTGTCCAACGGCCAAAAATTTGAATTATCCATACCGAATTCTGGCCGAATTCTGCTTGTCCCGAACCCTATAAATAGGCATTGGTTTCTCTCATTTGAAACCATCCACTCTTCTATTCTTCTTCTCTTACATAGCCTATATAGTCAAGAGCCTTACTTTTCCAATCTACTAGCCACAAAACTTCCTAAGCCCCAAGGTGCTCAAGTGCGATTCAGCTAGAAGTTTTTGTGCAAGAGTTGAAAAGAAAAGTCACTTGGACAATTCCAAGTCGCTTGGAAAATTCCAAGCAAATCGCCACTGCGATCCTCTGTAAGAAGTTGACGTGCTCTTCTGAAGAAAAGGCACGGGTTGTAAACTACTATTTCACAAATAGTGGATTTGAATCCTGAGCTAGAGTTCTCAGGCCTGGACTAGTCCTCCACGAGGGAAACCAGGTTAAAACTGCTGTGTTTGCGTATGCTATACTGATCTTTATTTACTTTCGCATTTCTCTCTATTTTATTTACTATCTTGATAGTTATTTTGAGGAGGTGATATAGAGTTAATTTTTATTTGGTGATCATCGACACAAACTCTATTCACCCCCCTCTAGAGTTGCCTACACTTGTGTTTTCAATTGGTATCAGAGCAAGGTCTCTATTGTTTGGCTTAACATCCTTAGAGTAGATCCTTGTTTATTTGTGTATGGCATCGTATTCTTCCTCCTCCGATGAAGAGGGTTTTATTTCTAGTAGCATAGACAATCATGTTTCTTCTAAATGCAATAAGTGCTCTAAGTGGAAAGCCATGGCTAACCAATCCTTGAAGTTTGCTAAGGCTTTTCATTCTACAAATGAAGAACTTGTAGAAAAGGTTATTCATTTAGAAGAATCTAATGAGTCTTTGAGAAATAAAAACATTAATTTATTATTTAGACTTGATTCTCAAAACTCATCTTGTGTTTCTTTAAAGAGTTTGAATGATTCTTTAATTTTGAAAATCAAATCTCTTTCCTCATCAATAGAAGATCTTAAGAAGCAAGCACATGAGCTAAATCATTTGCATGATTCTTCTATTGACTCTTTAAAGAAACAAAATGATGATTTTATTTCTAGAATTGCTTTATTTGAAAAAGAGAATTATACTTTAAATGCTAAATTTGATTCTCTTACTTGTTTGCATAATAATTTGCTATTGGAACATGATATTCTTAAGACCAATTCCATGCATAGTGATTCTCTTACTTGTGTACAGAATGATTTGCTATTAAAACATGATAGTCTTAAGACCAAATCCATGCATGCTCACTCTAGAGATATTCATCATTCTAGTATGTCACATGTTCATAATCATGCTCATTCTGATACATGTGCACACACTAGTATTAGGTGCTTCTATTGCTCTCGTATTGGACACATGAGTGTAACTTGTCCTATTCGTAGGAGTTTCTCTACTAATGCTAGAGTAAATAGTATATGGGTTCCTAAAGCTAACAAATGTGGATCCAAGTTTATTTGGATACCAAAGTCTTCGCCTAATATTATAGGTGGAGCTTCTTGTATCAGGACATAGCACCCAGGAAGCGTGTTGGTGGTTGCAAAGCTCAAAGGTCATCTTCTAAGCAATTGCACCAACACAAGTGTGGCCACTAGAGCCACTTTGGTAACATGCTAAACGATTCTCTTTAAATGGTTTATATTTGTTGAATCTAGCATGTTTCTTTTGATGTCTTGCTGCTAGCTCACATTGATATCTTTTAGTTGCTTATTATATAAATTAATGTGAGATATAATACTAGCATGCTTAGTTGATTTTCTTTCTATTTCTTTTATATAGCATGACTAGTTACATAGCTTTATATGATTAGTTCATACTATGTAGTTTATCACTCATTTTCTAGTAGTGTGATACATTTATATATGCATGCTCGTTATTCTTGTTTGCCATTGATTGTAAAAGAACAGAACAATTATCGGAGGACTGAACTTAGACTCACAACACAAACTCGCTCGCACAAAGAAAGCCTAGGGACGAAAACCTAGGTACAGCAGACTAAGTACGATTGTTTATTTTTGATTCTGGGGGGTGACGATAGAGGCTCGGGAAAGCGACGGCCGCTCTGCCTTACTCCTTGGACGATCGGTACGCAGCCTTGACTCGGGGAAGATCTGCTCGGCGTTTGACGAAGAAAGGCTCTTCTTGCTCTCCTCTGGTTGCTCTCTTGGCTTCTCTCTCTCTGTGATTATCAAGAAAAAAAGAAGAAGAAGGGGAACTCTCTCTCTCTGTGTGTATCTCTCCCTTCTGATTTTTTTTTATTCTTTTTTTTTATTATTGTCGCCGCCTTGTATGGGAATGATGCTGGCTATTTATAAGGGTGGGATGTGATCATTAGGGTTTGCTAATGTCTATCTGTTGGGAATGTCGGCGCTCCTTCATTCTATCTGGACCCTTGATCTTGATCATAATGAATCTCGGCCACTAATGCGGATAGCACGAAATCTTATGAGCAGTTAATGCTGACTGCTTTAAATCCTCGTGATTGATTATGCTAATATTTGATTGCTCGTCACGTGTCCTACTGACTGGATGATAAATGATACGCCCTGATCTCGGCAATTATGATGATGTCAAATATTCTTGTTGGGATTTGGTTGAATCTTCAATGCCACGTTTTTTTTAATTGAAGATCCTGCCAGGGCCGCATAGAGTGACCAACACTTGAACCACAGGGAGATACTCTTCGTGAGCCGCATGAGTCAATATCTCATCGAGCCGCAGGGGACGAACTTTCCGTGAGCCGCATATGCGTGGTCTTTGCAAACCGCAGGAGACGGCCTCTCCATGAGCCGTATATGCATAGTTTCTGTGGGCCGCATGAGTTGGCGTGGTATTGAGCCGCATAGACCGGGCTATGGGTGGACCGCATATGGAGGATTCCTGTTAATCATTTTAGAGTGACGCCTCACTGAGCCGCATGAAGCTGTTCTTTAACCGAGCCGCATGAGACTTTTGCCACGTGGCAATCTAGGATTTCTGACAGATCGGGTCAGAGATTTTCTTCTTTTCCCGAAGAATCTGTCATTATGGCAGAGTCATTATGACACTTTATGTCAGAGACGTCGCAGCCGTCGAGTCGTGTCAGAGCATTAAATGAGGCCATTACTCCAGTGGCCAACTGTAGGGGGGTCACACGTGGCGTCAATTGAGCCGCATGTTCCTGCTGGACCGCATAAATCCCCGAGCCGCATGAGTCTGAGGGTCTCCTTTTGGGCCGCATAGGGCAACTCCAGTATGAACCGCATAGGCTTGCTGCCCAAAGCCGCAGGGGCCATTATGCCTTTATTTCTAATATTTTCCATGCTTCTACAGGACCCCCTTCAAAGTTTTCAATTTGTGAAATTGAAACACTTTGAATAAGAAGCATGGCCCCGTTCATGCCGCATAGGATGTTCTGTTTACCTGAGCTTCCTGGCCGCATTTAGCATCTCGGCCGCATAGATTCTTCTGGCCGCATAGGCTCTTTGCTACGAGCCCTGACCACGTGAGCAAATCTTCATTTAATTGCCTTCGATTTGATTTGACGCCGCCTTTTGGGGGAGGATCCCAAGGGTCGGTTTTCCTTTGACCGAAGCGTTCTCGCCTTTATTTTTGGAGACGGCGCGTAATCCGAGGCGTCTTTCTACTTTATGGACCGCCTATAAATAGGAGTCTTTCAGCTCTTGGGGATTTCTTTACCTCCTTTCTTTGCTTGAATTCCCTGTTGCCAACTTCGCTCTTCGTTTTCCTTCTTCATCCATCGACCATGGCTCCCAAGAGATCTGCTGCATCGAAGGCCGCGAAGGGCAAGGCAGTTGCCGCTACGGCGACTGCGGCGACGAATGTAGTCGCTCCTCCGCCGGCTGCTGTAGGCGTTGTCCATCCTGATGTTCACCCGCCCATCGCTGGTAAGGGGGTTACTCTGAAAAACCCTAACTGCTGCAATGGCTCTGTTGCATACTTTATGCACAAGCCGCATATACGAGGCATATCGATGTGACCGCATAAGCACTTCTCCCATTGTGGCCGCATGAGCTTGTCATATTCGACCCGAGCCGCATATGCGTTTTCGACTTGGGCCGCATAAGCGTTACTCACTTTTGAACCGCATGAACTTGCTGGTTTGTAGCCGCAGTGGTTTGTATGAGCCGGGTTTAGCCACATGAATCTATAAACCCTTCTGAATCTGAGATGTACGGACTTGGTTAATTCAGAGCCGCATGGGGCTATGATGCGCAGAGCCGTATGGACCTATCTGCTGCTGAGTCGCGTTAGGCTGTGGCGACCCGAGCCGCATAGACTCCCATAATCTTTTTCCAATGCTTCTGTTTTTTGTCTTTCTTCTGACCTTGTTCCTTTTATCTTTTTCTAGTGAATCTACCCGTGAATCATGCGGAGGAACTTTTGGTTGGTTCGAAGCAACTTGTCGAAAACGTGCCATTGGACGACTTAGTTCATCAAGTGTCAGAGCAGCTCCTCGTTGACGAGCCTTTAGAACGAGTGACTGTTATCAGGGTTCAATCCTTCCCATTCCTTCGTGATATGATGAGCTCAGGGAATCCTGAAGGGAAGCATCTGAGACCAGTCTTCCTCTTTGGGGATGCACTGATCGTTAAAAACTCCCGCGTTCTTGATATTTCCGAGAATTGGGATTTTGATCTGGATGGGAGGCCGATTCATATTTCCATTATGAAGCGTCATTTTCCCTTTGCGTGGTTCAACATGGTTGTCTTGGACAGGCAGATGACAGATCCTCTTACGCCTACCGGACCGGGGATGTTCGTGGGTGAGATCCGTCATAATAAAGCTACCGGATCGGTGCGTGTAATCAAGAATCCAATCAGTCGGTCCGTGATGGGGTTAGTTCCTGGTTCCTTTATCAACACGCCCGGTCCTAACTTCTCCTTTTCTCAGGCTGATACCTTCTTGAACCACCTTGCACGAAAGGGGTCTTATCCTGTTGGCAGGTTGGCTCTGCAGGGTTGGTTGCACCCCACTCCCCCATGGGCTAACCTGACTTCATGGATTCTGCAGAAATATGAGACACCTTTGAGAGAATTCAATCTTTATGACGCTATCCGGGGTACTAGCCACGGACTGCCCATTAATAAGTCGTTATTCATGGCCCTTCTGGAGATGTATAACGATCGGACAGGGACGTTCTTCACTCCTGTAGGGGAGTTGGGGCTCGCTCTTCATGAGATGTATGACGTCTCCAAGCTTTCCTGGAGAGATGAGCCTTTCGAGGCGTACACTCCGACGAACGAGGAGTTCCGGGATCTAGCTCGTCGATTCCCAGGCTTCGTCGCGGTATACCAAGAACTGTTATGCCATCACAGTACCTGCCATCGAGTGGCTATCCAGACAAATGATAGCTCGGAGGGGGATTCTCCTCACACCAAGTCCTGGGTCTCTTATCTTTTCAACTTCAGCGCTGCTGGCCGGGTCACTTCCCGAGACCGTCAAACTCCTGGTGAAGTGGAAGATTTGATGTCGACCGCTAGGAGGTCGAAGTCTACGGGCGACAAATTTGGGAGCCGGATTGACTCCTTTAGCTATTTTTATTATGGCACTCGACGGTTATCAGATAAGGCCCTTCTGGCCGGATTTTCAATGGTGTGGCTACGCAATTGTGTGGTTTCAAGTGGGGCAGGTGCTATCGAGCGGATCAGCCGTCATTTTATTCTTTCTGCCGTAAAATTGGCTTTTGGGGTCAGGTTGGCTCTTCTTCCTGCTATGGTATGCAGCATTTATCGTGGTCTCCGTGCATTCTCGTCCAGAGTCATCGCACGTGACGTGGCGATGGACTTTGAACGTATAGAGCTGCCTCATCATTACTTGTTGGGGTGGTTGCTACTGCATTATCAGTCTTTGATGAGGCCTGGGACGGGGGACAGCGTCACGGGCGATGATGCCTTTCTTTTCAAATATCGTCATCAGCCTTGGGAATATAGCACTATGCCGGCATATCGGAGGATGTTGGCGAGGACAGACGGGTATAGCTTCTTCGTATCTGTCCCCCGTTTTACTGACCTGGAGGTGAGGAATGTTCATGTTGATGGAGTGAGACCTCCTCATTTCTTGCCTGAGAAGATGCGTTATTGGTTGCGTAACATTCGCCCATCACACTTAGTTTATCGCAACCGTAACACTGTATACCTGGAGCCCTATTTGCCCAGTAGATTTGCTCGCCAATTTGGGTATTGTCAACTATTCCTTGGGCGTCCCAGTCCTAGCCTGGGGTTTGAGGGCAGTATACTTGACGGTATTAGGGCGTGGAGCTATTATGACACTTGTCATACTCGGACTAGTTTCTCCGTCCCTGTGGCCAACGTGCTAGAGGAGATCTTGCATATGGCTGCCTTCTACCATGTTACAGTGAACCAGGCTCCTGTAGATTTTGACCCGAGGACGAGCTTCATTCTGGGCACTCGCTTGGCGGAGAAGACTCCAGTGTCGAAAGCGAAGAAGAGAGGGGCGAATAGAGTCCCTATGCCTGATTCTGAGTCCTCTGACACAGCTGAGAGAAACAACGAGCAGGAGGAGCGGGACGACGAGGATTCTCCTTCCTCTAGTGGGGAAGTAGCGGCGGATCAGCCGTCCCTTATGACAGAAGAGGGGATGGCGGATCGATCGTCGACAGTTTTTGGTGAGATAGAAGATCAACTGCCACTTGTTCCTGAGGTGGTGAGGTCGAAACCACCGTCTGCAATGCCTGGTCTCTCGCGTAAGCGAGGCAGGAGTGAGTCTGCCGATGAAGGAGTGACTTTTTCTGTAAAGAGAACTGTAGCCAGATCTCGTAGGCTATTTATCACGGAGGGGGGTGAAGGTGCGGGCGATGCTCCGGAGGTAAAATCAAATCGGCTTTATCTGTTTATTGTGATCTTTCTCTTCTTGGGATATGACTTGATCACTTTTCTTTGCAGGCGCCTTATGAACCGGACTCTCATGCACCGTCTTTCGCCCCCGCTGTTAATCCGACCCTGGCTGTTTTAATTAGTGGCGTATGTACCGCGGTCCTCTCTACGGAGGTTCTTTCAACGGATGCTGAGAACTCTCGAGTTATTGAGACCCCAGTCCGGGATAACGAAGGTTTCTTTGGACTTGTCTTCGAGATTGCTGGAGTTTCGGAAGGCGACGATCTCGGCGCATCTCCTTCCGAAGGTGCTGGGGCGGAGGAGCCTATCTCATTTAGTTCGGAGGCCGTCGGTGAAGGTGCTGGGGTGACTGCAAGCGAATCTCAGCCTCCATGTTCTTCGGCTGGTAAGATAGGCCAAATATTGACTCATGCGGAGGCTTATTTGCTTTACCAGCATATCCTCCAGGTCAAATCGATTCATGGTTGTTTTGGCCCTGTAGGTCCCGACCCTTCACTTCCCGCGTCGAATGTTCTTAGGGAAAGCTCGACCTGTCCTGATCCGGGGGAAGGGAGCGCTTCCCTTCCTTTATCGACTCGTACTGAGGGACCTCCTGCCAGTCCTGGGCAGGTGGGGATGGAGCTTGTCCCGAGGACTGCGGTCTCTACCTCATCCTCTGCTTCTTTTGCGGCTTCAGAGGCTGACATCTCGGTCCTACCGAGCGTTCAAATTCTACGGACTGCTGAAGAGGAGTTGGCTGCTGTTCAAGCGTCCTTCCATACAGAGTTGGTTTCTCTCGTGGCAGGAGCGGCAGATTCTATCGCGTCTTCTTCTGCGCTGCCAGCCACACTCCCGTTAACACCGGCTTCCTCGGAGGCTTTGAACGAGGTGACACAGGATGTGGTTGATAGCTTCTATCGTCACTTAGGGAGGGGTGTAGATGCTGCCGTGGAACGGGGAATCCCTTTCACTATGTCTCTGAAGGGTGCTCGGGGCCAGATTGACACTTTGAAGGACCTTCCTGGCGGGATGGGGTTAGCCGCGCTTCTGGAGCCCAAGCTGACAGAGGCTGATCGACTTGTAACCCAGCTACTGGCAATACGGCAGGCTAGTTTGCCTGCTGTAATTGAACATGAGCGGGGTCTCCTCGTTGCTGCTCGGGACAAGATCAAGCTCACTCGGGATACTGCCGGGCCAGCTGTACGGGAAGACCTTGACAAGCTCTCTGCTTCATATGCCAAACTGGGTCGTCGAAGCAGGCTTGTTGGGCTCGTGAAGAGTCTGCTTCTCGTGGAGTAGCTGCCACACGGGAGCGGATTCTTGCACTCCAACAGGAGTTGGCCTTCCTAGAGTTAGAGCGGGAGGCTGCTCGTGCAGAACAGGAGTCGATCGCTCGGGAGGTCGAGCGGATTTCCCGAACTTCTGCCAACCTGGAGCGATCTTTCAAGAAGTTCGAGGACAACTGGCAGGCCCACGTTCATCTGGAAGACCCGACGGTGTTGAACCAGGAGGCTGAGCGTCGAGCCAAACAGAAGTTTGAGCGGTCGGTTGCCTTGATAAAGGACCGTCTCACGGTGTTATGTGCCCCAGAGCAGTGATCCGTCTTCCAACTTCCTTTGCTTCTCCTTTTATTTTTTTTGTTTTTTTTCATATATATATTTTTACTTGCAAGGGATGTGATCCCCACCGATGTAGCTCCTTTGAATTTTTTTTTTGAAATAAATGAGCACGTTTCAACTCATCTTCTCTTTCTTGCACTTGTGGTGTTTATGGAATTTGGACTTGCTGGGGGGATTATTTGTGGACCTGTTACCCTGGGTGTACCTTGGTTTTAGGTGCGGATAACAAGTTTGATTAGGATGTTTTGGAACAGCCATGGCAAAGTGGTTATGGATGTTCTTGGTGTTTGGGAAAAGGAGTGCCATAGAGCAGCTGGGCTCCTGGGGTACGGAAGAATGGCGGGTTTATGCTAAGAGACTTAGCAAAGGATATTTGTGGACCTACTATCCTTGGCGTACCCTGGTTCAGGGTACAGATAATAGGGTGGAAGGTAACCAGTCATGTTTGCTCCGAGGTTATGAGGATGTAGCAAACATGAGGGTTTAATCGTGGAATCTTCCTACTCAGAGGTAATGAGAGCATGGTAGGGGGAGACTTCACGGAAGCCTTTCTGTAATCAATAGTTGTCAACAGAGGACGTTTGTGGTCAACAGAGGACATTTGTGGTCAACAGAGGACATTTGTGGTCAACAGAGGACATTTGTGGTCAACAGAGGACATTTGTGGACCTATTATCCTTCTCGTACTCTGGTTGTGAGTACAGATAATAGGTTGAAAGGGAACCAACATACTTGCTCAGAGGTAATGTGGACATGGCAAATATAGTGGTTTCTTCGACGGAGCCTTCCCACTCAGAGGTAATAAGGACATGGCAGGAGTGGGCTCAATGAAGAAGGGATGCATAGAACTACTCAGAGGTAGGAGGACATGGAAGTTCCATGCGAGGGGGCGATTTGTTTTTGGTGGAAGTGAAAACGACTCAGAGGTAATGAGGACATGGTCGTTTCGGAAATTGGCGGATCGATTACCCTTTTTGTGCACTGGGAGTGCGGGTAGTGGATCATGAGGGAGGATTTCTTTCAGGAAGAAAGTTCAGAGGTGTAATTATACATGACTTACTATATGATAGCGTGACCGGGATGTAAGTTCAGAGGTACTAGCAGGTACGTAACTTGGTGATTTAGAATATTGAGGAAGTGAGGGTTTAGCGACGCCAGCGGATGTATGGCTCGGTAATCTGAAATGTTGTGGATGTGGGTTCAGTGGTATCAATGGATACATGACTCGATAATTTGGAAAATGGTGGGTGTGAGTTCAATGGTACTAAGAGGGTACATGACTCAATAATTTGGAAAATGTCGTCTAAACATAGTATTTCTTTAGAAACTTGCCGTTGACGGGTAACATAAGCAAGTCCCCATTCTGCTTGGCGAGACGGTAGGCGCCGTTGGAAAACACGGCCTTGATGACAAATGGACCTTCCCATTTTGGCTAGAATTTGCCTGCGGTCTTGTGAGTCATGACCATTGGCCTCCGGACTACCAGAACGAGATCGCCCACTTGAAATGTTCTGATTTTGACCTTCTTGTTGAAGGCTCCTGAGACACGTGCTTGGTATAGCTCGATCCTTTGCTGAGCTAAGAGGCGTTTTTTATCTAGGGCCTCCAACTCTTGTAGTCGGCGTCGGTAGTTATCGTCTGTTGTCAATTGATAAGTGAGGGAGACACGGAGTGAGGGAATCTGAATTTCCAATGGGAGGACTGCCTCACTCCCGTATACTAGAGAGAATGGTGTATTCCCAGTAGCTGTTCGAACCGTGGTGCGATAGGCCCATAAACATTCGCCGAGCTTCTCGTTCCAGTCACGTTTGTTGGAGGATACAAACTTCTTGAGGAGTTTGATGATTGTTTTATTGAATGCCTCTGCTAACCCATTTGCTGCCGGGTTGTATGGTGTTGAAGCAACATTCTGAATGCGGTGCTTATCGCAGAATCGATAGAATGCGTGGCTTATAAACTGCGGACCATTGTCATGGATGATCCTTCGTGGCAGTCCAAAGCGATATATGACGTGGTGCTTAAGAAAGCTAATCACGTTTGAAGTTTTGACTTCTGCGAGTGGGATAGCTTCCGTCCATTTGGAGAAATAATCGGTGATCGCAAGTATGAAGCGATGTCCTCGAGAGGAAGGTGGGGTGATTGGACCAATGATATCCATTCCCCATGCTTCAAATGGCCAAGATGCCACCGTTGGGTGTAGAAACTCGGATGGTTGGTGAATAAAGTCCGCGTGGACTTGGCAGGCCTTGCATTTTCTGGCATAGTCTATTGCGTCTGCCACCATCGTGGGCCAGTAGTAGCCTATCCGGCGAAGGCGGTCTTGCAGCTTAGGGCCAGGTTGATGGGCCCCACAGACACCGTCGTGAGCTTCTCGTACAGCTTCTTTGGCTTCTGCGTTTGATAAGCACCGGAGCAATAACCCATCGTAGGATCGTCGGTATAGCATCTTTGTCTCTGTGTCGTAGAAGAATCTGAGAGAACGTCGTCTGATGGAGGTGGCTTCCCTTGGATTCTCGGGGAGGATGTCGTATACGACGAAGTCAATGAACGGCTGCCTCCAGTCTGGTGTTTCGTCGATCGACTGGGCGGAATAGCTTGCCACGAATTGGATATTGTTCTTGGGACAGACCAGTTCGTGGCCTATCACGTCAACCGAGTGATGAGCTTGGTTCGGCACTGCTAAGGAAGCGGCAAGGCCTGCTAGGGCATCGGCTTCGATATTTTGAAGTCTGGGGACGTGTTCGATGAAGAATCCCTCGAATGAGGAGATAATGTTGATTGCTATTTGGTGGTAGGGGATCATGTCTTCATGACAGACTTCGTACGACCTCCGAATCTGGTTGACGATTAATTGTGAATCGCCGTATGCTTCAAGATATTCTACCCCCAGCTCCTTTGCGAGTTGGAGGCCAATGACCAAAGCGTTGTACTCGGCCACATTGTTGGAACAGGGTTCCGTGAGAGAGTAGGCGCGATTGATCACTAGCCCGATAGGAGAGATCAATACCACTCCGACCCCGACGACGATATTTCCCTTGGGTCCAGTTCTTGAAGCGCCATCGAAGAACATCCTCCATATGTTATCGTGGGTGGTTGTATTCGAATCGGCGACCTCATCTGGGATTTCCTCGTATATTCTGGATGACCCCGATCCTGGATGGGCTGCTAAAAAGTCTGCCAGGGCTTGGCCTTTGACAGCCTTCTGTGGGACGAAGATCATATGATATGGGGATAGCAGTATCGCCCATGTAGCGAGGCGAGAGCTGAGCGCCCCTGGTTTAGTCATGAGGACCCTGAGGGGATTTACCCGTGAGACCACATGTATGGTTTGTCCTGTAACATAATGCCGCGTCTTTTGAATGGCGAATACCAAGGCGAGGCATTCTTTCTCCACGGCAGTGTATCGGTGTTCGAGCCCGACCATCATTCGGCTGAGATAGTATATAGCTTGCTCGTGGCCTGCGTCGTTGTTTTGGGCCAGCAGGGCACTGAGGGAGTGCTCCATTGCTCGTACATAGAGTAGGAATGGTTTTCCAGGGACTGGGGCCACCAGGACCGGAGGATTTGACAAATATTCTTTGATGTCGTCGAAAGCACGCTGGCATTGCTCGTCCCATACGAATGAGACTCCCTTCTTCATGAGGTGTGTGAACGGTCGGCATCGCCCGAAGAGATTGGAAATGAACCTTCTGATATAAGCTAGTCTCCCTTGGAGGCCTCTAAGTTTGCGGAGATTTTTCGGGGGACCCATCTCCATTATTGCCTTGGTTTTCTCAGGGTCTACATAGATACCCTATGCAGTGAAGATGAAACCTAAGAACTTCCCGCTGGATACGCCCAAGAATGACTTTGTAGGGTTCATCTTCAGATTGTGGGCTCGCATCAGGTCGAATACCGTTCTCAGATCTTGCAGATGATCTTCCTTACGGCGACTCTTGACAGCGATGTCGTCGACGTAGCATTCCACTGTCTTGCGCAAATGTTCTCTGAAAATGATACTCATAGCCCGCTGATATGTGGCACCAGCGTTCTTTAGACCGAATGGCATGACTGTGTAGCAGTACGTGCCGATCGGTGTTCTAAATGATGTGTGCTTCTTATCGTCGGGGACATCTTGATTTGATTGTATCCCAAGAATCCATCCATAAATGACATACGTTCGAAGCCGCATGTGTTATTAATCATGATGTCCGTGATTGGGAGGGGAAATTCGTCTTTCGGACATGCCTCATTTAGATTACGGAAGTCGATGTAGATTCGGATTTTTCCGCTCTTCTTAAGGACCGGGACTATATTGGCGACCCAATCAGGGTGTTGCTCCTCACGGATGAAGCCGCTGGCTATCAGCTTGTTGACTTCGGCTTCGATTGCGTCCATGACTCCTGGGCGGAAGCGTCGTTGCTGCTGCTTGACTGGCTTTGCATCCGGTCGTATGTTGAGTTTATGAAGAGCAATATCGGGATCTAATCCCGGCATGTCTTCGTAACTCCATGCGAATACGTCAATATATTCTCTGATGAGCTCCAGCAGTGATTCCCGTTCCTCGTCTCTTAGGCTTTTACTGACGAAGATTGGCTATGGAGAGGATTCGGTGCCGAGGTCGACCTGCATAACTTCATCCTCTGTAGGAGGTTCTCTCAGCTCGAACCGCTTTTCCCATTGTGCGTCTAGCTGTTGGGCCCATGGCTCAAGCTCGAGGATTTCAGGAATGTCCTCGTTTTCTTTGTAAGCATCGGCGAATGCCATGTTGGCTGACAGGACCTGTCTGAATATGTCTCCGATGCTGGTATCCGAGTCGGAAGTTGGTGACCCGGTTGAATGTGACTGGCAGTCGCACTCTTCATCTGAATTCTTCGGGGTCGTCGTGGGAGTTACATACCCTAGTCCACATCGAGTTTTGCTATAGTAGTCCCGTGGCTTACCAGACGGTACTGGGGGCTTTAAAGGTAGTCGCCGTCCGGTACCGTAATTCAAACCTGGTGTAGTTTCTAGATCATATCCTTGTTTCTGCATGAGGTATTTGGACTGGGGACTATAAAGGTATAGAGGCAATCTCCCGGCATCTGACCCAAGATCGACTTCTTTTACGGTGAAGGGGTACGGATCGTCTTTCCGGCCGAAGATAATCGGGTGGTCCCCTCCCTCGACTATTCGGTAAGCGTCTTCTGCCGGAGTAAGCTGGATTGTGGTATATACATTTGTCACTTGTGTGTGTAGGTGAGTGCCTATACCGTGGTCCATAGCATACATTGCACATAGCTTATTGAGCTCGGTGTAGTTCAAAGATAGCCCTTTATTGATAAAATAAGGTATCTTCTCGAGAGGGATTACATCATCCGCGGAAGGGGTATCGGAGTGGGCAGCCACATACTTGGCTAATTCTGGTTCTTCTTCGGCCATCCCCTGTATAAGTGAAGACTGAGAGAGCGACCTAGTCAGCTTGATCTTCAGAGGCTCAACTGGCGGAGCAGGTCGTGGAGTTGTTGGCAGACTGGCAACCCCCAGTTTGGCATCTGGCATAGGGCGAGGAGTGGATGGTTCGCTAGAAGCGTCTGACCTCGCCTCGGGGTGACGAACCTTTTTAGGAAGATGTATCGTGAGCGGTCTATCGGAGGGATTGAGCTTCTCCGTTTGGAGCTGACCGACTCTCGGTAGTCTGATGGTAAGTGGCCCTGGTGTGGATTTCGGCGCTTGGCCAGACCTTGGCAGCCGGATTCTCATTTGTTCTTCTTGTGCCGACAGACTGATTGCGTCCTTACGCAGAGTAGCCGTAAGGGGTGCAGAACCGCCCGGTTTGCGAGCCTGGAGGTGGATCGTCAGAGGTTCTTCTGATCCTGTGATCGTCTTGGTGTGAGCTTGCACCTCCACTTACCAGGTGCTTCTTTGATTTTTCGTACAGACAGGAGTCTGAGTAATAAGATTCGACTCCCTTGAAGGGATCGATATCAGCAAACTCTGTCCTCACGAAGCCGTGCTTATCGACATATTTGAAGCAATGGTGTAGCGTGGAAGGCACGATCATGTAATCGTGTATCCAAGGCCGCCCCAGAAGGATATTGTAAGATGTGTCGGCATCTATGACGTAGCAGGTGACTTCCGATTGGAGATCGTCGATCTGACATTTCAAGCGTATCTTTCCTATTGGGTAGCTCCTGCCCGAATTGAAACCGCTAATGGCGGTGCTTGTAGGTGTTAGGCGGTGCGTCGAAATACGAAGATGATGTAGCAGACCCTTCGGACTGATGCTTATGGAGGATCCAGGATCAATGTGCATTCGGTCCACCTTCACGTCGCCGATGTATCCAGTGTAGTACAATGGGCGATCGTGCAGGTTAGTTTTGATGAGCATATCCTGTGGAGAGAAGACAATATTGGGCATTGCCCCTGTACACGCACTATCTTGGAGCTCTGCAGGTTGGTTATCTCCCGTAAGGTTGACCTGAGCCAAGTATGCGTCGGCATTTTGGAGCGCCTCGCTTAAAGCTGTGCGGACATCCTTCGAGAGCCTCAGAAGTTCATATAAAGATAATTTGGCCGGTGTATTGGCCAATTGAGCCAAGATGTCAAAGTTGTAGGGTCTTTCTAGCCCCTGAGGTGTTTCCTTTCGGAGGGATTTGTCGAAGCGAGTCTCCTTCGGCCTAGGCTTGTCGGTCGTCGAAGGTTGAGCCGGTCCCGGAGTATCAGCGTTTATGGGTTGCTGATCATTAGTCGGATTCTCGGCCACTGGTTGGGCTTGTGCTCCAGATCGAGTAGTGACAGCTGAGACTTGCTCCTTCTCTATCGAGGCGGTGCGGCATGATCTGACCTTTCCACTTTTCTTTTTAGAAGGTAAAGTGGGCTGAGTCACCTCGTGGACTAGGTCCGGATGGACCCACATGATTTTCCCTCGTGATGTGGTGAGAGGTACTAAGCCGTGAGTTTGATCACAGGTAGGCGGAAGATTAGCGATTTCCATCGTTGCCAGAGGGATGGGTATGACACCGTCTTGAGTCTCTGTTGGAGGGAAATTGCCGAATTGTACGGACACCATGTTGGCTGCTACGGTTACCTCCTCGAAGTCGATAGCCAGAGCGTTCTAATCGATGAGGTTCTGGATATGCCGTTTCAGTTGGTAGCAGTCATGTGTAGCATGGTGGACATAGCGGTGGTAATGGCAGAATTTTGAATTTTCCAAATCAGCCGGCCGAGGTTCCCGCCTTGGTGGAGGAAGCTGAATCCTATCTCCTTGTATAAGCATATCCAAGATAGGCTTGACGTGGCCGTCTTCGAAAGAATAAGTGATTTGAGGCCATTGTTTGTCTGCTGGCTGTGGCTCGGGCTTCTGGGCTGTATCGGTCACCATAGCCTGCTTGTCTCTGTTGTCCCGGTTGTTGGAGGGGCTACCCCCATTGTCGCTGCTGGCGTTGGGACGCTTCCCCTTGTTTTCTCCCTCTGAGATATGCAACCCCAGTTGGCGAGCTTTCTTCAATCGTTCTTCGGCACTTGTAGCGCTGATGATAAAAGCCTTCCAGTCCTTGAATTGGCTTTCGTCCATCCAGAGACTAATTGTTGGGAGTAGTCTCTTTTGGCAAATTTCAATCAAGGAAGAGTCCGGGTTGCCAGATGGTAACTTCATTGCGGTTTGACGAAATCGCTCAATGTAATTGCTCGTCAGCTCTTTCTCTCCCTGAATGACGTCCATGAGGGTAGACATCGTGACATCCTGCCCTACCTCATAGAACCTCTCCAAGAACAAGCGCTTGAAGCCAGCGAAGGAGTGAATGCAATTATCTGGCAAGTTGCGGTACCAATCGAAGGCGACTCCTTCCAGTGCCCCAATGAATAACCGTGTGAGGATGGCATCATCATGGGGCAGATGGTCGGTAGTGACCTAAAAATAAGTGATGTACCGGCTTGCTGAAGTCTTGCCATCATATGGGTTGATATTGAACGGCTTATATCTTGGGGGAAAGGGAACATCCCTCCATTCAGCAGGATATGGTTGCCGTATTCTGAGGTCTTGAGAGTTTTCTCGGGCTTAGAACATTGCTCGGAGCTCCTGAACCTCTCTTCTTACTTCTTGAGCCTCATTTGTCGCGGTAGGAGCCGTTATCTCGGGAGAATCTATATTGTTCGCGGGGCCCATGCTTGTCTGACCAGGTGTCACTCCCTGCAGAGTAGAAAGCGCTGCTTTGATCTCATCCACAGACCAAGGCGTGCAGTATGGCCTCCAAAGTGTCGATACGCTGGCGATCGCCGGAACCACCTTGGCTGTTGTCCGTCATGAATACCGTCCTCACGTGAGGAGTGACAGAAGGAGTGGTGGAGGACATGCCCTCCGAGTCATACTCATGCATCGAGAAATCATTAGGATATGTGGGGATGTTCTCTTCAGGTTCGGACTCGGAAGGAACAGTACCCCCAGTTTCAGAGCTTGCTTCGTTTAGGATGTCCTCGGGGACGTCGGCATCTGTTGTATCCGTCTGAGGATTTGCTTCCTCCAATCCGTCTTCTTGGAATGTTGGGTTGTCGTGGATGTTCGGAGGAGAGCTACCCCCAGTTCTGACGACCCCCAGTGACGTGGGCGGCGAACTTCCTACTGCAGCAGTTTTTGTCTTTGAACGGGTGTGTTGGAATACTCCAGTAAAGGATGATCCTTTAGACGACGGCTTCTTAGCTGCAATAGTCGACACCTTTGGGCTGGAGATGCTGGCCTTCTTTCCTCTCCCCTCAACGGGGGCTTTCCGCACGGAATTGCAGGAGGCTACAGGAGGTGCCTCGTCTTCCGAGCTCGGATGTTGTAATCTTTGGAAGACGGATGGCCGGTCTGCCGTGTTGCTGCAACAACAGTTGACGATAATCTGGGTGCAGTGACGTCCCTGTGAGGACTCTCTACACGCTGGGGTTCCTTCTCTTTCCTTGCGTTTGTGAAGAATAGCTTCACGCAGGTCAGAGGAACCACTTTGTCCGTTTGCCGCCGGGGGCTGGACTCGAGTGGTTTTATACAACTTCCCGTCAGAGGCCTGCGTGATACTCAGCGGGACGCCCTGACAGTCAGAGGTTGGGGCAGCTGTCTGGACTTGATGCGCCCGCGCTGCCCTAGACTTTTTCTTCTTAGCACTTGTGGGTGCGTAGTAGGAAGAGTCCATATTGGGTATCACAGAGTCTGGATTTACATCCAGAGGGTGATCAGAGTCAAGACCGCATGAGAGTCGGTCGAAAACTGATCGAGAGAAGCGTGGTAGAGACGCTATGCGGCTAGCGTTGGGTGTCGTGCAGGCTATCTGCATGCGACTATCTTCTGTTGTGGGACGAGTTCTTATGCGGTTAGGAGTCATGGCCGTGCAGGCTGTCCGCATGCGTTTGGCATCTGTGGCCGCATGGGTTTTCTGTAAGCGGTTGACTTTACTAGCCGCATGAATCCCATCCCTGCGGTTGGGAACTGTAGCTGCATAAGTTATGCGGCTGACAGAAGTGGCCGCATGAGTTACTTTCTTCATGCGGTTGGCGGTTGTGGCCGCATGGGTTTTCTTTCTGCGGCTAATACCCTTCTGCGGTTCAGGTTGAGCAGGGTCCCTCTTTGCCCTTGCAAGTCCGACATCATAGTGTTTTCTTCTGTCGGACTTGGAGACAGCAGAGTTGCCTGCGATCTGAAGTGGGGCCATAGGAGAGTCCTTCTCGCCGTCTTGAGCGACCGAGGATATCCCATCGAGGGTCTGAGGAGGAGCAAATGACTTTGGCCTCCACTCTTTGCGAGCCTTCGTGGTGCGGGTGCGTTTCTGGACCGGGCCAGCGTTGCCTTCAGAGAGCATCTCTTCGAACGCCTGTTGGTCGAAGCGGACGACCATCTTCTGTTGTGTGGAGCCAAGTTTGGCTGCATCCGATTGCGTCACCAACTCCTCAGCCGTGGAGAAGTTAGTCCCCAGCAGAGTCGCCATCGTGTTTGCCATTGATTGTAAAAGAACAGAACAATTATCGGAGGACTGAACTTAGACTCACAACATAAACTCGCTCGCACAAAGAAAGCCTAGGAACGAAAACCTAGGTACAGCAGACTAAGTACGATTGTTTATTTTTGATTCTGGGGGGTGACGATAGAGGCTCGAGAAAGCGACGGCCGCTCTGCCTTACTCCTTGGACGATCGGTACGCAGCCTTGACTCGGGGAAGATCTGCTCGGCGTTTGACGAAGAAAGGCTCTTCTTGCTCTCCTCTGGTTGCTCTCTTGGCTTCTCTCTCTTTGTGATTATCAAGAAAAAAAAAGAAGGGGAACTCTCTCTCTGTGTGTATCTCTCCCTTCTGATTTTTTTTTATTCTTTTTTTTTATTATTGCCGCCGCCTTGTATGGGAATGATGCTGGCTATTTATAAGGGTGGGATGTGATCATTAGGGTTTGCTAATGTCTATCTGTTGGGAATGTCGGCGCTCCTTTATTCTATCTGGACCCTTGATCTTGATCATAATGAATCTCGGCCACTAATGCGGATAGCACGAAATCTTATGAGCAGTTAATGCTGACTGCTTTAAATCCTCATGATTGATTATGCTAATATTTGATTGCTCGCCATGTGTCCTACTGACTGGATGATAAATGATACGCCCTGATCTCGGCAATTATGATGATGTCAAATATTCTTGTTGGGATTTGGTTGAATCTTCAATGCCACATTTTTTTAATTGAAGATCCTGCCAGGGCCGCATAGAGTGACCAACACTTGAACCGCAGGGAGATACTCTTCGTGAGCCGCATGAGTCAATATCTCATCGAGCCGCAGGGGACGAACTTTCCGTGAGCCGCATATGCGTGGTCTTTGCAAACCGCAGGAGACGGCCTCTCCATGAGCCGTATATGCATAGTTTCTGTGGGCCGCATGAGTTGGCGTGGTATTGAGCCGCATAGACCGGGCTATGGGTGGACTGCATATGGAGGATTCCTGTTAATTATTTTAGAGTGACGCCTCACTGAGCCGCATGAAGCTGTTCTTTAACCGAGCCGCATGAGACTTTTGCCACGTGGCAATCTAGGATTTCTGACAGATCGGGTCAGAGATTTTCTTCTTTTCCCGAAGAATCTGTCATTATGGCAGAGTCATTATGACACTTTATGTCAGAGACGTCGCAGCCGTCGAGTCGTGTCAGAGCATTAAATGAGGCCATTACTCCAGTGGCCAACTGTAGGGGGGTCACACGTGGCGTCAATTGAGCCGCATGTTCCTGCTGGACCGCATAAATTCCCGAGCCGCATGAGTCTGAGGGTCTCCTTTGGGCCGCATAGGGCAACTCCAGTATGAACCGCATAGGCTTGCTGCCCAAAGCCGCAGGGACCATTATGCCTTTATTTCTAATATTTTTCATGCTTCTACAATTCTTAATCCTTATTTACAAAGCATGCATATCACTCTAGTCCATATAACCTTGGCTTTGATTTGAGTTAATATGATTTTAACTCTTCATCTTTAAAAGTTTTGAGATAGTTACTTCTTGCCGTTTTGTATTCAATATGTCATATTTTTCTTAATTGCTTTTTGTGAATATATGTGTTTAGCACAAGCTACTTATAATTTGATAAGTATATTCTTATACTTCTTTTTAATCTTGTGCTTGCATAATATCTTTATTATCAATTCTCATATTTTATTTTGATTATCCTATTGAGAATCAATTATGTCTTTGCCTAATAAAGTCTATTTATAAGTGCTTTTGAATTTGTGATAGTTTTTCAAATATTTATGATGGATACATGACTATATTCATTAAATCTTCATTTACATGTAGATCATGTATTTATTGACATCTATTTTTGTATAAATATCTTTATGTGGGCATATGAGATAAGCTCAAGTTTCATATTATTTTGAAGAGTATTTATTCTTACTTGTGCTTTCCTTATAATTTAGCTATTGATTCTTTTGACTAAATTTGTGTTATCTCTACTTGAATCAATTAGCTTATTCCTTAAAGTCTTCTTTTTGATGATATTGGTTTTTATTTGTTGACTTTATGGATACATGTCTTTCACTCTTATTTTGATCTTTTTCGCTTAACAAAATTTTCAGACTGATTCCAATTCTGTCACCAGAATCCGGAATTCGGGCCGAACTCTGCCCTTACCAGAGTTCGGGCCGAATTCGGCCTGGTTGTTCCAGAACTGGAAACAGCCTCAGCTTTTGATCAAATTATAGATCTAATGGCAATTATTGATTCCAAATGTTAAATATTTATTTATTCAATTGCCTTTAAGTTGGAATGTTGAGAGAAAATGTTTATTAGTGTCTTGTTCATGACTTTTATGGAAGTTTTTTCAGGAATTGCTTGTTTTGTGCCTTACCTTACTTGTTAAAATTATTGAACTTATTAGTGCACATCTTGAGCATGTATCTTCTATATATTTTGCTCCATAAGTGTATTATGAAAATATTTGTTTTGAAAATATTCTTAGCAAATTTTGATGATCATTCTTTCATTATTATTTGGGTATTTACCTCTCTTATTCATAGGAATTTTTATACTTTGATGTTGTTTGATGATATTGCATATATTCCTTTAAATCTAATTTCTTAAAAGTAAAGAACATTTTGGGAACAAGCCGAAAGGGTCCTTCTATCATACAGGTGTAAATAGCCTGAAGCGACACGGTGCACTAATCTTCGGACTACCGCTAGCTGGAAACCGGCCCCTACAGCTAACCCAAAGTGATCAACACTTTATAGACTTAAGATTTATTATGGTCTACTTGCAACCATTATCTAGTTCTGGATCCTCTCCTAAGTTCCAGAATACTTCATCATATCTAGCCTTATATTTTGAGCTATAAATAATTTATTATTATTTCCCAATGATGGTTTTACAGCACATGAGAATACATGTAATTGATATATCATACTTCTCATGTCCTTAGCTATTATGGTTTCAGCTTATGTGTTGAGATTTTCCATTTCTAGAGAATCCACTTTCATAATGGTTATAATTTTGCATTCTCTAGAATATTCTATTATTTCATTATCTTGGGTTAATCTCAATATTTGGCAAAGAGATTTGCTCTATTGTATTTTCATGAACATCTCTTTTTTCTTTTACTTGATGAGAGTCTAATTCATTTACTTGCTACCTTATACTCTTATCCTTGCTTAGCAAAGAGTATATAAATCATTTTGATCATTCAAAATGTATTGCCCTTATTGTGAACTCTATGCTTAAGCATGTATCTTTAGTGTTAGTGACTTAAGATTTAATGAGCACATTTATCCTGTTAATGGACTACCTCATTAATCTTAATTAGTTATGTAGCTTGCTTATTTACGATGTATTGATTAAGCTACATAATTTTTGTTCACTTTCACTCATCTAGCTATCTTCTTGAATTTCAATCTATATGTGATATGCTAGTTTACAAAAACAAGATTTATGAATTTTTTTGATGAGATTTGTATTCTATTTTAAATACATATGTTTGGTCTCTAAAATTAGTTTGAAATTTTTTTTAATCTTGTTTCCATTAAGGTTTGTGATTCATCGCTTTAACTTCCTTCCATACTAGTCATTGGTAAGCATCTCTTAAATTACTCTCATCTTTTGAGTCATGATTTTATCATATTATCAAATTACATCTCTTTAGATTTGTAATAATTTAAATAAGATTGACTCTTTTATATATTTTCCTTTGGTTTGTTTATATGGTTTTGTTTTGATGAGATTTATGACGGATCATAATTATTTATTGGTTTACTTTGTGAATGATCCTAATGATTGAGTAGTCCTATATTATCTAATTTGTGGTTATCAACTTAATTTATTACTCTGCTTTGACTACTCATGGATTATCACATATGCTCTTTGCTATTTGAACTTCATTGGTTTCTCATTTAGTATTAGCAAGGATGGATTATTACCTGTTGATGGGTACATATGTGGTAAAACATACATAGTCCATGCAAAGCAATAAATTGGTTGATCATTTCTTAATCAGATAATCATGGACATGATATTTGAGTTTTATTTTCTTGAGCTATATTTGACTTTCATCATGATTGATTTAATTGACTTTATTCATGATGATATTTTTCTTTAGTTTTATTTTTATCTTTTGAGCTATATTGTGATTCTCATCATGATTGTTTTTAATGGACCTTATTATTCCTTTTCATGATGATATTTTTCTAATGGACCTTATTATTCCTTTTCATGATGATATTTTTCTAATGGATCTTATTATTCCTTTTCATTATGATATTTTTCTAATGGTCTTTATTATTTTTTTTATATAATGATATTTTTCTAATGGACCTTATTTCTTTTCATGATGATCTTCTTCTCAAAAGATAACATGTATTGATGATATTCTTCTATATAGGTTAATGTATGTCTTCTTTTGATTACATGTGCTAAATTGAAATATTCTTTTGATTTTTCATCTTTAGTAACTATTATTGGATATCTCTTCTAAAGATGATATTATTCATTCTATGATGTTTTTATAGCCTTATTGTAACACCCTGTTTTCAGAATTTGGGGATTTTTGAAAAATTATTATTTTTATTATTTAATAATGGTGATTAGGGCATGATATGGTTTATAGTGATTATTAGTGTAATTAGAACCATCTTCTAAGTCATGCTAAGTCATGACTTATGACTTTGTGACTTTGTTAGTAAACCTTAGTGTAAACCCTAGTTTCTCTAAACTAGAAGTTGCCATGACCATGGGAACTTGACCATAGGCTTAGAATATCATTTTAGTGATTTTTGGCCATAGGGGTATTTTGGTAATTTTTAGGAATTTATTTGGAATTTAGTGGGATTAGTGAGATTTTACTATTCATGGACTTTTAGATTAGTGACTTGCTAATCCCTAACCTAATTACCCTAATCCATAGGTTAGCTACTAACCTAGAATGACTAAGAGGATTAGATATTTCATGGTAGTCAAGCTATATAAATATCTAGATATTACTTATTGATATTTTGCTTAAATTATGCAAAATATCTAAACCCCTTTACAAAGTCTTTCCCTTAGCTTGCAAGCAAGCCAAGGACAACCTCCCCCCATGCCTTGGCCATGTTTGGCCGGCCAAGACCTCCCCCCCTTGGCATGACCCCCTTTCCTATATATTTTGATTAATTCATTGCATTTGCATTGAATTAAATTCATGAAAAATTGCCCTTTACTTCAAAAATCCATAACTCTCAACCTAGTGATCCAAATCACTTCAAACCTCTTGCATTGGGTTCCTACAACCTAGAGGGTGCTAAGGGAGGCTAGCAAGTTGGACACAAGGACTTGGACACACCCACAAGTGGACTTGGACACCCCCCTCATTATTTGAATTTTCAAGGATTTTGCACATAGAGGTAAATATATTTAACCTAGTTATTTTACTAGTTTTTCTTCATTATTGCATGCATATAGTCATAATATGGTTGTGGGTAGAGTTTGGTGATTTCAGGGTTTGATTTGGTGTCGTGTCGGACACGTATCCCAATTTAATTACATTGTATTTTACTCACTGTTGCACACTGTCACATTGATGAGTACACACTGATTTGTAAAACTTTTTGAACCAAAACCTAGTCCTAGGTTTCCTAACCCTAACCCTGTGTCACTGTGCACATTTTGAGCTTGTGTCGTGTCCAAATCTGGACACGAAGCTCTCAGTTTCACTCACACTGGACACACTGCACAGTACACTGTAAATCCCCTGCTACCACCCCCTTAGTTCTCCCTCTACACGCTACTTGGACACGCCAAAATTGGCATAGAGCACGGGGCACTGACTGACAGGTCATCCCCAAAGTTTGGGATGACCTCGTGTCGTGTCGGACACGGAATCGTCCCCGCAAGGGTCGTGCACTGCACTGCACAGCCGAGTTTTTGGCTCTGACACGGGTCTCGTGTCCCACGTACACGAGTCGTGGACACGTGTCAGGGTGACACGTGTGTAGTAGACCCTAGGGCGAACCCCAGGACACGAGCACGAGGTGTGTCGTGTCCTGTGTTGCGTACACGAGACGCGTGCATCACTGCACGACGCGGTCTGAAACCACGTATTTCCCTCTCTGATACGCGTGTCGTGTCCTCTCTACACAACACGTGGACACAGTGCAGGGTGTTGGACACGTACCCTACCCCTAGGTGAACATTCGTGCACGTGCACGAGACACGAGAGTGTCTGTGTCGTGTCCTAGGGTGAGTTGCACGCGTGCACGATACTGTGTGTGTGCGTGTGTATCAGGTTTACCCGAGTGGTTGTTTTGTGAGTTGGACACGTCGTGTCGTGTCTATACTCTGTGTCAGGCACCTAGGACACTAGTATATGTGTGGGGCTAGTGTTACCAACCTAGGGATACGAGTCTTAGCTCGTTTTAGTGTGAGAATTTGGGATTACCTATATTTCGAGTAAACAGTGCAAATATTCCAGTTTTTGTGTTTCCTTTCCAGTTTTTGACTTCGAGTTTCAAATCTATTTTTGATGTGATTAGTACATTGTATATATGTATTTTAGTGTATATATATATGTAGTACATATGTTATGTGTGTGTATGTGAGTTTTTAGGGTGTTTGGATGTGTGTGTGTATAGTTATGTATATATATACATATCTATGTATATATGTTATGTGTGTGTGTGTTTGGGAGTTTGATTGTGGGTTCCAGGTTCTGGAATTTTCCCCCCCCTGTCCTGATCTCTCTCTCACACTCACTGTCTCACTCTCTCTCTCATTTCAGTCTCTCTCTCATCTCCTAGTCTCTCTCTCTCTCTCTTAACTATATATATATGTAATATATATAGGTTGATATATATATATATATATATATATATATATATATATATGTATATATATAAAATACATTGTTTTAGGTCTCTTGTGTGTTATATATATATAAATATGTGAGTGGGGAGTTTGGGTATTGTATATATGGTATTCCATATAGGTATATAGATAATAGATTGTGTATATATATATAGATATATATATGTATAACCTCTAGTTATAGGTTTATGAGAAAACCTAGACTATTGGCCTATGGCCAGGATCACTAGCCTATGGTTTGGACTAGCCCTAATGACCCAAAACCCTGCTAGAAAACCCTTGTTGACTAAGGGTTGACCAAAGTCAACATTTGGTCAAAAGTGACCTAGTTAACCTAGAAATGACTAGGAATGACCTAAATCAACTAGTTTGACTAGTTTGACTAAAACCCTAACTAGTTTGACTAATATTGACTTAACTTTGACTAGTTTGACCAGAGTTGACCAAGAGTTGACTTTTGACCAGATTGACCTAGAATCATGTAGTTTGCATAGTAGACTTCATATTTACCATTGTGGATACATTGTGACTTGTATTGCTCTGATTAGGAGCCAGATACCTCTCCTCAGACAGTATATCGTCTTCAGACATTCAGTTATCAGGCGAGTACATTCTCTGACCGTTTCATACTTGTTCAGGCTTTACTTCTCGCTCTAGATTACTTTACTTGTTGCTGTCACGTTGGTAACACGGATTGGTACTATATGGATCTTTACATGAGATGTTATCCCCCTCGGGAGCATCGGGTACTTCATGTTATGTGTGTTTCACTATCATCATGTACTCCTATGCTTCCATTATTCATGTGCACTCATGTGATCATGTACTCTCATGTTTACTGAGCCCTCATGTATACTATCATGTGCACCCTTTCATGGGCCCCATGTGATATCATGTACAATAACGTAACCTGTACAGATCCTTGTGTATTGATTGGGGATACGGGGGAGTGCTAGTAGTCGTGTGAACAATTCCAAAGTAGTGTATTCATGTGCAAACTCGATCATGTACAAATCCGTCCGTTCACATGTGCTATCTCGTACTCTGACTCACTAGCCACTGTTAGTTCTCTATTTATAGTAGATATTTCATTACAGCTATCTCTTTTACAGCGTATATTTCCTTTCAGCAGTTCATGTATCTTACTCTATTGCCTGTATCGTATTTCCTAACCTGCTATGCACTGCGTGAGATGTATTGTGCTCGTTCCCGTCCTGATTGGACCTGTTGAAAATATTACAGAGGATGAGGATGAGGCCCTGGTGTCTACCTATTATGGAGCAGGACTAGATGATACTTATGTTGTGGACCCTCAGCAGGATCCACCTGCAGCTGAGGATGTTGTTCCAGTAGTCTAGACCAGTTTAGTCTAGGTAGTCTTTCTATATTTACTTTTTGTCTCACATTCTGAGTTGTATTTTGAGATGTGGAGATATATAGACTCTTAGACTTTTGTATTATGAGTTGACAGTTCTGGATATTATGTTGTACTAGACACTTAGACTTATTCATCTATGATACTGTTCTCTTGAGTTACTATCTATCTATCTGTCTTTCGTTCTTCTACCCTAGATGTGATTGAGATGTATATTGTTATGTCACCTCCATTCGGAGAGTATAAACTGTACAGGTACTTGATATTGATAGATGATTGACCTAGGACAGCGTTCTACCGCCGACACTGCGGCGTAGGCTGGGCGTTGTTACGTTCTCGTACCCTAACAGTGGGTGCGGGTCGTGACACGTTTTTAGTGGTGGCCCATGCAGGTCGAGTTTATGTAGTGGTATTCGAACTAGAGTATCACTACAGCCTGCGATAGGATTTGAGGAATATGCTTAGAGAGAATGGATACTCAATCACTGCTAGGATACTTTGAGAGATTCCTGGGATGACCCTTGAGAATCTCATTGAAATTACGATTTAAACTCCTTTTCCCTTGATTGAATTTGATTTGAGGGATTCACTGTAGAACTTTGAATCCTGGTATTAGTTGATGATTTTGAAATTTTTGTAGTTGTTGATTTTAATTTCTTAGTGTTAGATTAATATTTTTTATTTTTTTTTGGGGTACTCAATCACAATTATGAGAAAACTCTTATTTATTTCTTGCCATCTAATCCTCTTGCTAATTGCCTTTCATTAAAATGAACTGTCCTCTCTATTTTGCATCTTGCTTAAACTCTTTCTATCAATCTATGTGACTGTATCCCAAACCTGACTTACTCGACTTTTCCTCAAATAAAGACTCATTAAGACCTTCTAACCTTGACCTTGATTGGTCGAACCCTAACTATATTCATCTAGTAGCCATCTATCCCTAGGACTGTGTTCCTAAATTATTTACTGAATTCCTGATTAATTTTATTTCATGGGTTAATTTGATCCTCTTCAATTTTTGCATCAATTTGTCACATCTCGAACTCCCACTTCCTATTCTAGATCATTGGACGTCCTTTACCGTGACTTGGATATTCGGAGTATAATACTAGCTGTTACCTTCTAACGAACTTCACATGTAAGACCTAGACTAGCCTACCTTCATGTAGGTATTCCATGTCCCACTAAAACCCGTCTCCTCGTACTCTATTTTCTTGACATGATTTTCTAGTCAAATGGCTAAACTATAACCTCTACCATGATACTAAATTAATTCTTATTTCAATTAGAGATCCACCATGGCTCAAATCTTTCGACCTGGCATGTGATGGTATTCTGATTGAATCATTAAATACTTACCCTTGTACCTTATCTTGAATGCTTGACCCGATTGGTTAAGGATCTTGGACTATGTATTTCTTTCATCATTCCCACTCTTACTTATATCTTATGCTACAAATTATCCTTAGTTTTACAAGCTTATTCTTTCGAGCTTGATCATGATATATTTTATTGGGTGCGCACCCTCTAACATATTATCTAATCAGAACCGGCGCATGATGGTCTGATCAACCTATTGCATTTTTGGTTCGCTTTTCATATATTAATCTACGTGGATGGAGACACAGTTAAACTTGCCTTAGAATCTTATCCGCAACAGCCTTGACAATTCTCCTTGGAATTATTTTCATCACCTATGAACCTCGTATTCATATCCAGTTGGATTAAATTTAATCATGACCTGGATCTCCATCATTGGATGCTCGTGCTCATACTTAATTTCATTGATTTCCCATCTTGCCCAATCTCGATTTATCCTAAAATTGATCAACTTAGATCATGTCAAGACAAAAATCTATTTGTGATTGTTTGTACCTAAATTTTCAATTTTCTTTTATGGAATGGAAACTTTAATGATTTCTCACTTGTTAATGACCTATTTTCATATAGGATGGTAGACGACCCTATAGCCTTGATGATTGTTGTTCCCTTACCTTCCCAATTTGGACACCTTAGATTGCTTGAACGTTTTGATACCATAGGACAGTATTGATCTAGAATGACTAGTACACCTAGATGAGACCACAGACTTTCCCATTTAACCTGTCCCCCCCTGGTACCACTATTGCATCACAAATTCTGGTTAAAATTAGGCCTTAGACCCTTCCCACTCTAAATTATGATCCCCGTAGATACATTACAGTGACTTTTAAATTTGGAGCACAAGATTAGTTGTTTTCTAAAAACTGACTTCACATACATGACCTAGACATGACATACTACTCCCATGACCTTAGTGTCCCACCCAGGCATACCATTGTGTGCTTCATTTGCTTAGTACGATTTTCCTGACCCGAGACTACATCCTGAATTACCCCATGGAGTTACTTTTGGCTTCGATTTAAATTAAGGACACCTTATGACCTAAAACTGCCAGCCAATTCTTGGACATGACCCAGTATAGGTCTACTACCCATATTTTGCTTGTTGACCTTGTATGTTGCCTAGGTAGTGGCTTCGTCCTTGATTGTTGGAGGTTTGACCTAGAAGGAGTACGACCATCTAAATTTCGAGGACGAAATTATTTTAAGGTGGGTAGACTTGTAACACCCTGTTTTCAGAATTTGGGGATTTTTGAAAAATTATTATTTTTATTATTTAATAATGGTGATTAGGGCATGATATGGTTTATAGTGATTATTAGTGTAATTAGAACCATCTTCTAAGTCATGCTAAGTCATGACTTATGACTTTGTGACTTTGTTAGTAAACCTTAGTGTAAACCCTAGTTTCTCTAAACTAGAAGTTGCCATGACCATGGGAACTTGACCATAGGCTTAGAATATCATTTTAGTGATTTTTGGCCATAGGGGTATTTTGGTAATTTTTAGGAATTTATTTGGAATTTAGTGGGATTAGTGAGATTTTACTATTCATGGACTTTTAGATTAGTGACTTGCTAATCCCTAACCTAATTACCCTAATCCATAGGTTAGCTACTAACCTAGAATGACTAAGAGGATTAGATATTTCATGGTAGTCAAGCTATATAAATATCTAGATATTACTTATTGATATTTTGCTTAAATTATGCAAAATATCTAAACCCCTTTACAAAGTCTTTCCCTTAGCTTGCAAGCAAGCCAAGGACAACCTCCCCCCATGCCTTGGCCATGTTTGGCCGGCCAAGACCTCCCCCCCCTTGGCATGACCCCCTTTCCTATATATTTTGATTAATTCATTGCATTTGCATTGAATTAAATTCATGAAAAATTGCCCTTTACTTCAAAAATCCATAACTCTCAACCTAGTGATCCAAATCACTTCAAACCTCTTGCATTGGGTTCCTACAACCTAGAGGGTGCTAAGGGAGGCTAGCAAGTTGGACACAAGGACTTGGACACACCCACAAGTGGACTTGGACACCCCCCTCATTATTTGAATTTTCAAGGATTTTGCACATAGAGGTAAATATATTTAACCTAGTTATTTTACTAGTTTTTCTTCATTATTGCATGCATATAGTCATAATATGGTTGTGGGTAGAGTTTGGTGATTTCAGGGTTTGATTTGGTGTCGTGTCGGACACGTATCCCAATTTAATTACATTGTATTTTACTCACTGTTGCACACTGTCACATTGATGAGTACACACTGATTTGTAAAACTTTTTGAACCAAAACCTAGTCCTAGGTTTCCTAACCCTAACCCTGTGTCACTGTGCACATTTTGAGCTTGTGTCGTGTCCAAATCTGGACACGAAGCTCTCAGTTTCACTCACACTGGACACACTGCACAGTACACTGTAAATCCCCTGCTACCACCCCCTTAGTTCTCCCTCTACACGCCACTTGGACACGCCAAAATTGGCATAGAGCACGGGGCACTGACTGACAGGTCATCCCCAAAGTTTGGGATGACCTCGTGTCGTGTCGGACACGGAATCGTCCCCGCAAGGGTCGTGCACTGCACTGCACAGCCGAGTTTTTGGCTCTGACACGGGTCTCGTGTCCCACGTACACGAGTCGTGGACACGTGTCAGGGTGACACGTGTGTAGTAGACCCTAGGGCGAACCCCAGGACACGAGCACGAGGTGTGTCGTGTCCTGTGTTGCGTACACGAGACGCGTGCATCACTGCACGACGCGGTCTGAAACCACGTATTTCCCTCTCTGATACGCGTGTCGTGTCCTCTCTACACAACACGTGGACACAGTGCAGGGTGTTGGACACGTACCCTACCCCTAGGTGAACATTCGTGCACGTGCACGAGACACGAGAGTGTCTGTGTCGTGTCCTAGGGTGAGTTGCACGCGTGCACGATACTGTGTGTGTGCGTGTGTATCAGGTTTACCCGAGTGGTTGTTTTGTGAGTTGGACACGTCGTGTCGTGTCTATACTCTGTGTCAGGCACCTAGGACACTAGTATATGTGTGGGGCTAGTGTTACCAACCTAGGGATACGAGTCTTAGCTCGTTTTAGTGTGAGAATTTGGGATTACCTATATTTCGAGTAAACAGTGCAAATATTCCAGTTTTTGTGTTTCCTTTCCAGTTTTTGACTTCGAGTTTCAAATCTATTTTTGATGTGATTAGTACATTGTATATATGTATTTTAGTGTATATATATATGTAGTACATATGTTATGTGTGTGTATGTGAGTTTTTAGGGTGTTTGGATGTGTGTGTGTATAGTTATGTATATATATACATATCTATGTATATATGTTATGTGTGTGTGTGTTTGGGGGTTTGATTGTGGGTTCCAGGTTCTGGAATTTTCCCCCCCTGTCCTGATCTCTCTCTCACACTCACTGTCTCACTCTCTCTCTCATTTCAGTCTCTCTCTCATCTCCTAGTCTCTCTCTCTCTCTCTTAACTATATATATATGTAATATATATAGGTTGATATATATATATAGATATATATATATATATATATATATATATATATATATATATATATGTATATATATAAAATACATTGTTTTAGGTCTCTTGTGTGTTATATATATATAAATATGTGAGTGGGGAGTTTGGGTATTGTATATATGGTATTCCATATAGGTATATAGATAATAGATTGTGTATATATATATAGATATATATATATGTATAACCTCTAGTTATAGGTTTATGAGAAAACCTAGACTATTGGCCTATGGCCAGGATCACTAGCCTATGGTTTGGACTAGCCCTAATGACCCAAAACCCTGCTAGAAAACCCTTGTTGACTAAGGGTTGACCAAAGTCAACATTTGGTCAAAAGTGACCTAGTTAACCTAGAAATGACTAGGAATGACCTAAATCAACTAGTTTGACTAGTTTGACTAAAACCCTAACTAGTTTGACTAATATTGACTTAACTTTGACTAGTTTGACCAGAGTTGACCAAGAGTTGACTTTTGACCAGATTGACCTAGAATCATGTAGTTTGCATAGTAGACTTCATATTTACCATTGTGGATACATTGTGACTTGTATTGCTCTGATTAGGAGCCAGATACCTCTCCTCAGACAGTATATCGTCTTCAGACATTCAGTTATCAGGCGAGTACATTCTCTGACCGTTTCATACTTGTTCAGGCTTTACTTCTCGCTCTAGATTACTTTACTTGTTGCTGTCACGTTGGTAACACGGATTGGTACTATATGGATCTTTACATGAGATGTTATCCCCCTCGGGAGCATCGGGTACTTCATGTTATGTGTGTTTCACTATCATCATGTACTCCTATGCTTCCATTATTCATGTGCACTCATGTGATCATGTACTCTCATGTTTACTGAGCCCTCATGTATACTATCATGTGCACCCTTTCATGGGCCCCATGTGATATCATGTACAATAACGTAACCTGTACAGATCCTTGTGTATTGATTGGGGATACGGGGGAGTGCTAGTAGTCGTGTGAACAATTCCAAAGTAGTGTATTCATGTGCAAACTCGATCATGTACAAATCCGTCCGTTCACATGTGCTATCTCGTACTCTGACTCACTAGCCACTGTTAGTTCTCTATTTATAGTAGATATTTCATTACAGCTATCTCTTTTACAGCGTATATTTCCTTTCAGCAGTTCATGTATCTTACTCTATTGCCTGTATCGTATTTCCTAACCTGCTATGCACTGCGTGAGATGTATTGTGCTCGTTCCCGTCCTGATTGGACCTGTTGAAAATATTACAGAGGATGAGGATGAGGCCCTGGTGTCTACCTATTATGGAGCAGGACTAGATGATACTTATGTTGTGGACCCTCAGCAGGATCCACCTGCAGCTGAGGATGTTGTTCCAGTAGTCTAGACCAGTTTAGTCTAGGTAGTCTTTCTATATTTACTTTTTGTCTCACATTCTGAGTTGTATTTTGAGATGTGGAGATATATAGACTCTTAGACTTTTGTATTATGAGTTGACAGTTCTGGATATTATGTTGTACTAGACACTTAGACTTATTCATCTATGATACTGTTCTCTTGAGTTACTATCTATCTATCTGTCTTTCGTTCTTCTACCCTAGATGTGATTGAGATGTATATTGTTATGTCACCTCCATTCGGAGAGTATAAACTGTACAGGTACTTGATATTGATAGATGATTGACCTAGGACAGCGTTCTACCGCCGACACTGCGGCGTAGGCTGGGCGTTGTTACGTTCTCGTACCCTAACAGTGGGTGCGGGTCGTGACACTTATATGCATTGAGCAAGGGGAAGAAATCAATAGTTGATTTACCCCTAGATCTTGAAGTTATCATTTTATTTATGCTATAAGTGCTTTGGAACTAGATACGCATATTTTAAGGGGGAGCAAATAAAGTGGTTCAATTAATTTATACCCTTTAATATGTCGTATACCTAGTTCATCATTGACTCATATTTTTATCATTATTTTAGTGATTGAGGTTATGATACTATTATTTTGTGAAAGGTTTATGAGATTATATGCAATTGTTTTCATCATATTATCTCTCTCTTTTTGAGTCATATTTTTTTATGACTGTTGTGCTTTCTTTGATTTGGCTTTCTTGTGCTTTCTTTGATTTGGCTTTCTTGTGCTTTCTTTGATTTGGCTTTCCTTGTATGCTTAATTGATTTGGCTTTCCTTGTTGAGGACTTACCCAAAATTCATGATTTTATTGGTAATAGTTTGAGGGGGAGCATTCAAGTCGATTGAATTTCTCTTTTTCAAACATTTTTCTCCTTTACCTTCATGTTTATCTAAAAGGTATTCATATAGCATGATAAGGTAATCGAGTTCAAATGCATGAATTTTGGATAAGCAAATAGATTTGCAAATAATGAGATCATTTTATATCAATTGCTCTATGTTACATTGATCATTCATTTATTTTGTTTCACTATTTATCTGTGGACAATTGTGCTATCATAGTTTCATTGATCAATGTTTCAAGTTTTTTCAATTGATATCAAGTTTGTCTACTTCAATATCTCTATTAGTATCTTTCTTCTTTGATATCTATTATTTGCAATTATCTAATCCGTATGGTTTTTGACTGAAAACTTTTATTTCATAATTCTCTTCCAAAACTAGATCAATATTTCATATCATACTATGTTTTGGATGTCTTTCTTGGATTTCATGTTGGTAAACTATCTATTGATTATTTTCAAATTCTTTTAGTTTTACCAACTATTTGTGTCTTGACAAGCTATTTTCTTTTTGGCACTCTACATTGGGTATGTAGTTTCTATACTTGTCTTTACACACTTCTCCCATTGTTCCTTATTTAGTATATCTTGATCATGATTGTCTATGCCTTCCTCCTTATGCTTGAGTTTATTTTATCTCTTATTACGAGGGAGCTTATTTTTTGATCATGTCAAAGGGGGAGAAATAAGTTTAAGTTAGCACACTATCTTCTCGGAGTATGTGTTTATTAGTGATATATGCATCTATCGTATTTGTCTTAAACTTAACCGATTTGCCATAATCAAAAAGGGGGAGATTGTTGGCCCAATGATTACATTGTGTTTTTGAATATGGCTAATTAGTTAAGTTTAACATAATGATGTCACTAATATTCATATACTCACTATCATGTTGCTACTTAAACTTAGCAATGTCCTAATTGTCCCATATTATATTGCTATGCTTGTATCGTACTGCAACATATTTTGCTGGCCTAACATGTATTTGTAGACATGCAGTAAGCATGATCTAACATGATCAAAACAGGACATAGGCAATAAAGAATTAATGATGGAGCAAAGACGGCGTAATACAAAAAGATTTCTCCGAACCGCCTAGCGACCTATCCGGGGCCTCGCATCGGGGGTTCCGCTGCCCGGTCAAGGAAAAAGACGTCTTCAGGGCAAAATTTCCAGATCTGTTTATCTTCGGACGACTGCTGTCAAGGAAAAAGACGTCTTCAGGGCTGCTCAAATATCAGAAGAAAGGCATCATCAAAGGGCTCTTGGTTTTCCTACTTGTTCCAAGTCTGTAATCTTCAATTTATTGAGTCTAGGAGAATGTGTACGTTGAGTCGCACTGAGTCATCTCAACCCCTAGACATATCTCTCCAAGCTCTACCATACAAACAGACCAATTCTTGAACCAAGCCTAAGCTCCACAAAGCCCAAAAGCAAATGGACCAATTCTGTCTTCTGGAGACAGAGTTCGGGCCGAACTCTGCCTCCACACAGAGTTCGGGCCGAACTCTGTCCCCTGATTTCTAACACCCTGATTTTTAGGGCCTGCTTGCTACAAGCTGTCCAACGGCCAAAAATTTGAATTATCCATACCAAATTCTGGCCGAATTCTGCTTGTCCCGAACCCTATAAATAGGCCTTGGTTTCTCTCATTTGAAACCATCCACTCTTCTATTCTTCTTCTCTTACATAGCCTATATAGTCAAGAGCCTTACTCTTCCAATCTACTAGCCACAAAACTTCCTAAGCCCCAAGGTGCTCAAGTGCGATTCAGCTAGAAGTTTTTGTGCAAGAGTTGAAAAGAAAATTCACTTGGACAATTCCAAGTCGCTTGGAAAATTCCAAGCAAATCGCCACTGCGATCCTCTGTAAGAAGTCGACGTGCTCTTCTGAAGAAAAGGCACGGATTGTAAACTACTATTTCACAAATAGTGGATTTGAATCCTGAGCTAGAGTTCTCAGGCCTGGACTAGTCCTCCACGAGGGAAACCAGGTTAAAACTGCTGTGTTTGCGTATGCTCTACTGATCTTTATTTACTTCCGCATTTCTCTCTGTTTTATTTACTATCTTGATAGTTATTTTGAGGAGGTGATATAGAGTTAATTTTTATTTGGTGATCATCGACACAAACTCTATTCACCCCCCTCTAGAGTTGCCTACACTTGTGTTTTCATATATATATATATATATATATATATATATATATATATATATATATATATATATTGTATATATATATATTGAAGCAATGGATAAATGTGGCGAAGTCGCCTTCACTGGGGCTCGAACTCTTAACCACTTGGGCTGCATGCATCTCTCTTAACCACTACACTAGAGATCATTTATATATAACGTGTCACGTCCCGCTTCCAAAATACGGCGAGCCGAGTACGTAACATCATCCCAAGGCTACGCGACATATGAATACTCCAGTACCCATATTCGTGATTGTCGCCCGTAAGGTTCTAGGATAGGTTGATCACAAGTCATAATCTTGTATAATAAAATCAATATTATTCTACAATGGACATTCTAAGCTATAAATAAGGAAATGAACAACTCTACCCAGTGTAACAATTAACCCAATATATAATATAAAAGTATACCTGAATTAATGATATAGAGAGTATTCTGATTCTAACATAATTGCCTTCAAAAGTAAAACCTCATTTTTGTTCTCCAGCTTCCTTTCAACTTATCATAGCAGTTCCTTGGAAGTATGTCTACAAATCTAGTGAACAATACTAGGTCGTCAATACGACGAGCAAGTCCTCAGTTAAGAAATGAGATAATCAAGATAAGGTAAGATGATAAAATTATGGAAATTGAACTGGAGGAAAGGATAATTTTAAAAGTATATTTACTGATAAAAAATTTCTTGTAGAATTAGCATCATTTTCCAAAAGAATTCAGGTGTCAGTTTTTATAAATGTGTAAACCTCAGACAAATCTTGTATACAAATACAATATTTAGAGAAACACTTCTGGATCACACAACTTCTGTTATCTTGCCAATAATCTAATTTATCCGGGATCAGGTTTATATTTCATGGGCGGTGCTTAGATTTATCCATCCAATTATTATCAGAAATTACATAATGATGTGATATAATCAGAATAACACATGAGTTATTTTTCGAGTTATCGGAATCAAGTGTTATAACAATTATCATGACTTGAAAATTTTTAAAAATATCGGAACCAGGCTACATTGGGCATTACATGGCTGAATTCGAGGATTCGAAATCCAATAAAAAAATAGGAAACAGAAAAGTGAGCTAAGCCCTCGGACATCGTATGGCCGTACGAATGTCGATAACAGGAACTGATTAGTTTTGTAAATATAATATTGCAAAGATTTCAAATGTGTGATCCAAAGATTTCTCTCACATCCCAATGCAATTATAATCTATAGTGTATTCTATAAATGGTTTAAATTTAAATTTTATTTCGTTCTTAGGGTGATAGGAAACACACATAAAACGAAAATAAAGTCAAGCATGAGATTTCCGTCTTTAGCGAAAAATAATGTCAAAAATAGAATTTGTGTGCCTAAGATAACACTTTCAAGGATTTCATGATTAGAATTGTACTAGGAAATTGATAAAATTTAGGAACTAGTTTTAACCATTTCGACTTTCCAAAATTTGGCTAACTCTTTAGAATTTTTGAAAATTTTGGCAGAGTCTCCTTTATATTTACTGACTCCGAGAATTTCTCAAGAGACAATAATATGAAATATTAACCCGGGTTCGTCGACCCCTTCGGTGGAGCAACCCTCAACACTGGAAATCACACGCAATATATATTTGTAAAACAAAAATTGTATAACAAGAATCTTCTTACCAATTGTACACTTTGCTTTAGCAATTAGTTATGTTAGCAATTTAGCATTGATCCGAATTTGCTATATAAGTCCAGAAAATCAAATTAAATCAATAATTATAAATTTTCCTTTCATAAAAAGAATTTATTCATTTACTGGCTCATGTCTTGCACTCATGAATTATTAATAACGTGCCCAATTGAGACACTTTACTGAATTACTGACTACTTGTCAGTAACAGTTGGATGGTAGGGGATCAATGCTTATTGCCAACAGACACTCCTCACTCTTATGAAGAGGTAAAAATATGTGTATCTGCACAAAGTCTGATCTCCTAATACAAGATGTAATGATCCATGAAGCAACAAATACTCCAACTCCAAGTAATAAAGGTTTATAGGAAATAGGGATGTAAAGAGCACATATATTTAGAGAAGATAAGGGTGTTGCCAATTTGGTCTAATCTAGCATATTTGCAAACAATAGTAGTGCAAACAATAGTAGGAGCATATTACTCTTAATGATTGTATGATGCTTATAGGAAACAACAGTATGATAATTATTTTAAGAAACATATTATAAAAATGGGTATTAGATATTAATGATTGATCAATAGAAAAGTAGCAAGTAAACTTAATGCTATACGTAGTATATGTGAATGTGAGTATGTCATATTATGTCCTAGTTCTCGTGTCCGTATCATATATATAGACATATATCAATTTTCAGGAATTTACTTCAAAAAAAAATGAGTTAAGGTTCCTAATTCATTATAAGATACAAAATCAAGAAATGAAGATTGAAAGAAAAAAGGAGAGTCAAAGAGGAAGGGCTTGTCTTGAGAATTTGGGGATTTAGGTTTTGCTCCATCTTCTCAAATGTCTCCTTCTTCTTTGCTCAATCTTCTTCTCCTTTTTTTTGAAGAAGGGGATTAGGGTTTTGATAATAGTGGTGATGATTGAGATGGAGATGGAGATGAAGATGGTGGTGTTGGAGGTGGTGATGGAGGTTGCGGCCGGAGGGAGGAGGTGCCGACGGTAGAGGGGGTCCGGTCGACCGATTGGCCGACGGCAGCAATCGCCGGAGGCGGCACCGACGGACACGGACGGGGGTGGGCAGAAGAAAAGAGGAGTGGTATTGGCGTTGGGTTTAGATGGAAGGAAAGGAGGAGGATGAAGATGAGAAAAATGAAGATTATGGTTAGAGGTGATAGCTAGAGAGATAAGGGGTTAAAATATGATGAATAATGGAGGGAGATGTTGGAAATTGTTAAAGAAGGAGAAGGTGACATGTATGCATTGATAATTTGGAGAAGGAAGGAGAAAGGGACAACATAGTTGTTGTTGTGCTGACTCATGATGAAGGGTGAGGGAGAGAGAGGTCGGTTGGAAGGGGCTTGCTCTCTCTCTCTCTCTCTCGCTATTATATCTTCTTGTTTTTTTAAACATACTAAATAAACCCATGCATGATGACACATAGATGTATGAGGTGTCTAAACAATTTAAAAGTACAAAATTTTCCTAGGGTCCTATGTAAATAAAAAGTAAATAGTTAAATAAAATTGATAATCATTATTAACAAAAAAAATAGTATGGAGAATAATTGTAATTGGATATTTATCAAAAATTAAATAAATATGTATATATATAATCACCATACCGTATTTTAGAATACAACTATTACATAACTTCTTTTACAAAGTTTATTTGGGACATTTTCCTTGATTTTTTTTGTTTTGGGAACTTGACAGCATGTGACAATAATTATTATAACATATATAATAAAAATAGATGAGTGAAAGACTGTTTATTTCTATTACACTAGGGATTTATACAACAGATATTTACACAATTACAATATAATCTAAAATTTTGGACTGAAGTTGAAAAGTTATCAAAACAAATGAACAAAGAGAAAATTTGAATCGCACCCCACTTTATTGGTCATATTTCAAGGTGCACCAACTGCTTTACCTTAATGTAAGTTACCCCCCACATTGCACGGATTCCGTCCAAGACCCCTCACTGCTTTACCTTAATATAAGTTACCCCCCATATTTTACGGATTCTGTCCAAAACTGACGGTCAACGGGTTTGACCAAATTTTTAGGACAAAAATATCCCTGGCCTCGTGGGGGAGGATGGAGGAACGCCGTGTGGGAGAGGGAAAGCGGGGGCGGCGTCATGAGAGAGCAGGGGCGGCACCATGGGGGTGCGGGGAGGGGGTGGTGTCACTCCCAGTTTCCAAAATTTAGGATAAATTTGTCATTTTCTATATTTTATTATTTTATGAATATTTATTTATTAATATTGTTATTTGGGGATTTGTTTAGTCGGATTTGAGTTTCATCTAGTTTTGACTTGTGTTAGTGGTCCGGGTAGCTTAAACTCTAGTCGGGACCCAAATATTAGCTAGACATGACCCATAAACCCAACTAATTAGGCTAGTGTAATTAGGCTAATCCTACATGACTAGATTGGTTCATTTAGATATTAGAACTTGACCCTTTTGACCCCAAAACTGTCACTCTCCGTTCCCGAAATACGTAAATTTTTTAATTTTTTTGTATATGGTATCTGTCACATGTATCTTGATTGCATGTATCATGTATTTATAACTGGCCATGACATGAAACAGTATCTCATCGCGGATAAGTGTGTCACCTCTTGTCCTTGTCTGGTTATAGGCGTGACTCACTGCTTCGATGATAAGATTTCTAGACAGTGTTGTGGTTAGAATTTTTATTAAATTAATTTAATTAGTTGTATTATGTAGCATTTAACATGTCATTAGTCATATGGTTAAGAGCATGCTTTAGGGTTTTCTTGAGTCAACCCAACCCCTATATATATTCTCTTCCACACTCTCTCTCCTCATTCACTTTTTATTTATTTTCCTCAAACCAACTTTTAGGCAAGTACATCTTGCACAAATAAAAGACCACTTGCATTTTTTATTTCTTAATATTTTTTTGATATTATTAGTCTAGATTGTTCATCTATTCATTCTCTACAAGTTTAGTTCTTGGAGTTTTTGATTTTAATGGATAGTTTTGTGTAGATCTAAGTTTCTAAAACTATGATTTTATGGATTTGTGTGGTTTTAATCTATCAAACTTGCTTATTTTTGAAAGTACTCGTTCCATCTTGTAGAAAATTCAATTTTATTCAGTTTTGACCTTTATTTTGTCCAATTTTGATTCCTATAGCCCAAGTTATGGATATTGTAAGTTTCTAAAACTCCATGACCAAAAGCTTGCTAGTAGGGACAACACCTCATGTGCACCTCGCGCACCTTTTGGTCCGCGTACCTTGCACCTCGTGCAGCTTTTGGTCGGCGCATCTTGCACCTCGCTCACCTTTTGGTTTGCACACCTTGCACCTCGCGCACCTTTTGGTCCACGCACCTTTCACCTCGCGCATCTTTTGATCCGCACACCTTGCACCTCACATACCTTGCACCTCGTACACCTTTTGGTCTGCACACCTTTCATCTCGCACACCTTTTGGTTTATGCACCTTACACCTCGTGCACCTTTTGGTCCACGTACTTTACTCCTTGTGCACCTTGCACCTCGTGTACCTTTTGGTTTACGTACCTTACAACTCGTGCACCTTTTGGTCCGCACACCTTGTACCTTGCACACTTTTTGGTCCACGTACCTTGCACCTCGCGTACCTTTTGGTCCGTACACCTTGCAATTTGTGCACCTTTTGGTTCACGCACCTTGTGCACCTTCGACCTTGCACCTGGTGCACCTTGTACCTTGACTTCTTGTCCTGACCTTAGTGTGCCATGAATATCTGAGACTTGCGTTTCCTATGTGACTTTTATGTCACGAGGGGTCCATGTGACTTCCTGACTTGATTACCTGTATACGTGCTGGTACATTTTCTAAGTGTGTATTGAGATACAATATTAGTATGCATTGTGGTGCTATTTAATGAGTGCACTGAGGTGTGACTCTACGTACTAAATGATCATTCGTGTTATATGCCAATACATGTGTAACTTCCAATATAGTCATGGTAATTGGTCAGTAATAGTGTCGTGGAATATTGATTGTTGTTTGATGCATTACACTAAGCATGGATCTAGATTTGGAACTCCTTGAGCCGATGTGGATTCATACTTAGGATATACGTACTATGGTACGACATATAGGAGGATGACCATGTGACCATTACATATTATTCCAAGATCAAGATAGGGTTAATCTAAGCAACTTAAATCGGTAGAAGCATTGGAAGGGAACAGAATCTCGAGACCGCACGTTACCAGCTGTGAAACCCATTTCTTGTGAATTAAATTAATATTAGTATTCTATTATTATTATTATAATTATTATGATTTCTTGAGTGTTAAAAATTTATTTCGAAAATTAATTAACTTGGATTTTTGGATTCGAACCCAGACCCGAGTCCGAACCCAGACCCGAGCATGAACCCTGACCCAATTCTTTTTCTAAATCATGATTTGGTTAATTAATATTAAAAAAATAATAATAAATAAAATTTATGTGGAGCTGGTTCACGAAGGACCAGCACTCCTCTACTCACGTTCTCCCCCACAATCCCTACAACTCCTCCTTCTTTCACTCCCCCTCTCCTTAATAAACCCTTGGAACAGAACCACTCCTTCATTCCACTTCTACTCCAACTCATCTCTCTCTCGCTCACCTCTCCCAGGGATCAAACCCTTCACCCTTCCCGAGAGACCCCACCGAACTCCCGATGTCCCGGCCGGCCACGCCCGTAGCCGCCTCCTCCGGCCACCAACCCCGCCGAGGACCCGACCCCTTTCCGGCGCCCGCCGGCCGAGCCCTAACCGGCCACCCGCGGCTCCCCTTGGCCAGAGACTCCGCCGGCCTCCCTGCAACCCCTTCGGCCAGTGCCGACGCCCCGCCTCCAGCGCGCCCGACCCCGGCACCGCCTCCGCCGGTCCGTCCAGCCGACGCCGTCCTCCCGCACGCGCCCCAAGGCCGAGCGCCCAGCCGCGTGCGGCTCCGATCAATGCCCCGGCCAACTCCAGACCAAACCCCCGTTGTCTCGCGACCCCCGGCCGTGCACAGCGCCGTGCCGGCCCGCGGCTTCGCCTCCCGCGCACAGCCCTAGGCCGCAACTCCTCGGCCAAACCCCCTCGGCTGCTCCCCGACCCGACAGCGCCTCCTCGCCGAGTTTCCCGGACTTCCCGCGGTTCAGATTTCCGCGGTCCAGTACTGTCCGATCTTCCGATCCGCTGCCCGCATATTTTTTCTTCTTCCATTTTATCATCTGAGAGCTCTAGCCGAGCAACCTGAGGTATAACCCCTGTCCCGATTCCCCTTGGGAATTCGGTTTTAGCGACGTCATATTTTTCCGGAACCTTGGAAAAGGTTCTGTGGATTATTTTGGGATTTCCAGAATATTTCGGGAATTATTTTTGGTATATTTTGAGCTTTCCGGATTTTTTTGGTAGCGTCTGTGATGTTTTGGGTTGGAATTGGACTTCCGAAATTATTCGGTTCGTTCCGAATTTATCTGTGGATTGGTTGTGTTTATTATGTATATATATTTTGGGGATTCCCTGGTTTGGGATTTGCAGGAAAATTATCGGCACAATTCCCAGTTTTTGGGTTGACCAAAAACAGAGGAGATGCTGCCGGATTTTTCCGTAAATTCTAGAATATTTTAAAAATAAATTTAAAATGGATTTCGGAATTTTATTTAATATTTGGATTTGGGCGACGACCGTATCGGTCAATGGGCCTCGGCTAAGTGCAAACGAAATCGGCTTCGCCCGGACGTTGAGGCATTAGCCTAGTTGAAGATTGGACCATACCTGAGACTCTATAAATAAATATTTTATCTTTATTTTACCATTTATTTAATTATTTAAAGTTTAGGACTAACGGCAGTTTCTGTCTTATTTCAATTTATGTAAATACATTGTAATGGACATAAGCCCAGCTGGTTGTTGGTCTGTAACTGTATTTGGTAGCGTAGATTTTAGTTATTGCTGTTTTTGCGAGTTTTTGGTAGCGTTCGAATAAATTGAATAAAAGTATTTTCGTATAAAAATAATTAAGATTTTTTTACCTAAAATCTACAAGTTTTATTATTAAATAAAAATCATGTATTTCTCACTAAATAAGAAATTAGTTTTATATTTATAAATTATGAAAATACAAAGTTTTAACCAATTAATCTGGTATCGACGAGTTTTCCAAATTCAAAGTATAAAACGATCTTTTCCCCCGAATTAAATCAACGCACTAATAATCGTGTTTTCGTTTTTTGTTTAATAAAGAATTAAAATTGGTTTTGGACACAAATAGAGATTTCAACTAGCGTAGCTAGATTGGTAAACCCTGGAATCTGAGTCAATTTCTCGAATGTAGGAATTCGAGGACGATTCTAAATTCCTGTCTCGAAGTCTTCATCCTCTCCAGTCAAGTTCATTTTGAGGCAAGTATACTTTGTGTTAGTTTTACAGTTATTTCTATAATCGTTTTACTGCAAGTTTAAACCACGACGCAAATACGAAACTCTCTCGGAGAGTACTGATTGTGACTACTGTACTGATTGGGGACTGGGGGAATAGAGTAATGTTTATGACCAAAGCCAACTGTAACTTAGGAACTATATTAGCTTACCCCTCATACACACGGGGATAAGCCGAATCGTATCAATAGGATACAACTGTACAACCCAAGCCGGTCATATTCATTGCCTGTTCAAATCACACTGTTTTACTGCTAAAAACTGCTCATTTCTAAACTTTAAAATTGCATGATTCTATTATTTATTTTAACTGTTAAAATTAGCATGAATTGTACTTTGCTCCCTCCTAACTGAAGATATATTTTTAGGAGACTATGAGGATGCTGAGCTGTTATACAACAGCTACTATGACCCTATTCTGTACCTGGTAGTGCTGCCAGAGTCCCCATTGGAGGAGGTTGGGACTGAGGCCGATGAACCGGCTGATAGATAGTTTTTCTTTTCTGCATTGTTGTTATTTTCAAACTCTGTTTATTTATTTCATAACATCTTTCAGTTGTATTTAATTTCAAGTTTAATAAAGTTTCATTTTTCGATGTTGAGTTATGACAAATATAGTGTTGTTGTATGGTTACCTGCTAATGGAACAGCTTACTGCCGCCATCTCAACAACGGTGCAGGCTGGGCATGATCCGGTCCGACCCAATTATTTGGGATCGGGTCGTGGCATGTTTTTAGTAGTGGCCCATACAGGCTCGACAACAACTTAGGAAAACATATCTAGAAACAATTAGAACACTAGAACATTGATTTGTCACGACATAGGACCGAAATATATAAAATAAATATTTTGTTTGATTATAGACTGGTAGACTACCTTGCTTATGTGTGTATCCTAAACCTTCCAGAGAATGACTATTGACAAGACCAATCCTGCTGGCGATGAGGTGTCATCTCTGGATCATACCCCATCTCCTCAACCAAGTCTAGGGTTTATTCCCTCGCAGCTGATTGACTGTCCTCATAATGCATCCAGTGAAGTTTCTACTACACCGACGGATCCTACCTCTTCTCAAACTAAGCTGCATTTCCTTGAGGAAGTACCCATTCCTGATGCTCCACCAGTACCAGTAGATACCTCCCAAATGGTTGCCCTATTTCAAGGAATCCTGGAGTCCCAGAAGGCCCAAGCCGAGGCCCAGCAGAAACAGATAGATATTACGAGGGATGTTATGAAGGATGTCAATGACGTAGCCTTAGCTATCTTAAACCGAGTTAGTGCAGAACCTCACCCTAGGAGGTATACCCCTGAATCTAGAAGATATTTGGGTTCCATCAAGTACTCTACTTTCCGGCAGTTTTGTCGTAAGAGGCTATTGGCTTGTGAATACTGCAAGAGGCCTGGTCATCAGGCAGTTAGTTGTCGCAAGAGATTAGGACAGTGTTTGGCATGTGGATCCGCTGAACATCGGGTAAAGAACTGCCTCTTATCTCCCCATTATACCAGAGCACCTATCCCAGCAATACCTGCTACGCTGTAACCTAGGGACTCTCTTCCTATCGAGCAGACCTTGCCTCCTACCCCCATTGCAGAAAGGCATGAGGCAGACTCAAGGATCATAGAAGAAGATGAGGCAATTGGAAGACTGCTCGTACAAGAGCCAGAGCCATGAGGACTAGTACCTAGAACTGCTGAGTAGCATTATCTATTGTTATAAGGAGTTGTAACAGGATGTCCTTAGAATATCATGAGAGTCTTGCTGTAATTCTCCAATATGAATAAAAATTCTTGTTTACACCATTATGGTATATATCTTTTCCAAAGTTTCTCTTCTACGATACAATTATTGAAATTGTAATCTTAATGAGAAGGAATGTAAGTCGGTATTTATCAGAGATATATTGGTGATTAAGAATTGGAAGAGTAGAATTTGGATTACCAAAATATTAGTTGGTACCTATAACAATTGGAAGTGATGATGGCATGAGGAGTGATTTGACCTTGACCAGTTTAGGCCGACTGTATGATGGTATATGTTACTACATATTTTATTTCCTAGATTTTGTATCTTCTTGTGTCCCGTGATTTTCGGGATTATCTGCTTCCCATATTTTTTTTAACAAGTTTTAGCACCCCTTAAGATCTATACTTTTGTTATTTATGGACCAATATTAGAACTCTTCAATCTCCTTTGTCAGCTGATTTTTTTTAAAACTCCTCCACTAGTCGATCAAATCTTTTTCTATCTTTAACAGGAATCCAGACTCGTTCTCTATCTAGAGTTTTAAACTCTAATAACTCTTGTCTACCTGAGATACTTATATGATTAGCATATCCAAACTTGATCAAAATTCTAATTGACTTTCTTGGAACGAATCCTGAACCAAATCATTCTAGAACCATAAACCTCAATTATCACCGAAAGAATTGGTTCAGCCTAGTTAGTTCATGATTTCCCTAGAGAAGATATTTTCAAAATAACCTCAAATTTTGATTGTTATCTCCTAGGTTATTCCAAATATTTTTGTTGATTCCCTCCACTCAACTTGGAACCCTACACTCTCTATGCAACTTCTTGATCAATTCAAAGCCTAGACAGTTTTTAAACTCAATGCTTGAGTACCGTGAAGTACGAACGGTCAGAGAATTGATTCCATCATATTAGTAAATCTTCTTTTAAAATTGTTGGACCATCCCTTTGTTGGCTTTACTAAACCATTTTAACCTGACTTCCCGAAATCCATAAAGACATACTTCTTTTATGTCAACCCTACTCCCCATCACATCCTCAAAACTTTTCTCGGATAAGAAATTATTTCTTCAAATAATTTTGGTAAACGTCTGTATCCTTTAAGTGATTTGTCGGGAATATTCTTGACTTCTTCAACTCAACCCAAAGCTCTGATTCTTCTACCTTACCCTGTGTCCAACTCAATTAGTCATACTCAAGCTTGATCAATTTCTTCAAAATCAAATCTCTTAAATCTCACGAGCTACTAGGACACATATTTATCCTGATAAATCTTCTTGAAACCAGTAGAATATACATCAACATCTTTTCTATCATGAATGGAACCTTAGAACTCGAATTCTTATGGACAAAGTTGAGAAAATATCCAATAACCTAATACGACTTCGCACATTTGCGTTGTAGTAATTTGCCTGAATTATGAAAACTGCGAGTTTACTGCAGCCAGTTGCACATTGGCGAGGCAAAAGACTCTAAAGTTGAAGTGATTTCGGGTGTTCAAAGATTTCCGGATATTATCGTGACTATGTTTTAAATACACCATGTTGATCTTCTTTGTTGCTTAGCCATGAAATGAATAAAGTTAAAAGAGTACTCGGTAACCTAAAATTATTCAAGTTATTGGGTCAAAAATTTATTGCAGTCAGGTGCACTCTGGCGAGGCATGAATCTGAGATAAAGTGTCACGACCCGCACCCTAGAGTAAGGGCACGAGACGTGGGTACGTCCAGCCTACGCCGCAGTGTTGGCGGTAGAACGCTGTCCTAGGTCAATCATCTAACAATATAAAGGTACTTGTACAGTTTATACTCTCCGAATGGAGGTAACATAACAAGATACAGTCTCAATCACATCTAAGGTAGAAGAATGAAAGACAGATAGATAGATAGATAGTAACTCAAGAGAACAGTAGCATAGATGAAATAAGTCTAAGTGTCTAGGATACATAACATCCAGAATGTCAACTCATAATACAATATGTCTAAGAGTCTATACATCTCCACATCTCAAAATACAACTCAGAATGTGAGACAAAATAACAAGTAGAAATGACTGTCTAGCTAAACTGGTATTGACTACTGGAGCAACATCCTCAGCTGCAGGTGGATCCTGCTGAGGGTCCTCAACACAAGTGTCATCTAGTCCTGCTCCATAATATGTAGTCACCCATGCCTCGTCCTCATCCTCTATAATATTTTCAACAGGTCCAGTCAGGACAGGAACGAGCATAATACATCTCACACAGTTCATATCAGGTTAGGAAATACGATACAGGCAATAGAGTAAGATACAAGAAATGTTGAAAGGAAATATACGCTGTAAAAAAGATAGCTGTAATGAAATATCTACTGTATATAGAGAACTGTAAGTGACTAGTGATGTAGAGTACAAGATAGGCATGTGAATGGCTAGAATTTATACATGATTACACTACTGAGTTTGCACATGATTACACTACTTTGGAATTATTCACATGTCCACTTCTACTCCCCTGTTTTCCCCAATCAATACACAAGGATCGAGACAAGTTACGTTATTATACATTACTTCACATGAGGCTCATAAATGAGTATACGTAAAGTTATACATGAGGGCTCAGTGAATCATGAGAGTACATGATCACATGAGTGCACATGTAAGATGGAAGCATAGGAGTACATGATGATAGTGAAACACACGTAACATGAAGTACCCGATGCTCCCGAGAGGGATAACATCTCATGTAAAGATCCATATAGTACCAATCCGTGTTACCAATGTGACAGCATCAAGTAAAGTAATCTAGAGCGAGAAGTAAAGCCTGAACAAGTATGAAACGGTCAGAGAATGTACTCGCCTGCTGTATGAATGTCTGTAGAGAATATGCTGTCTAAGGAGAGGTGTCTGGCTCCTCATCAGAGCAACACAAGTCACAATGTATTCTAAATAGTAAAAATGAAGTCTACTATGCATATTACATGATTCTAGGTCAATCTGGTCAAAAGTCAACTCTTGGTCAACTCTGGTCAACTCTAAAGTCAAACTAGTCAAAGTTAGGTCAACCATAGTTAAACTAGTTAGGGTTTTAGTCAAACTAGTTAAACTAGTCATTTTAGGTCAATACTAGTCAATTCTAGATTAACTAGGTCAAATTTGACCTAAGGTTGACTTTGGTCAACCCTTAGTCAACAAGGGTCAACTAGTTAGCGTTTAGGTCATTAGGTCAATTGGGGTTAGCCCCTAATGCCTTAGGCTAGTCACTTAGGCCATAGCCTAGATAACTTATAGGTATCTATCTCTATACAATATACATATATACACACACATATATATAACCTTAGGTATATATATATATATATATATATATATATATATATATATATATATATATATATACACACACACATACAACATAATCTACATAGGCCTATAGCCTATGTAATACCCATATACCCTAGGTATCTATATATAGACACAATATATATAATTCTAATACAATTTATATATATATATATATATTTTATATATATATATATATATATATATATATATATATATATATATATATATATATATATATATATATATATATACAAAACTTATATATATATATTACATATATATAGAGAGGGAAGAAAGTGAGAGAGAGAGAGAGTGAATTAGAGCGGGAGAGAGAGAGTGAATTAACTGGACAGGAGGGGGGGTTTCCAGATTTCTGGAATCCCAGAAATCAGTCCCCAAACACCACACAGTACACACACATACAGTACACATACATATATATATATATATATATATATATATATATATATATATATATGTATATATATATACATAACTACATATATACACATATATATCCTCAAATTCCTCCTACACACACATACATATATAGTACGTATACATACACTGAAAATATACATATACATGTATAAATCATAACAAAAATAGGTTTGAAATTCGTTTCGGAAAACTGGAAATTATCCCAAAATCTGGAAATATGGGACTGTGTACTCGACAACAGGGTAAACCCATTTTCATGACCCAAACTGAGCTAAGACTCGAACCCAAGGGTTGGTAAGTGTTGCCCCAAGTGTCCTCTAGTGTCCTAGGTGCCTGACACGACACCACGACACGATTTGATGTGTCTAAACTCTCAAAACCCAAATCGGGAAAACTCCGATACGCACACACGTACACAGCGTCGTGCACGCGTTCCACACTCTCGTGGACACACCACGAGACACGACACGTCTCGTGGTCATGCACACGTTGTAGGGTGTGAAAAATTATGACACACTGACATAAGACTCATCTAAAGCCATACGCTCAAGGTCATACGCTCAGTTAAAGCCGTACGCTCACTCAGAAGCCACACGCTCATGGCCATACGCTTAGCTAGAGCCATACGCTCAGTGGATATTTTATTATTTCTTGAAATGACAGCACAACATACATTTAATGGAGAATGAATCTGATACTTCGTCTTTCGTGCAAAGACAGTTGTCATGAGAATGGTAACCGTCGCATAGGTTTTCGAAGAGGCGATTTTGTCTCTTACAAGGACAGCTCAGCAGATCATAAATGCAAAGTCATTATTACTGTCAGTTCTGACAGTCTGTCAGCCGTCATATCTGCAGTCACGACACTCGAGAAGATTTTTTTGTCAGTTATTGGAAGATATGGCGTATCAGAGAAGATTGATGATGGCCACGTGTCCACTTCTCCAAACATACGACTCCTTCCCCATTAAGTGAGCGTATGAAGTCTATACGACTCCTTCCCCATTAAGTGAGCGTATGAACTCCATACGACTCCTTGTCCATCAAGTGAGCGTATGAACTCCATACGACTCCTTGTCCATCAAGTGAGCGTATGGACTTCATACGACTCCTTAACAATCAAATGAGCGTATCAGCTTTATATGACTCTATATTATTCAAGTCAGTATATGCAAGGTAGCGTATGACTCCTCTTCAACAAAGACAACGTATCACAGCAACTACATCCAGGATGCTTTCAAACATACAGTCAACACACTTTCTCACGTGTCCTGTACCCAGTTACCCACCTCTTTAAGAAGTTATGCAACGTGGCATCCATGCCATCAATTTCTCCTGAATATATTTCACTACTTTCAACTGCTCGCTAACGTGTCTCCATCAGAATTCGCCACGCGTCCCTGCAGTTATGCACACGTCAAGTAACTACCTGAGCGTATGCTTAAGGACAGTTATCCTGAACTCTATAAAAAGGAGTTTCTTCATCTTCATCAGGCATGACTACAGTCAGAGAGAACAAGAGAGATTGCCCAGTTGCTGTCCAAGTTCTTCTTCAAAGTTCGAGTTTTCTTCATCGCATCGTCCAAGGGATAGGGTAATCGTCTTCTAGATTAGATTCCTAAAGTTGTAATTTCCCAGATACACAATAAATAAGTAAATTTATTTATGGAAAATAAATTGGCGACTCTGCTGGGGAAAGCTGTCTCCTCCAACGAGATAGCAACAACTCAATGCGATACTTCGTCGTTCGGCTCGACGAAGAAAGTGTTGGTCGTACAATTCGACCAATCTGCTTATGAAGAAATGCTCAAAGTGAAGGAAGGCCGAACTACTTCCTCTACTCCTGTTGCTGCCAAGAAGACGGGACGTTCTGTCTATGTCCCTAGTCTTCTTCGATGGTCCGAGATATTTCTGTCACTTCTCACGCTGACAAGAATACGTCTTCAACTTCAATGAAGCCTGCCTCGGCTTCTTTGAACATAAAACAGTGGCTTTTCCTGGTCACGCTGACAAAATTGGTTCTTTAACCAAGTCAGCGTATCCAAAGAAAACCATCTCTGAATATGGTAAAGTCTCCTCTCCTCCTTCTGTCCTTACGGCAGCAGTCGGCTCTTTAGCCATCGATAACTCTGTGCATATGACGGTCAAAGGGCAGCGTACGACAAAGCCAGCGTATGACAAAAGCCAACAGCAGGCAGCGTACGCTAGGCCAAAACCGGCGTATGCTAACAAAAAGGCAGCGTATGACCAGAAGTCCAAACTGAAGTCAGCGTATGCTAACAAATACGGTCCTTTGACTAGTTCTCAAAGTCTGGCTGGGGGTTCTCTTCCACAGAACATACAAATGATTCCCCCACAAATTGCACATCTTGTGCCAACCAAGGAGAAAGACTCTTTAGTCAACTCCTCAACTCCTGAGGTCTTTACCTCCGAAGTTAATTTGACTAGTACTCTTACTAGACCAAACAAAGAAAAACGCCTTTTGGCTACTTCCTCCAAAGATGGATTATTACCGACTCCTAGTCGTAATAATGTTCATCTTCCTTCTCTCCAAATTTCTTGATCCGAGAAAGGCAAATTACAAGTATCCAAGACTGACATCAAAACTGCATCTTCTACGGATCTTCGTAACAAGCTCGGTTCTACATCCGGTATAAAGAAACCTTATCAAACTGAGACAAATATATTAGACTATGATGCACAATATGCCAAGAATTATATCGCTCAGATTAATCAGTCTTTATACACTCAAGAGCCAAGAAGACAGAAGAATAAAAGACCAGTTTCTACACAGAAACTATCTTCAAATGCTTCCCAATCTGTTTCTACAGATCTCCGGGAACATCTACAAAACAAACGGAGAATAGACACTCCATCTGGCTATGACATTCCTCATATTCGTCATGAAAAGCATGGTTGCAACTTTCAACCCTGGGTTGTAATTCAGTGTTGTTGTTCACCAAAAGACGATCTGTTTTCGAACGGATTCATTATGAACCAATATCGGATGAAGACGAACCTCTTTATGCTTCTGTCAATATGACTTCCAGAAATATTGGGGGTAGAATACCATCTGATTCTATGTCAGATTCTGAAGACGGTGTTTATCTCGGCACCAGGTCCAGGACCGGAGCTTTAACCAGGGCCTCTTCTTCTTCCCATCCAAATGATAACCCTGAGATCACGGAAGATTTCCTTGGAGAGTCTAATTTCCCATTATTAACTCATGTGAGTAATTCTAGGAAAGATGCTGATTCCCATAGCGATGATTCGGAACAGACCGTTTCATCGTCAATACCTCGAACTATTACCACTTATATAGTGGATGCCAATCAAGAACCTTCAACTAGCACCGAGGCTCATAAACAAAGGATTTCTTCCTTGGAGCAACAATTACGAGCCATGGCAGATACATTAACTGCTATGCATACTCTTATGCAATCTCAGCAACAAACCCAACAGGTTCAACCAACAATACCACCTGTGGTATTAAATGCTCCTATTACTCCAAACCCGGAACCTTCTACTATTCCGGGGGTACAGTCCAATGTTCATATACAACCCACTCCGAGTCAGTCCGGAGCTAGGGGTGGTACATATGCTGCAGTTCCTCCTCCTAATTATACTCAACAAGCAACAACACCGCAATCTTCCGGAGCTGTCACTGAAGAATTAAAAAATCTTCGGTCTCAGTTCGAAGCATTCAAGCAAAAAGATGGCTTACAAAGGTTGGATATTAAGCAGCCTTATCCCATCCAATGGAAGGAGGTATCGTATCCTCCAAAATACAAACCTCCGACCATCTCCTTCTTTGATGGGACCACTTCCCCAAGTCAGTTCATTAATCATTTTGAAGTAATGACTGATCAGTTGCAACCAAGCGATGCCCTTCTCACTCGGGTATTCGTCGGTTGTCTTAAAGGAATCGCTTATGAATGGTATCGAAGTCTCCCTGACGGGTGTATTACTTTATTTGCTGGATTCAAACAAATATTTCTGGAACGATTCTATGAAGGCGTCAACGACTGACCATGTCAGCCCTTATACGAATCAAACAGAAAATAACGAGAGCACTGAAAGCTTCATCGAAAGATTCAGACAAGAAGCCCTCAAAATGCCTCTCGGAACTCCTGATGCTGTTACTATCGACACTTACAAGTCGAATCTCCTACCAATCATCAGCATGTGGACAGGATCCACTCAATTCCAAGACTGGCCTTCTTTCATCGTCAGTGCTAAAGCTGCTGAAGTTAGTGCTGAGACCTTCAAAGGCCTGGGGGTACAAATGGCTCCCAAGGAATCAAATCAGAATATTGGCAATAATGCTCGACTTAACAATCGCAAAGGAAAGGATGCTCCCGAAGTCAATCTCCAGAACAATAGTCAAGAGATATTGACTACTCAAGCTATCCCAACTTCAACAAATCAACAACAGAGACCTCCTCGGCCGAAAGAAGAATATTCTTTTGACGATGACGATGTTCAGGGTATCTTTGAATGCTTGCTCAAAAGTAACAAGATACAATTGCCAGAAATCAAAAAGCCTGATGAAGCCAACAAGACAGATCATCCGAAATATTGTCCATATCATAGATTACTGGGTCATACAATCCGGTCTTGCTATGTGTTAAAAGGAAAGATCCAGGAGATGATTAAATCAGGAGCTGTGACACTGACTCCTAAAGACAAGACAGTCACAGCAAATATGATTTCAATGCAGTTTGGCGACTTCCCTCCACTGATGGTAGAAAGTGGGATTGTTCCTATCCCCAAAGCAATCCTTGAAATTGTAAACATCCCACCTGCTCAGAATGAAGGACTTGTTCCCATCACAACTAAGAAAGGGGAGATCATGTGGATCCATCCGGATCTAATGACAGAATTTGAGACATCTTCTTCTTCTCCTCAGAAGATTCCTCCATCCGAAAAGAAGCCTGGGAAGATTAAAACATGTAATGTGATTGCTGGTATCACTCCCAAACTTTCTCTAACCTCTATTTCATCTCAGCAGGAAATTCATCCTCTATAGAGGTTAAAACTATACCTCAATCTGATAAATAC
>JANAVB010021883.1:0-24998 GCA_029216955.1 Iris pallida | reverse complement strand
CTCCCTTGGCCATGACACACTATACGGTTGGAGACATGTTGCTAGGGCACGACTTATGGACTGGCCCTCTCTAAGTCGTGTGATGGATAGATGATCGTAACTGCTATGACTAGGGTTTTAGAGACTCAAGCAGTTACAAACTGGACGAGCCATGGACATGACTTGAATAGTGTAAAAAATTGGGGGAGGACAGTCGCTAGTGCATATGGAATCCAAACAGGTAAACCACAGTCTCCGGATAGAACTGTGGCGATTATTACAGATGCCCTCTGACATTTTGGACATTACGGACGGATACGGATTACTGGATGCCAGTTACGTACACATAGCCTAAAATCCCACCCATGCGCATGAAGTTGCTCTCTAAATTGCACATTAGACGGTTAGAATCTCCTTTACATATTTGTGTCTAGAATAGTCTTTTATATATTTTTTATTAGTGACAGTTCATATTAGCTTGTTCTTCCTGTATCTTGCTACGTCCGTCTGAGGACCTGGTATCCCCAGGTGTGTGTTCATGTATTCTGCAGGTGTTTCTAGCCGTAGCAGTGATCTCGCTATTTCTTCGAGGATGATGCGCTTGGTTCGTCTTGTCATTTTATGGATCGATTCTTGTACATTTCTTCATTCAGATAGTTGGTAGTGGACTTTGTCTCCGCCCAACACGTTGTTTACATGACAAACTCACAAGTTGCTTTTATATTATTATTTATCTTTGTGGATGAGATTTAGTGTCTGGCTTTCTACATTTACAGCTTATGTATACATACGAACCGCATATTTTCGTAGGTATACAGCTGGCATGATACGTATCTAGTCCCACGTAATTTGGGACTGGGGCGTTACAGTACGCAAGTTGTATCGGAGAGTTTTCTAACTGTTAAAACTGTTTTGAACTTGATTTTTCTCGAACTTTGAAAATTGATTTCTTTGTACACAGTTGATAAAATTCGCAACTATAAATTAGATTATAAAGCCCTATATGTTGTCTTCAAGTGTGTCTAATTAGATTTTATAGACTGTCAGCAGATCGATACTAATCGGCCTTCTAACTAGGGCTCAAGGAAGCAATTTATGTTCTGTTTTTGTAATTTTTTTCGAAAACTTCGCTTGGACTTTCTGAGCAATCCAAGGCACTATATTAAATTCTATTTGACCGGGTTACTAAGAGGTTATGTTGTGAGCACGTATGAAGAAATAGATCGCAAAATGCTATAAAGACGAGAGAGATATAATACCTAGAAGTCGAGCTCATGTGGACAGTTGCTGCTGTGGCTGTGTCCTGTTTTTGTGCCGCTGTTGCTGTCGTGGGTGCTGGCAGCGACTCCGGCGACTCCACGGTGGGTGCAGGTAGCCGAGGTGGTCGCTGGGATGTCGGGGATGGTGAGGGCTGATCGTACGGGGGTTGGCAAGGTGCGGCTAGGGTTTTGATTCGAGAGTTCTCTCCCTCAAACTCTCGATATATATGTATATATACGTGTATGTTGTGTATAGTGTCGAATTTTGGACTATGCAAGGGGGAAATTTACTGAGCCGGGCTGGGCTTAGGAGGGGTTAGGCTGGGCTAGCTTGGTTGGGCTGGGATTTGGGTTTTGGTTTTTATTTTGTTTTCTTGTTTTTTTTCATTTCTATTTCCTATATGATTACACATATATAACTTCCTATTATATACACTATGTTTCACAAATAAATATCACATATAGACCAACATGAGTAATATTTATTTTATATATATATATATATATATATATATATATAATCGGGCAACATATATTTATTACATATAATAAATATTTCAAAAATTCAGGGGTTTTACAGGGACTAAAATACCAATACTCAAAAATAGAGTTTAATATTTTAGATCATCCCACAATCAGCATAGTAGTGTGCCAGTCCACACCGACCCCCCCTCCCTACCCCCCTCCCCCCGAACACTCCCGTGCATGCACGAAACAACATGGAGTCCGTGTCCGAGTTCGAGTCCGCACAACAAAAATTAACTTGCATCCTTGTTGGAATTAATCCTTTTTTCTTCTAGGAAAGTACTTCCACATGGCACACACTTGTGCCCCACCACACCTCATGTGTATACCTCAACACAAGCAATACATTATATTGAGATAATCACCATTTGGTGTAGCCGATATGGGACTATCTTTCCTTGTCTAAAGGCAAAAATACCAACAATCCCCCACATATCTCAATATATGGGTTAAGCGTTCCTCACAGTGACTGTCCATCATACATTATGAGAGATGTCGCTGATGACTTGAATCTTCCCGCATGGGTCAAATAACAGTATGATACAAGAATGGACTAAGCCTTGAATTCTGCACCATGACTGCAATTTTTTCCACTCATATAATGATATCAGCTGTACTTCCGGTTGTACATTAAAGGCCTTGTGCATGCCTGATTTCGATGTATGTATCTTGGGCGTCTACAAGTTTACCCTAAAGAGACGGCCTGAATCTCTTTCCATACATTCTAGGTGAGTTCTTTTAAAGAGCCATTTGGCATGACGCCTTGCGCTTCCTTGCGGTGCTACCCTGCTATGACATGGCCCAAAGCCGAGGCTACACCTCATCATGGTGTCACGCCACTGTAGCATGAGGTCCCAGCCTCTTTTTAGTGCTAAACTACCCAGCATGAAACCTTGCACTTCATTGCGGTATTACACCGCTGTGACATGGCTCGCGTAGCCGAGGCTTTACACACTCTAGGTACCTCTTGGTGGTGTCACACCACTGTAACATAAGGTCACCGGCCTCTTTGTAGTGCTGACTACCACTCTTCATTCTACAACATTAGGCTACCTGCCTATATGCGGTGCTACGCCGCTGTGACATGGCTCACAAAGCCGAGGCATTACCTTTACCGAGGAACCTCTTGGTGGTGTCACCCCACTGTAGCATGGAGACCTTACACTCTTTTGTAGTGTTGTGCTACCGTGCTTCCTGTAGAGCACACCAGACATTCGAAATGCCTGAGAACTCATTAAGGCATCTAAGCCATCCTCCCACAGGACTTGTTTTTTTAGAGAACAGATAGTAGACAACAATGGTTATGGGTTCGTGACCCCTCAGTGTCCCAAAGGACTATCCACTGTTCCATATATTCTCTCCGTCAGTGGTCCTTCTTTGAACCAAAAGTTACATGCCTAGTAGATTTTTCTTTGAACTAATAGCATAAAAACTTTATGGTAGAATTACAAAGACAGAATATCACATCGTCTTCAAGCCCATCATAATTGCTGTGTCCTCGACCAGTTGGCGCTTAAGACCTTTGGTGAACGGATCAGCCAGATTTTCCTGACTCTGAACATCAATCATGGTAATGACTCCAGTCTTTATCAGATCATTCACCGCCCTGTGCCTCAATCGTACAGTCCTCTTCTTACTATTGAAGAAATCATTTGATGCCACCGCTGCAGCTGCCTGGTTGTCGCAGTATATCGGTACCGTCAGAATCTGCGCACAAACCACTGTAAGATCATACATGAGCTTCAGAAGCCATTCTGCTTCTTCTGCTGCAGCAGCCAGTACAAAGAACTCAGATGCCATTGAGGAATGAGAGAGCATTGTCTGCTTCTTCGACTTCCACGATATAGCAGCTCCACCCTTGGAGAAGATGTATCCTCCTGTGGACCTTTCGCTCTCTGCTTCTGAACACCAGCTTGCATCACTGAAGCCTTCCACTACTGGTGGATATCCGTTGTAGTACAGTGCATACTTTTGAGTCCTCTTGAGATATCTCATAACTCTCTTTACGGCCTTCCAGTGCTCAACACCTGGGTTGCTCGTGAATCGACTCATCATCCCCACGACGAAAGCTATGTCAGGCCTTGTGGCAGTAGTTGCATACATCAAACTTTCGGTGATGCTTGAGTACTCCAGCTGCCTGACGCTTTCCCTATGATTTAGTTTCAGCTTCTTATCACACCTGTAAGGAGTATCGATCCTTGGAAGATCCTGATATCCATAGCGTGTGAGCATCTTCTCAATGTAATAAGACTATGACAGCGCCACTCCAGTGTCTGTTCGGATGATCTTTATCCCTAGGATAACATCAGCTTCCCCTAAGTCCTTCATACTGAACTTAGATGAGAGGAACTTCTTCGTCTCAGTAATACGTGCTAGATCCATACCCAGGATCAGCATGTCGTCCACGTATAGACAAACGATGACTCATCTCCCGTCAGCGAACTTTGTGTAAACACATTTATCCGTCTCACTGACCATGTAACCATTTGATCTAATGACCTTGTCAAACTTCTCGTGCCACATCTTGGGAGCTTGCTTCAGACCGTATAAAGATCTCACCAACCTGCAGACTTTGTCTTCAAGGCCCTTGACGATGAATCCTTCTGGCTGTTGCATGTAGATCTCTTTGGTTAACTCTCCATTCAGGAATGTTATCTTCACATCCATCTGATGTATGATGAGCTTGTGAATTGCACTCAGAGCAATCAACATCCTGATGGTTGTCATCCGCACTACTGGAGCATATGTATCGAATTAGTCGATCCCCTGCTTCTGAGAAAACCTTTTGGCTACCATCCTTGCTTTGAACTTGTCAATAGTTCCATCGGTCTTCATTTTCTTCTTAAAGATCCACTTGCATCCGATTGGTTTAGCTCCTTCAGGCAGATTGACCAACACCTACGTATTGTTGGAGGTTATAGAGTTATACTCATCATTGATAGCCTCCCTCCAGAAGACAGCATCTCTGGTCTTCATCGCTTCATCACAGGTAAGCAGATTAGCTTCCACATGATAGGTGACAAACTTATCTCCGAAGTCCTTCTATCTCCTCACCCGCTTAGATCTGGGTTCTGCGAGTTCTAGTTCAACAATTGTCTCTGGTATGACAATTTCTTTTTCTTGGACTGTATCTTCTTTGGAAGTGATAGCCACCCGTGCACTCACATTATTCTCCTGAATGTCCGCGATAACAATGTTCTTATGCCTCGCTAATTTATCTTAAAAAAATTCGGCGTCGCGAGATTCAATGATTTGATTGGTTTCAACATCAAGAAACCTTCGAGCATCACTTTTCTCAGCATACCCCAAGAAGACCGTCTTTGTAGTCCTTGTCCCAAGCTTCTGAATCTTCAAGTCCGAAAGCTTCACATATACCAGGCACCCCCCACACTCGAATGATATATGTTCAAGTTGGGTCTGACTTTAAACCAGAGTTCATGAGGAGTGACTTCGAAACCTACTTACGGGCACTCTGTTCAGAATGAACGTAGCCGTTAACGCAGCTTCTCCCCAGAAGCAGTTTGGAAGACCTGCAGTCAACCGCGTTGAGTTCATCATCTCTGTCAATGTCATGTTTTCCTTTCAGCTACTTCATTTGATTGAGAAGAATACGGAGCAGTTGTCTCATTGACAATTCCATATTCTTTGCAGAACGATACGAATTCAAAAAACATGTACTCTCCGCCTCGATCACTTCTGAGTCTCTTGAGTTGTTGCCCAGTTTGACGTTCAGTCTCAGCCCTGAACTCCTTAAACTTCTCGAATGCTTCGTCTTTAGACTTGAGCAGATAGACAAACGCGTACTTTGAGTAGTCATCGATGAATGTAATAAAATACTTCATCTTGGCCGGAGAACTGTCTGAAGTCACAGATATCTGAGTGTACCAACTGTAGTAACCCTAGAGGGGGGATGAGTAGGGTCAAGCTAACTAATCAAGCACTTAGCACAAGCTAATGGACAATTTAAAAATATAAGTGCAAGAGAAGAAGCAACACAATACCGATACGATATATCCTGGTATCCTCCCAAGGGACACTCCTGTCCCGAAAATCTCTCCGACTTTAATCCACTATTTGAGTAAATAGTTACACACGAGTTTGGATCCGAAGAACTCGTCAAATTCAACACGAGTTTGGATCCGAAGAACTCGCCAACTTCTTACATGAGAGCTTTAGTCCGAAGGCCTCTCTGACTTTAACCAAGAGTTTGGATACGAAGACTCTCCAACTTCAACCGAGAGTTTGGATACGAAGACTCTCCAACTTCAACTGATAGTTTGTATCCGAAGACTCTCCAACTTCAACCTTTCACAATAGGTTTTGATCTCCTTATACAACCAGATGAAGATCTTACTTTTCAACTCAATAACTCTAACACAATTTGTGGATGGAAAATGAAAGCTTTGTAGAGTTGTTTGTGGATAGGCTTGGTGGTTTAGAAATTTTTAGGCTCAAAGCATCAACCTTGAATGAAGGGGTTCAAGGTTATTTATAACCAAAGCATTGAAAAGAGCTCAAAGGCAACTTTTCAGTCAACGATCGGTATACCGTCGGTACGAACCGGTATACCGTCGGAATACCGGTCTGGAATTGCAACGGCTAGAAATATAGCCGTTAGGATCATTAAATGTTCGAAATTCAACTGTTGGATTTTCAACGTTACTGAATCGGTATACCGTCGGTATAGATCGGTATTCCGTCGGTATGCCGATTTTGTAGACAGAAACTTTCTGTGAACAAAAATTGGTATACCGTCAATATAGACTGGTATACCGTCGGTATGCTAATTTTCATCCGAAAATGATCCTGGGCTAATTTTTATCCTAGCTTTCGATTTTGCCATCAATTTCTTGTGTTTACAATTATTCCTAAGACTCATTACAGAATCCAGATATACTGTAGCAGGTGCAGGCTTCTTCAGAGACTTGAAATGATGATGGCATGTCATGGCTTCTTTCCTTGATAGATGTTGGCTTCTTCCTTGACATCAGTTGTCCAAAGATATTCAGTTTGTGAAAACTGAATACCTTTCTGGGTCTTCGCCCCCGAACCCCTGTCTGCTAACCGGGCAGCGGAATCTCCAAGTGCGTGACTCCGGAGATGTCGTCAGGTGGTTCAGAGAAATCTTGTGGGATCCGTCGTCTTTGGCCCACCATTATTTCTTCATTATATATGTCCACATTGATCTTACTTATTACTTTTCTGCATGTACATGTTAGACGAACAAAATAATATACATGTAGCAAATGTGATAAGATAAAGCACAACAGGACAATGCTAAGTTTAAGTATAAGAGCTATAGTGATAACATAAATATTAATGATATCATAATGTTAAACTTACTTGAATAACCATAATCAAAATATAGTTTTGATTTTGGTAACTCAAGTAAATTTAAGATATATATAATAAAAACTCATATCATTAATATGTAAAATAATAAGCACATATCACCCAAGGTATAAGTATAAGTAGAAATGCTATAGTGATAGTATGAATATTAATGATATCATAATATTAAATTTAATTGAATAACCATAATCAAAACATAGTTTTGATTTTGGTAACTCAAGTAAATTTAAGATATATATAATGAAAACTCACATCACTAATATGTAAAACAATAAGCACATATCACCAAAGGTATAAGTATAAGTAGAAATGCTATAGTAGTGATAGTATGAAGATTAGTGATAATAAAATGTTAAACTTAACAGATTAACCATATTCAAAAATATGATACAATCATTGGGCCAACAATCTCTCCATTTTTGATTATGGCAAATCGGTTAAGTTTAGTATGGACATAATAGATGTATGTATCACTAATATACAAAAGACATAAGCAATATCACTGAAAGCATACTACTTAGATTACTTATAAATACATACTTAAACTTACTTCTCCCCCTTTGACATGATCAAAAATAGGCTCTTCCGTACTAAGAGATAAAATAAAATCAATCTCAAGCATAGAAATCAGAGCATGGAAAAGTCATAGACAATCATGATCAAGATTATACTAATGAAAAACAATGGAAGAATGATGTAATGACAAGTTTATAAAGCTACATACCAATGTAGAACATCAAATTTTTAAAAGAAGCATGTCAAAATACAATATAGTTGGTAAAACAAATAAAATTGAAAACAGTCAATAAATAGTTTTACCAACTTAAGATCCAAGAAAGAAACTCCAAAACATAATATTATATGAATTAAAACTCTAGTTTTGTAAGGAAGCGATATACCAATTGAAATAAAAGATTTCAATCAAGGATTTCAGTCAAAAGCCCATGAGGATTAGATAATTGCAAAGTAATTGATATTAAAAAAATACCAATTGAGATAGTTGGAAGATATAAACTTAATACCAATTGAAATATAAACTTGAAATATTGATCAAAAAGCCATTTGAAAGTCAAAATTGTCCACAAATAAATAGTAGAACAAATAATGAATGATCAGTGAAATAGAGCAATTGATATAGAATAATCTCTTTATTTGTAAAATCTATTTGCTTACCCAAGTTAATGCATTTGAATTCAATTACCTTATCATATTAAGTGAATATCCTTTCGATAAACATGAAGGTAAAGGAGAAAAATACTTGAGAAAGAGACATTCAGTCGACTTGAATGCTCCCCCTCAAAGTATTACCAATATAGATAAACAAAATTTTTAGGTAAGTTCTCAATAAGAAAAGCCAAATCAATTAAGCATATAAGAAAAGCCAAAATAATTAAAGCACAATAGTCATCAAGATAAGATATGAAAGTTAATATTAACAAGATGACTTATTTAATCCATATAAAAGAGAGTGCTAAATAATAAAGACACTTGCATACACTCTCATAAATCCTTCACAAATAAAAAATATCATGACCTCAATCAATAGGATATGAAATAGAAGAAAATATGGGTCCATGATGAACTAGGTATACGACATATTACAGGGTATAAATGAATTGAATCAATTAATTTGCTCCCCCTCAAAATATGTGTCTAGTTCCAAAGCACTTATAGCATAAAATATATAACTAAAGGATTTAGAGGTAAATCAACTATGGATTTCTTCCCTTTGCTCAATGCATATAAGGCTACAATATCGTCAAAAGACGAATAATATCATCTTTAGTCAAGAAGAGATATACAATTAATAGCCGCTAAAGATTAAAAATTAGAAGAATATTCCAATTAAGCACGTATAATCAAAAGATGGCATACATTAATCTATATAGAATGATCTCATATTTAAATATGATAGATCAATGTATGTTATCCTTTGAGAAAATATCATCATGAAAAAGAATAAAGTCAATTAAGAACAATCATGATGATAGACAGAATATAGCTCAAAAATAAAATAAAATAAAACTCAAATATCATGTCTATGATTATCTAATTAAGAAAGAATCGACCAATTTATTACTTTAAATGGACTAGGTATGTTTCACCATATATGTACCCATCAACGGGTAAAATCTAAACCTTGCTAATGGTAAATAATAATCCATAAAGTTCAAATAGTAAAGGCCCATATATGGCAATCCATGAGTAGTCAAAGTAGAGTAAGAAATTAGTTTTATAATCACATAATAAAAGATAATATAGGACTACTCAACCATTAGGATCTTTTATCAATAAAAATAAATAAATTAAACATGATCCAACAAATCTCATAAAGAAAATCCCAAATCCATATTTATGATAAAATCTCATAAATCAATAAAAAATATGGAAAAGAGTCATTCTCATTTAAATGATTGCAAATATAATCAAAAAGAGATGTAATAAGATAATATGATGAAATTATGACTCAAGGAAGAGAAAAATTTTAAGAGATGCTTACTAATGACTAGTATGAAAGGAAGTTAACTTAAGGAATCACAATCCTCAAAAGAAACAAGATTAAATCAAAATTTGTTAAACTAATTTTAGAGAGCAAGCATATCACAAATCTTGTTTTTGTAAACTAGCATATCATATATAGATTGAAGTATAGGAAGATAGCTAGATGTGTGAAAGTTAACCAAAATTATATAGCTTAATAATATATCACAAATAAGCAAGCTATATAACTAAATAAGATTAATGGGGTAAGCCATTAACAGGATAAATGTGCTCATTAAATCTTAAGTCACTAGTATTTAAGATACTTGCTTAAGCATAGAGTTCTCAATAAGGATAATACATTTTGAATGATCAAAATAATTTATAGAATCTTTATTAAGCAAAAATAAGAGTATAAGATAACAAGTACATGAATTAGACTCTTACCAAGTAAAGGACAAAAGAGATGTTCATGAAAACACAATAAAATAAATTTCTTTGTCAAGTACTGAGATTAACCCAAAATAATAAAATAATAGATCGATCTAGAGAATACAACATATTATATCCAATATAAAACAAGTGTATTCTCTAGAAATGAGAAATCTCAACACAAAAGCTCAAACCATAGTAGCTAAGGACATAAGAAGTATGATGTATTAATTACATGTATTCTCATGTGCTACAAAAACATTAGTGGGCAACAATAATTCAAAAGAAGCATATGTCCAAGAAATGAGCAAAGAAATATCATTAAGATCAAGAAAGCTAATTAAGAGCTAAAGATAGCAAGAGACACATTTTTCAAAAGCTTTCATAGTGCACCATAGTAAAATATAAAAATATAGACTAGAAAAAGTACACTAATTAAGGAGGTGAATTTAATAAGCAAGGTAAAGCACAAAACCATGTGATCCTTAAAAGGACTTTCATAAGTAGTCATGAACAAGACACTAATAAACATTTTCTCTCAATATCCCAACTTAAAGGAATGAAACAATTAAACATAAAAAGTTAGGAATCATATAGATAAAACTATATATATCACGAATAGGCATACATGAAAAGATCAAAAATCAATTAAGAACATGTATCCATAATGCCAACCAAAAAGTCAAGAAGATATCATCAAAAGAAGACTTTAAAGAAGAAGCTAATTGATTCAAGAAGCACAAATTTGGTCAAAGGAATCAATAGCTAAAGTATGAGATAAGCACAAGTTTGAAGGTAACAAGTATAATTAAATACTTTTTAAGTCAATATAAAACTTTAGCTTAACTCATATGCCCACATAAAGTTATTTAAACAAAAATATATATCAACATAAGAAATACATGATCTACATGTAAATGAAAATTTAATGAATATAGTCATGTATCCTTAATGAATGTTTGAAAAACTATCACAAATTCAAAACACATATAAATAAGCTTTATTAGGCAAAGACATAATTGATTCATAAGAGGTTTAATCAAAATAAAATATGAGAATCAATAATGAATATATTATATAAGCACAAGGTTAAAATGGAAGTATAAGTGTATACTTGTCAAGTGATAAGAAGCTTGTGCTAAACACATATATTCACAAATATCGATTAATGTAAATATGACATATTAAAAACAAATCGAAAAAGTAACTATCTCAAAAACTTTAAAGACGGAGAGTTAAAATCATATTAACTTAAATCAAAACCAAGCTTCTATGGACTAGAGTGATATACATGCTTTATAAATAAAAATTAAGAATAACGAGCATGCATATATAAATGTGTCACACTAATAGAAAATGAGTGATAAACTACATAGTGTGAACTAATCATTTAAGCTGAGTAACTAGTCATGCTAGATAAAAAAATTAATTAAAAAAATTAACTAAGCATGCTAGTATTATATCTCACATTGATTTATATAAAAGGCAACTAAAGAATATCAATGTGAGCTAGTAGCAAGACATCAAGAGAAACATGCTAGATTCTACAAATATAAACAATTTAAAGGCAATCATTTAGCATGTTACCAAAGTGGCTCTAGTGGCCACGCTTGTGTTGGTGTAATGCTTGGAAGATGACCTTTGAGCTTTGTAACCACCAACACGCTCCTCGATGCTATGTCCCGATATAAGAACCTCCACCTACAACATTAGACGAAAACTTTGGTATCCAAATAAACTTGGATCCACTTTTATTAGCTTTAGGGACCCATATACTATTTACTCTAGCATTTATAGAAAAACTCCTACGAATAGGACAAGTTAAATTCATATATCCGATACGAGAGCAATAGAAGCACCTAATACTAGTGTGTGCACATGTATCGAAATGAGCATGATTATGAATATGTGACATACTAGAATGATGGATATCTCTAGAGTGAGCATGAGAAAATTTGGTTTTAAGAATATCATGTTCTAATAACAAATCATCATGCACACAAGTAAGAGAATCAAATTTAGCATTTAAAGTATAGTTCTCTTTTTTCAAATAAAGTGATTCTAGAAATAAAAGTATTATTTTGTTTCTTTAAAGAATCAATAGAAGAATCGTGCAAAGAAGTTAACACATGCGTTTGACTTCTAAGATCCTCTATAGATGAGGAAAGAGATTTGATTTTCAAGATTAAAGCCTCATTCAAACTCTTTAAAGAAACACATGATGAGTTTTGAGAATCAAGTCTAGATAATAAATCATTGTTTTCATTTCTCAATAACTCATTAGCTTCTTCTAAATGAACAACCTTTTCAGAAAATTTTTTATTGTAAAATGAAGGTTATCAAGAATCTCTAAGGATTGTTTAGCCATGGTTTTCCACTTAGAGCATTTCTTGCATTTAGAAGAACCATGATTGTCTATGCTACTAGAAATAAAACCCTCTTTATCGAAGGACGAGGAATAGGTTGCCATAGAAAAATAACAAGGATATAATCTAAGGATGTTAAGCCTAGCAATAGAGTCCTTGCTCTGATACCAATTATAGTAACCCTAGAGGGAGGCGGGTGAATAGGGTTAAACTAACTAATCAAGCAATTAGCACAACCTAATGGACAATTTAAAAATATAAGTGCAAGATAAGAAGCAACAATAATACCGCACACGATATATCCTGGTATCCTCCCAAGGGGTACTCTAGTCTCGAAACTCTTTCCGACTTTAATCCACTATTTGAGTAAATAGTTACACACGAGTTTGGATCCGAAGAACTCGTCAACTTCAACATGAGTTTGGATCCGAAGAACTCACCAACTTCTTACACGAGAGCTTTAGTCCGAAGGCCTCTCCGACTTCAACCGAGAGTTTGGATACGAAGACTCTCCAACTTCAACCGAGAGTTTGGATACGAAGACTCTCCAACTTCACCCTTTCATAATAGGTTTTGATCTCCTTATACAACAAGATGAAGATCTTACTTTTTAACTCAATAACTCTAACACAATTTGTGGATAGCAAATGAAAGCTTTGTAGAGTTGTTTGTGGATAAACTTTGATGGTTTAGAAATTTTTAGGCTCAAAGCATCAACCCTGAATGAAGGGGTTCAAGGCTATTTATAACCAAAGCATTGAAAAGAGCTCAAAGACAATTTTTCATTCAGCGATCGGTATACCGTCGATACGAATCGGTATACCGTCGGAATACCGATCTGGAATTGTAACGGCTAGAAATATAGTCGTTGGGATCATTAAATGTTCGAAATTCAACCGTTGGATTTTCAACGTTACTGAATCGGTATACCATCGGTATAGGTCGGTATGCCGATTTGTAGACAAAAATTTTCTGTGAACAAAAATCGGTATACCATCAGTATAGACCGGTATACCGTCGGTATGCCAATTTTCATCCGAAAATAATCCTGGGCTAATTTGTACTATAGCTTTCGATTTTGCCATCCATTTCTTATGTTTAAAATTATTCCTAAGACTCATTACAGACTCTAGATATACTGTAGCAGGTGCAGGCTTCTTCAGAGTCTTGAAATGATGATGGCATGGCATGGCTTCTTTCCTTGATAGATGTTGGCTTCTTCCTTGACATCAGCTGTCCAAAGATATTCAGTTTGTAAAAACTGAATACCTTTTGGAGGCTTCGCCCCTGAACCCCCGTCCGCTGACCGGGCAGCGGAACCCTCGAGTGCGTGGCTCCGGAGATGTCGTCAAGTGGTTCAGAGAAATCTTGTGGGATCCGTCATCTTTGGTCCACCATGATTTTTTTATTGCATATGTCCACATTGATCTTACTTATTGCTTTTCTGCATGTACATGTTAGACGAACAAAGCAATATACATGTAGCAAATATGATAAGATAAAGCACAACAGGACAATGCTAAGTTTTAGTATAAGAGCTATAGTGATAGAATAAATATTAATGATATCATAATGTTAAACTTAATTGAATAACCATAATCAAAACATAGTTTTGATTTTGGTAACTCATGTAAATTTAAGATATATATATTGAAAACTCATATCACTAATATGTAAAACAATAAGTACATATCACCAAAGGTATAAGTATAAGTAAAAATACTATAGTGATAGTATGAATATTAATAATATTATAATGTTAAACTTAATTGAATAACCATAATAAGAACATAGTTTTGATTTTGGTAACTCAAGTAAATTTAAGATATATATAATGAAAACTCATATCACTAATATGTAAAACAATAAGCACATATCACCAAAGGTATAAGTATAAGTAGAAATGCTATAGTGATAATATAAAGATTAGTGATAATGAAATGCTAAACTTAACAGATTAACCATATTAAAAAATATGATACAATCATTGGGCCAACACCAACTCCAAAAGATCTGTACTTTGATTCACCCATTTGAACGATTTTCTAGTGATCTTTGTTTGTGCACAAACGTCACACTTCTCCACCTTCTTACCCCCACATTTGGATATAAGCCCTAGACTAGACATTTTGTTTATTCTTTTACAATGAACATGTCCTAGTCTATTGTGCCATAACTCAAGAGAATAACCAGAAGAAAAAACTGTATTAATTATTTTTGCAGGAGTTACAAGTTGAAGTTTGAACATCCCTTCGGTACAATAAGCTTTTCTGAAGTATGTTCCTTTGTAGGACATCACTATCTGTCCAGCATTGATGTCCATCCTCAAGCCTGCGTTACATAGCAGACTTTCAGAGACCAGGTTCTTGGCTATCACCGGTACATGCTTCACATCTTGAAGCGTCAGCAACTTCCCTGAAGTCAGGTTCAGTACCACCGTTCCTGTCCCCAGTACTTCAGTTTGTGTCTGGTCCGCCACCATAACCTTCTCAGATGTAGGCTTGTATGTGGTGAACAACTCCTTATTAGAGAAAACATGGCAGGATGCACCCGTGTCCACCTACCAGTCGGTGTCAACACCAGTCGTGGCAACCTGCGCATTCATGGCAACCTTATTAGGCTCACCTTGTTCTATCTGTTTGGACTTTGATCTGCAGTCTCTACGATACTGTCCCTTCTTTCCACAGTTGAAGCAAGTCACATCTGACTTGGGCTTTGGCTTTGACTTGAACGAAGCCGACTTCACATTCAAATGGTTGAAGTCCTTCTTCTTCTGGTTGTGAGAAACCTTATGCTTCCCTTTGGAGTCCCCCCGCATGCACCAAATTGGCCTCTGCCAACTGTTTGGACAACGTGTCTAATTTGTTTTTAGGCATCAACTCATCTCTAACATTGATGTTGTGAAGTAATTGATCCAGACTGATTTGCATCTTCTTCATGTGCATGTTCGAGATAAAACTGCTCCATCCTAACGGAAGCTTGGCAACTATACCCCTACGACAAAAGCATTGACAAGTGGCATGCCATCGTCCTCAAGTTTTTGACGTAACTTGAGGAACTCCTTGACTTGAGGCAACATCGCCTTGTCGTCCTCAAATCGCATGTTCCAGACATCTCAGTCATATGGATCTTATTGCGGTTTTTATCCGCCTGATAATGCTTCTCTAGAGACTCCCAAAGGACCTTAGCATGGTCTGTCTTGCTGTATGACTCCGCCAGAGTATCCTCCATGGAGTTCAAAATCATCAGCTTGCAGAAATTGTTGTCTCTCCTCCATTTGTTCTGTTTTGCGTTTGTAATCACAACTGTCCGAACAGTAGCATCATCCTCGTTTGGAATCTCCGGTTCTGGTTCTGTCAGAACGTAGTCCACCTCTGCCAAGAGTTGTAATGATCCCCGTCGAACTTCTCAAGTTTGTTGAAACTTGTATCCAAAAATTTTGCACGGCTGTTCTCCATCTACAAGGGTCTTATTTTGAGATTGTTAGTCCTGGGGCTTGATCAACGATGGTAGAACTAGATTTCGAGATCAGAGGTTCAAACAAACGTTCCCCTTCTTATTATTCTCGAGATCTACGAGGAACACTATAATATAAATCTGATTACAAAAGCAACAATAATCAGAAAATAAATCTCACGTTCTTCTTCGCAATCGTAGTTGCTGACGGACAGAACTGAGTTACAACTCAGAGAAAAGAGAATAAAGAAGAGGAAAGGTTCTTGCTGGGGTGATTAAGATCACCGTTGCTCAAAGCAAGATTCGCCCCACCACGATCTGCTTCTAGGAACCAGCAAGTTCACGAAGAACTTCTGGAACGCTCGTAAGTCAATATTTGAGACTTGAACAGGCTTCCTGGACTTTACGGACTCCCTTAACTCTCTTCTTGGTGCATCCTCCAAAGGAGGCCAAGGGGCTCTATTTATAGAGTGGAGTGAGACTTCACCTTTTCTCCTATCCGATGTGGGACTAAAATACCAATACTCAAAAATAGAGTTTGATATTTTAGATCATCCCACAATCGGCATAGTAGTGTGCCAGTCCACGCCTACCCTACGAACACTCCCGTGCATGCATGAGACAATATGGAGTCTGTATCCGAGTCCGAGTCCGCACAACAAAAATTAACTTGCATCCTTGTTGGAATTAATCCTTTTTCCTTCTAGGAAAATACTCCCACATGGCACACACTTGTGCCCCACCACACCTCATGTGCACACCTCAACACAAGCAATACATTATATTGAGATACTCACCATTTGGTGTAGCCGATGTGGGACTATCTTTTCTAGTCTAAAGGCAAAAATACCAACAGCTTTCATACTTTCTTACACTTTCAAGCAACCAAATATCCTCCTACACACAAAATGCAAAAAAGAAGAGAGCATGAAGAATATGTCCAAACCTCTACTAAAAAATTAGTAGGAGTTTACCCAAGTCCCTTCAAAACCAAAATAGAACATGTAGTAGCTAGGGTGCAACTTTTAAAGAAGTAGTATAGGTGATCCAGAACTTACAGATTGATTTGGAGAGAGATTGGTTCAAGGAGATCCACGCCAGTTCAATCTCATGATCTTATGTTTGTAATTTGTTGATCATTTGTATTTCTACTTCCATTCAAATTTGAGACTTTATTGGATTGGTGGAAGAAGTTGTAGAGGAGTCAATATACTTTTAGGTCTCGTTTGGTTCGCCGAATCTTCGGATTGGGAAAGGAAAGTGATTATTTTTCTATGTTTAGGGGCCAAAAGAATTGAGGAGAAAATGAAAGTGATTCCCATTGGAAGGAAAATTAGGAGAAAAAGTGATTCCATCCATCCAAGTAAGGAATCACTTTCTCACATTGAAGTATTCTCTTTTCTTTCCAAATTTCTTGGCATTTCCAAACATCGGAAAGGAAAATAAATGAGAATTAAAATTTTTCAAAGGAAAGGAAATGATAAGGAGTTGATTTCCTTTCCCTTCCATTCCGCGAACCAAACGAGGCCTTAGTTAAGTAGTGAATGCTTGAGGATTGGACTCCTTCGTTCAGTAAATTCTTTTGGTTAGATTTGTTTACATAAATATTATTTATGTCTGCATTGTAAAATTTTGTACATGTTTCAGTTATTGTTGATTCATGGTTCGAGCCGGACTGAACCAGACCTGGGCCGGTTCAGAGTTGGGCAGGGCTGGCCAGTTTTTTCACTACTAAAATATATCGAATTAGCGACTGCCATATCCGTCGCTAATCCGTCGGTAAATCAACTTAACGACGGCTAGCCGACGGAATTTGGCTGAAAAAATGTGTCAAAAAATAATCCGTCGCTAAACATAGTCCGTCGCTATTCTGTCGCCATTCGACTGCTTAGCGACGGATTGCCGTCATCAAGGATCGAACTTTTAGCGACAGCTAGCCGACGGATTTCCATCAAATCAATTATCGTAAGTTTTTTATACTACTTTTTAGTGACAGACAGGTCCGTCGGTAATATGTCGGTAACTGCGTATCATAGAGTTTCTGATACAGAAAATTTGATGCGAATTTGTTGCTAGCCGTCGCTAATACTCGACAGAAGAATGACGGTTAGCGACAGATATTCGTTGCCTAGGTTCTAGAAATCTTTATATTTCCAGAACCTTGTCGACGGATAATCTGTCGCTAATCCGCCGACGTCCGTCGCTAACTGGAAATTCTCCAGTTAGTGACGGAATATTTCGTCGCTCAGCCGTCACCTTTCGTCGCAAGTCCGTCGCTAACTGGAAAAATTTTAAATTTTTTTTACATAAAACATAGCATTCCATGTAACGCCCCAGTCCCAAAATACTTAGGACTAGATACGTATCATGCCAGCTGTATACATACGAGTAAATGAAAGGCTCGTATGTATACATAAGCTGTAAAATGTAGAAAGCCATGCTCAAACTAAATCTCATCCACAAATATGAAGTTTTAATGATATAATCAAATAGTCATTTGTACAAACGTTGGGCGGAGACATATCCACCACCAACAAGTTTAAATAAGAAAAATATATACAAATAAATGATTTGGTCGAGCGAAGCAAATGACAAGTCCAAGAGCAACCATCCCGAGGGAAGGAAGGAATACATGACCTTAGCTAGGGCACCTGCAGGAAGTCACAAAACACACCTAGAAAAATTACCAGGTCCTTAGAGGGACGTAGCAAGATGCAGGAAGAACATGCCATTACAACTGCAAATATAAATATTATAAAACTACGACACAACTGGGTCCCTAACCGTCTAAGTGATATGCACTTTGAGGACAACATTCTACACAGGGGCTGTAAGGATTCACGCAAGTAATCAAGAGTGGCCGTCAAGTAGCGCTCATCCGAGACACTATCGGCCGGGCAGCAAGTAGCGCTCATCCGAGTCACTATCACCCATAAGTGTGTAAAAAAAAATGTAGCCCCTACGCTAGTAGCTGTCCCCTCCCCCCCAATGATATTATACATGCATCGTAACCACGACACACCAACACATGTCGCTTCTACAACACTGTTTTATAATAGATAATTGTCAAGTCTTCTAACATGCATCTAGTGACAGTTATTCCTACGCATGTACACGGGTGATCAGCCAACACGCAAGTGACCACTACATGATACTTACAACTTACACATAACTCGTGATACAATCGTGACAAAGTTAATGACATGCACTCTATTGACGGAAGTCTCTTAACTCTAGGTCCACAAGTAAGAAGAAAAATAAATAACTGCAAATAAAAGTGCAGAAAATAATAACAGAATAATAAGATGCAACTAAATGGAAGCAGTAATTATGGAAAGGTATCTTGCCTGGTAGGGAGCCTGGAGTGGTGCGATGATCCGACAAGTCCGAGTAGTCCATTAGCCATGATTGATGTACAAGGATCCGAAATTTACGAGAAAATAGGGAAGGATGATTAGTCATGATTGAGACTTTCTAATCTAAGAGATTTTGTAAAGAAATATCTTAATATGAAAATATATTTTTATCTAGAAAACTATTTGGAAATTACAAAAAAAATTTAAAGCTAGGTTTTATTAGAAAAAATCTGTTTTAGGAAAAATACTTTTAAAAACCAAAAATTCTTTTGTCTAATTTCTAAGTTTTTGTCAAACTAATATTTTAGGTTAAATTTATATTTTCAAAAATATTTTTTTAGATGAATACAACATAATTTTAGAAATTATCCAAGGTTAAAACCCCTACTTTGTAAAACTATAATTTTGACAAATAATTTATTTTGCATAGATAGAAACTTTTGCATCAATATATCATAGTCCCATAATATATTTCTTTTACGCAAGTAGTTTTTATCTACTTTAGTTAATAAAATATTTAACATAAATAATTGGTACTAGTAATACAACAATAATAAAGATCATAATAATATTTAAGTTCATTTATCAAATCACTATACAACAAATGTTTTCACCAACATTAAATAAAACAATTAATATATAATATTATTATTAATATTAATATAAACTTCTTAAAAAAAAACTAAACTGTTCTATTTCCTCAATTCAATACAGTGAGAGAGAGATGGAAAAGAGAGGAAGAAGAGGCTTACAGCGGGGGTTATGGCGGGGGCGCGGCGGCGGCGGTCGGCACAGCTGGCACCAGGTAATTCCGGAGTTCTCGCCGGAGGACACCGATTGGGCCGGCGCCAAGCTTCGACAGGCGGAGGGAAGGAACGGGTGCGCGGAGGGCTCTGTCGGTGGAAGTGTTTGGTGGCGCGACGGCTCATGGGTGCCCGGCGCGGGGCTTACTCCGGGGCTTGCGTCAGTTTGCCAGAGCTGGTGGTGACATGGGCGGAAGACAAGCTCGGATCCACCGTGGGTGACACGGGCGGCACCGGGAGACGAGGACGGCGATGCGGTGGAGTCGCTTAACGCCGCGGCGGAGGGGGCATTACGGTTAACGGTTGGCACCGGTGGAGATGCGGAGTGAGAGCAGGCGACCGGATCCGGCGAGGCGCGTCTACGGCGCTGAACGGCGGAGGGTCCTCGGCCATGACTGGCTCGGCGGGGTTACGCTCGACGAAGAAGGCCCTGGTCGAATGGTGCAGCGGTTGTACATCGGTGGGGGAGCCACCGCTCGGGCGGAGGCGGAGCGGCTGCTGGGGCGATCTCGATCAGGTTAGGTTTTTTCCTCCTTTTTTTATTTTTGGGATGAGTGGTGATGTTGATTTGGGCGGCCGTGGTGGTAGTCGATAATGGTGATGGCCACGGTGGTGTACGGAAAGCAACAGGCAGTGGTTGGAGGATGGTTTGGTCGGTTGGCCGGGGAACGGTGGAGTTGATGGGGCGAGGACGGGTTTGTCGGGATGGGTCGAGAGGTCGGGGAGGCAGGATGGTGATGCCGAGACGGCGATGGTGGTGACGAGGAGTTAGGGCTAGCTTAGGATTTAGGTTTGTCCGTGTCGGGGATGTCCGACACGTCAAGATGGAGGTCCGGGATTATCGAACTCGGGACGGGATTATGATGTATTTGTCTGGAAAAAATATAGTGGATGGGAGGCACGGACACGATGCACAATGGGATGGAGATTTGGTGTTGTGGAGTTAATGGAAAACGAGGGCAAGTACCTCTCCTTTTATAGGAGGTGGAATCCCATTAGGATAAAGACTAGGATAGTTTAAACGCCCATAAGATAATTTCATAATTAAATTCAAATTAATTTAAACTCGTTTTAAACCATCTTGAATTTAAAGCTATTCAAAATAAGTCAATAACATCTTTTCAAATGTAAATTATCACAATCAATTAAATTTAAACCAAAACACTATTTTATAATACTTTTTTCGAATAATAAAATATTATAGTTAAATAAATTTGCAAAAATAAATTATATATAAAATCTAAATTTATGTACCTCGTATGCAATGAATATTTGCATAAAATCTCATTTTCAAAATTACTATCTATATAACCTTTCATGATGTAAAATAAAGAATCGAAAATTCCAACATGACGTATTTTACAACTTTACGAAATAAAAATATTTATTATTTATTATTTGAAAAACCATGCTTCTAAATAAAATATTTTTATCAAAAATATGTATCTCGCACATATTCGCACTCGACGAGCCATACAAAAATACGAGCTCACCGACATTCAATACGAAAAATTCGTACGCGATGTACAATACGACTATGCGATACGAATACAAAGTAAAAATTATACCAAATTATTTTATAAAAAAAATTTATAGTAGAAATTTAGGGGGTTTACATCCTACCCAACTTAAAAGAATTTCGTCCTCGAAATTTAGGAAGAGATAGGGTAGGCAGGGTGGAGGAGATAGAGTGAAAAATCCAATCAATTTTTCGGCGAGATGACAAATCATACCCTGGAATAAATTTTGGAATAATCGAAAGAATTTAAATAACGAGGAAGAATTGAATTCACGGGTATAGTTAGAAGATATCTCATGACAACCCATCAATAACTGTTTTTGATCCATACTCATTCAGCAAATTAATAAAAATGTGTAACTCCCCATTTGGCAAAAGTTTTCTCCATCCAACTTACGATCAATAACTCAAAAATTTAACTTTCATTTGATATCGTCATAATCATCAATCCCCTTTTATATTCAACTTTTCATATATTTTATTAATCCTCTCAAGGTTTATAACCATCATTCCTTGAAATCTTTTTTTTACCTCCAACAATCACTCCACAAAAGTTTGAATTTTCACTATTTTCATATATCTTATCAAATATCGCAACGATAGAAATTCGATAAGTTAATACTTTTGGATTTTGTAAAAAGAATTTCTTCCAACATATCTATATACCTTTTTTTTTGTCAAGCTAGATTTCGGCTTTCATAATTTCTTTGAAGGTTAAGATTCAATAAATATTCAGTCAATTTAGTCGTAGATAAAATCATAGTTACTTCGATATGAATTTATATCTCAAATCATAAAATTTTGAATAAGCTTAAACTCCCAATTCAATAATCTCTTGCTCTTACCTATTTTCCTTCAAGCTAGTTTTCTCTTGCCAAATTCCTTTAAAAAAATTTCTTCAGTCAATTTTGTCTAGAGTAAAATCAATCTCACCTTAATATGACCTTTTATTTACAATCATCACATAGTTAAATTCTGAATCATTAAAAGTTTTAGATATTATACCCTTCTTGAATTCTTCAAACACTCTATTTATCATCTCATAAATAAAGAACCAATTTGTCGGACAAGAATCTACTCTCCTTTAATCATAGAATATACTCCGCCTCATAGGTTTTACCGCAAGATTTCACATATGCATATTCAATCATCTTATTCAACTTTACCACTACTCTGTCTTCTAGGATTTTCTACTCTAACCTTTTCCCAACCAAAGGATGTCTTGACCAAATACATCTTCGAACAAGGAAATCATAAAATGAACACAATTGCATAAACCACGGAGGAATCAAGGTGAAATATGAGTGAAGCAATTTAATCGAAAATAATGGAAGTAAAAGTTGCTATATTGTATGGAGAGTAGAAGGGTGTTATGCGTAAGTAAATCAAGATAAGGCATGTAAATAAAATGACAAGGTTAAGCAATTAAGTTAACACACAAAGTTTGATGCATAATAGGGAATTAAGTAGGTTACAATCATATCGGGTCGAAAGACTTGAGTCAAGATTTAATCTCTAACCGAAGTCAGAAAGGACCATAGTATTATGGTGGGGTTTATAGCTAACCATTTTGACTTAAAAGTCGCATCAAAAATAGAGTACAAGAGGGCATGTTTTAGTGGGACATGATGTTTGCATAAAGGTGGGCGTGTCTAAGTCTTGCATATGAAATTTGTTGGATGGAAAAGTCTAGTATTGTGCTCCAAATATCAAAATCACGGTAAAGGACATAAAATAATTTAAAATAGAAAGTAGGAGTTCATGAGGTAATGATTAACGCACAAATAAATGACCAAGTTAACGCGTAAAATAAAGATAATTCAGATTCTAGTAGATCAAGGTAAATAAATTAGGTATACTGTTTCTAGAGATATGATAGCCACTTAGATGGAGTATGATCAAGGAACAATCTAATCATTTCTCAAGTTTAAAATGGTTAGAAAGTCACGATAAAATCTAGATTTGAGGGAATGTTGAGTGAGTCAAGATCGAAATATAACCATATGATTTGGTAGATGACCAACTACACTTGAGTATATACAACTATCATGGTCATTAATGTGGACTACTTTATCTATCTTGGTTGTCCATCCATATTTGAATCTATAAATTTGACTTCTTCAAAACTTTGCAATATAATTCTCCAAATAATCTAATAAAATATCTTTCTAAGCTGCCAATCATACTCATAACTTAAAATTTAAATTTCTTTTAATCATAACACAAAAATTTCTCCAAAAAAAGTATCATAAACTAACCTTTCCACCTTATCTAGTCACATCAAATCATAACTTAAGATTTTTAAAAATTCTAATCAATCTCGAAAAACCTTTATTGGGTCACAAATCCAATCTATATATTTTTCTTCTTCTATCATTAATCCAAATCTTAACTCAAAAATTTAAATAGGTTTTAACAATCGTAATTTATACAAGAGTTAAAAATAGATCCTCAATTTGATTATATATCCTTCAAAATATTTTTAACCAAAATTTAATAACCTTACTTCGAAAATTACGAACTTATTAATTGTGAACCATACAACCCAATTTAAAACCAAGCTTTATCAACCGCCCTCATAAATCTTATAGCAGCATTTAAATTTAAAAAAAATTTCAACTAACTTTATATCTCTTCAAGGATATATAGCTATAATCAAATGAATCCTAAATATTTTCAAAGACCTTCAAAAATCAAAACTTAAAAATCGAATCAATTTTCTTTCTCAATTGTATATAGGTCCCACTATCCTTTTGTAGATCCAAATAAAGTTTTAACAATCCTTCGAAGTTAATGTTGCTACTACCCAACTTGGAATTAACTAATCCTCAACTTCATACTTCTAGAAAATATGGTCCCTCTTATCCTCATATCTTTATAACTCAAAGAGGATCTCAATGCATACTAGTTGTCAATATAATCCTTTTAGCCATGTGGTTCACCTATGAGCATACTAGTGTAGTCATCTTCCTATCAAGTGTGGAATTAAGGATTACGGTAGGAACAGCTCAAGCAAGATGTAGATCAGTGGAGTTGAACATGTGATTCGAAAAATTTAGTCAAGGAAGAGGGTCAAGCAGGTGGATGAGGTCCTAGACTCTAATCCTATATTGCAGGCCCGTTCGGTACAGTCATGTAACCGAAATGGCAAACTTGACCTGCATGGGCCACCACAAAAATATGTAACGCTCCAGTCCCAAAATACTTAGGACTAGATACGTATCATGCCAGCTATATACATACGAGTAAATAAAAGGCTCATATGTATACATAAGCTGTAAAATGTAGAAAGCCATGCTCAAACTAAATCTCATTCACAAATATGAAGTTTTAATGATATAATCAAATAGTCATTTGTACAAACGTTGGGCGGAGACATATCCACTACCAACAAGTTTAAATAAGAAAGAAATATACAAATAAATGATTTGGTCGAGCGAAGCAAATGACGAGTCCAAGAGCAATCATTC
>JANAVB010021882.1:0-259018 GCA_029216955.1 Iris pallida | reverse complement strand
AGTCAAATTAGCCAGGATTGTCTGTCCTTAAGTCCAATTCTGGACACAAGGGCAAAACGGTAATTTTGGGCAAAAATGATGTCCATCGTTGGATCCGTTTTGCACCGAAAAGCGTGCCAGAGTCAATAGTCTCTAAAGTCGTCAAACTACATGTCTACGAATCCAGTTTTTTTGATACGAACCCAACCGTATGTCCAAAGTTGGATTTCGGCGGGCCGTGCACAAAAATCGCCCGATGAGTCGGTCCGTGGGGCCCGCAAAACGACGTTCCGATTCAACTGTCTCAGAATTGGACCAAACTTGGCATACAGGACCAGAAAAATGATACAGTCCTGTTGGCGCAAGTTTTGTCTCGATCTGACGAACGTGTATGAAGTAATTAGGGAATTTGCAAAGGGGTCGATACAGTGAATTTCGACGGATACGCATCAAATTCGTCGCGCACATGCGACCAATTTGAATTCTGTCAAAGCCCACACGACCATGAAGCCGTTACGCACCTTTCGATGCTTTCTGTTCGCGACCACGTCGCCCGGATTGGCGGGACGCACGTCGTATCGAGAGATTTTTCTAGATTTTTAATACTTTTGAAAAAGGGTTTTCTCTAACTTTAAAATCTATTTTCTGATCGATCATTCGATGAATTCAAATTCTTCAAGATGGTTTATAATATCCTATAAGTTGTCTATAAATCTCTTGAAAAATAAATTCAAAACTGGTGTTGGTTTGGCGGGAAATTCGACGCCAAGTTGGGTGTTGGAACTGTCCTTGGCTCTGTTTTAGAACAGATTTGTCGTCGACTTTCAGTCGATTTCCCGAGCGATCTATGGCATCTAAATGTAAAACAATTAAAGGAACTTAAAGGCGTATATATTGGCTTCGTACCTGAGGAGAAAAATCAAAAAATGATCGATCGAGCGAGACGTGATAGCGTTGCGAAAACAGCCTCGCACGGTATTGCTGCTGCCTTCTTCCGTACGTGCGCACGTGGCCCTGTGCGGCGGTGGTCCGGCCGCTTGTGGCGGCGATGTCAGCGGCGAGCAGCCGGCCAGACGACTGGGTTCGGGATTAGGGTTTGTGTTTTGGTTTGCTCCCCCTCCTGTTTCGATCTCCCTTATATGTATGCGCGTGTGCGCGCTTATATGTGGTCGTCGGGTCTCAGAGGTTGGCTGATGGTTTGGCTGGGCTTCTTATTAGGCTGGTTGGTTTGGGCTGGATTACTCAGCCTGTGGGCTGTAGGGGAGGGCTGGCCTGGTAAGGAGATTAATATATATATATTATATATAAGTATATACCTTATAAGTATATATTTGTTTAATGCCAAGTACATATTTGTATAATGCCTAGTATATATTTATATATATTATATAAGTATATATTCTTAAATATATTATGCACATATTTATATAAAATTAGTATATATATATATATATATATATATATATATATATATATATATATATATATATATATAAGTGAAAATGAATTATAAAGATATACACATATATTTATCCAAAAATGCATCAACATAATAATATAAAAATGTTTATCCTATTCCTTAAAATAGAATATCAATTTAGTAATAATAAATATATTTATTTTCAAAAATAGGAGATAACCAACATTAATAATATCTAATAGTAATAAATATATTTACTTAATTTGCACAAAATAAATAAAATAATAATAAAATAATGAGGATAACGAAATTTAATAAACCAATAACGGGTGTACATACAATTATATATATATAGCCTAATAATCCAAAAACGTACAAGGACACATTTTATACAATTATAATTGAATATCAACTAATATTGATATCTATAATATTTATTAATAAAATACTTATAAAACATGCAGTAGATCAGTAAAATAGAATACGGCATAATCCTACTAGAAATATATCAACATGAACGTCTTTGGATGGGTCGCACGACTACAAGGGCTCGGCTCAATTCGGGTCCAGTCCAGACTGGTTTGGTATAACCGAATTTCCTAAAAGTCCAAATATTAATAAATAGCTAATTAAACTATTTATAGGGATTGACCCGCAACTTGGCCTGGTTGTTCTAGTTAGGACACATGTATGGCTTGGCACTCCCCTACCATGGCTAAACACTAGTTAAAGCATGCTACTGCATTATCCGTGCCACGATTTCTAGTCGTCTTGTACTCCAATTCCTAACCATGGCTAAAATCATCTACCGTAATAATTAACTAAATAATTATTTATAAAAACAAATTTAAAATCACCATTTAAAACAATTAAATAATAAAAAAATATTTTCAAAAAAATAAATTTCGGTAAGGGAAGCTACAACCTGCACGACAACAACTCAAGAAATAGGTGCAAATTTTAGGGGACAAGGAGTTTCCTTTCGCCTCCTGTAATTCAACTCAAAAGGTTCCTCCTAGCAAGGGAGAATAGAAGATAGACTCTTCCAGCCCGACCATCTCAGCCAGTATTGTAAGGAGACCCTCATCTGGGGGGTTCCCATCGACAACCACATGGGGTGTCTATTTAGGCACTCGATCCAAAAAGAAGTTTCTGGCACCCGGGGGTGCACCTTCGGCTTCTTTGATAGTAGATGAAGCTGGGGGTATCAGTCCCCTCAATGTATGCGACAACCCGGTGTACCAAGAGAACATACTGGGGGTAGAGGTCCCCCAGAACTGTGCAACAGACTCAGATTTCCCTGAAGATCACCACCCTCACCAAGATAATGCGGCTTCCTGTACAGGGGGTAGCACCCCTTCCGAGTCCGGGGAGGAAGATATTTCGATATTCCCCGATAATTTCTCGGTACGGGGGTATGACACAGAGAGCACCTCTGCTACAATCCATTCCACCTCTACCCACGTAAGGACAGACTTTATGGCTGACGATGATCATGAAGCGCCTTTTGACCGACAATGGCTAGAAGTGCTGGAAGCATGCTCCTGTCCTTGGTCAAGTCCGTGGTCGAGATCAAAACCGCCTTGCCAACTCAACCAGCGAGGATGCCCGGACAAACAAGCTTGGGACCCGCAGTCACCGCAGACTCCAACACGACCGCCCCTCCTTTGGACGATGATCCCTTAGGAGCATCCGTTCCCTCAGCCGCAGATGAAGCCAAGGAGGCAAGAAGGGAAGTCCAGGAGCTTTGAGCAATGTTCAATACCCGAGACTCCTCTCGGGATCTCAGAATATGGCAGCCATATCCCGTTGCATGGAGAGATGTACCTTTTCCACCATGGTAAAAGTCGTTCCATATCGATTCGTATGATAGGAAGACCTCTGCTAGTGGGTACATGACTTACTTTGAAGTCACAACTGACTACTTGCCGCATAGCGACGCTATCCTTACGCGATTATTCATCGGAGCAGTGGAGGGGATCACGTTCGACTGGTACCACAACCTTTCCGACAATTGTATCCATTCTTTTGACGGCCTCAAGCACATATTCCTGGAAAGATTCTACGAAGTGGGACATGATGTAACGATGTCATCTCTCATGGACGTCGTTCAGGAAGAGAGGGAGCTAACGAGGAACTATATCGAGCGATTCCGTCAAACTGCAATGAGATTGCCCCAAGGCAATCCCAAGAGCTCCTTAATTGAAATCTGCCAGAAGAAGCTGCTCCCTGCAATTAGCCTCTGGATGGGTGACGATCATTTCAGGGATTGGCCGACCTTCATCATAAGTGCTACCAACGCAGAGGCAAAATTGAAGAAGGCTCGCCAGTTGGGATTACACATCCCAGATGGAGAAGATAAGGGCAGACGTCCTGGTTCTACCTTTAGTAACAACAACAGTGGCGCCACCACCAACCGAGATAATAAGGGCAAACAGGCTATGGTCACTGATGCGACTCCGAAACCCGAACAAAAACAGACGAAAGGTCCGTGGCCCAAGGTTACTTACTCATTTAAAGATAGTCATGTCAAACCTATCTTCGATATGCTCTTACAAGGGGGTAGGATCCAGCTCCCCCCACCAAGGTGCGAGCCCTGAGCAGCAGAAATGGAGGACCCAAAGTATTATCACTTCCACCACTATGTCCATTATGCCACTCATGATTGCTTCCAATTGAAGCGGTACATTCAGAGTCTTATCGTCTCCAAAGCTCTGTCGATAGACTTTGAAGAGGTTACCGTGGCGGTAAACATGGTGTCTATTCAGTTCGGCAATTTCCATCCAACAAGCACTCCAGACGGGGTCATACCTGTCCCTTGGGCAACAATGGAGGTTACTAATCTTCCATCCGTCCGGAGCCAGACATCTGGATTGGTACCCCTTACCACATCGCGAGGAGAGATCATGTGGGTGCATCCAGACTTGGTGCCCGAAGTTACCCAGGAGGTGTCATCTCTTACCAGCAAGAAAAAAGACAGAAAGTCTAGAGCCTGCCACACAATTTCAGCCGAAGCTATGAAGCTGCAGCCGTTGTTACCCGGTCTGGAGCATAAGTCCCGCCTGCACGGGATAGTTCAGCCGTAGATCCTCAGCCGGCAACGTTGCCTCCCTCTGATGTTCCAAGGCCATTTCAGCCTCCACTGGCAGATAAGTCCAAGACAAAGGAAACTTGCTTCGACAGGCCACTCCGTAATGATGTACCTAAGGGACTGGAGAGACCTTACAACTCTGACATATTAGCACAATTGGCTAATATGCCAACAAAGTTGTCGTTATACAAGCTCCTAAGGCTCTCCAGGGATCTTCGTGTCGCATTAAGCGAAGCACTCCAAAATGCTGAAGCCTACCTATCTCAGGTCAAGCCTCCAGGGGAAGACCCGCCAGCAGATCCATAGGGCAGCGATAGCACAGATACAATGCCCAACATCTATTTACTCCACAGGACATGTTGATCAAGTCTAATTTGCATGATCGCCCCTTGTACTACCCTGGACATATAGGCAACACCATTATGGATCGGATGCATATCGACCCTGGCTCATTAATAAGCATCATCCCGAAAAGTTTGCTCCAACTTCTTGGCATCCCTATGCACCGGCTAGCAGCGACCAACACTGCCATTAGCGGTTTTAACTCGAAAAGGAGCTATCCCCTAGGGAAAATCCGATTGAAGTGCCAGATCGGTGACCTGAAGTCGAAAGTTACCTGCTATGTTATAGATGTAGACACCTCCTACAATATCCTCTTGGGACGTCCATGGATACATGACTATATGATCGTGCCATCCACTCTTCACCAGTGTTTCAAGTATGTCAGTAAGCACGGGTCCGTAAAAACTGAATTTGCCGACATTGATCCCTTCAAGGGGGTTGAATCTTATTACTCTTCGGAGGCTTGCCTATATGACAAATCCAAAAAACATATAACTGACGAACTGGAAGCCATCACAGGGCCAGAAGAACCCTTGAGAATTCGTCTCCAAGCCTACAAATCGGGCAAGGCCGCACCCCTCATCCGTCTTCCGAGATCCACCCAGGAACCAAAACCTGTCATAGGGCCAATGGTGATCCGACTGCCAAAATCCAATAAGGCAACAAGAAAATGCAGGCCCTCTGTAACACCGATGGTAATCTGACTTCCAAAATTCACTCAAAGGCGACCGGAAGATGCAAAGTCCAATGCTGAGCCAATTGTCATCCGTCTTCCCAAGACGAGCCAGCAGCCAAGCGTCGATCCAATACTCCCAGGCAAGTCAATACCTCAAACTAAACCCTTGGTGGTCAAGTTGCCCAAGACAGTATCCCGACCTCTAAGCTTGCAGGGGTAGCCAAAGAGGACAAAGAACTCGCCCAATACTTGGTTACTCAGGTGGATAGCCCCTCTCCTGATGATGTAATCCCTATCGATAAAATTCCTTATTTTATCAATAAGAGGTTGCCGTTAGACTATTCTGAGTATGATAAGCCTAATCTAACGTATGCCGTACGGAACTGTCTAGATATTAGCCTGTATACACGGGTGACAACCGTCCATACCCCAAATCGACTTGCTTCCATAAAATGCGCTTACTTCCTGGTCCCAGACAGAAGAGGATGGGATCACACGATCATCTTTAGCCGAAAAGAAGGTCCTCAATCTTTCACGCTACAAGAGTTCGATCTCGGACCCGACGTTGGAAGGTTACCGCGCTACCTGTATAGTCCTCAAGCCAAGTACTTCATACAAAAGCAGGGGTACGACGTGGAGGCTACCCCGGATCTAAATCATGGTAGTGGTCGGCGATTGCCTCTACAGCCGCCGGTACCGGCAGAAAAACCTCAGGATCATTATCACAAATCTAGACGCGGCCTCGGGTATGTTACTCCACCAACAATGCCCGAAAGCTCTGATGAAGAATACGAGTGGCACTCTCATTCGTCCGAGTCACCCACTTACGACTCTGATAGCAGTATTGGAGATATATTCAGATAGACATTATCTGTCAATATGACATCCACTGATATCGAAGAGAAAGACGAAGACCTACTTGAACCACTTGAGTTGGAGCTGTGGGTCCGGCAACTAGATGATAATGAGAGAAACACTTTGCACTTCGGGTTCCTTCCACTGAAGATAAGGTTATGCAAGTTAACCTCGGCGATGAATCCTCTCCAAAGCCAATCTTCCTCAGTAAAAGTCTGACAGACGACGAGCGGGAGTCGTTGTTATAACTCGTCAGAGAATACATCGACGTCTTTGCCTGGAGCTATAAAGACATGCCAGGGCTAAACCCCGAGATTGTATTTCATAAGCTTAACATTTATCCAGACGCAAAACCAGTTAAACAACAACAGCAGCAGTTTCGTCCCGACATCATGAACTCTATTGAAGCAAAAGTAAACAAGCTCATAGCTAGCGGTTCCATCCGTAAAGAAAAGCATCCAGACTGGGTAGCCAACATAGTACCAGTCATTAAGAAGAATGGAAAGATACGAATTTGTATCGATTTCTGTAATCTGAATGCAGCATGTCCTAAGGATGAATTCCCTCTTCCGATCACTGACATAATGATTGATAATACCTGTGGCTTCGAGCGCATGTCCTTTATGGATGGCTTTTCAGGATACAATCAAATCAAGATGTCTTCTGATGATGAGAAGCATACATCATTTCGAACGCTGATCGGCGTATATTGTTATACGGTAATGCCCTTTGGCCTGAAGAACACCGGAGCTACATATCAACGGGCTATGAGTGTCATCTTCAGAGATTATTTGTGCAAGACGGTGGAGTGTTACGTTGACGACATTGCCGTCAAGAGCCGCTCCAAAAATGATCACTTACATGATTTGAGAACAGTGTTCGACCTCATGCAGGCATACAACCTGAAGATTAATCCCACCAAGTCTTTCCTGGGGGTGTCCAGCGGAAAGTTCTTGGGCTTTGTCATTACTTCCTGGGGCTTTCACATAGATCCCGACAAAACAAAAGCAATCCTGGAGATGAATCCACCAAGGAACCTTCGTAAACTCCGCGGCCTTCAGGAAAGACTAGCGTATATCTGGAGGTTTATATCTAACCTCTCAGGGCGATGTCAACCCTTCACTCAACTCATGAGAAAAGGTGTCTCTTTTATATGGAACGAGGAATAGCAGCATGCCTTCGATGATATTAATGAGTACCTGATGAATCTGCCAGTTCTGGTAGCCCCGGTCGCCAAAAAGCCCTTTCTGCTCTACGTACGGGCGGTGGAACACTCCCTCGGTGCTCTGCTAGCACAAAATAATAACGCGGGATATGAATAAGCCATTTACTATCTCAGCCGAATGATGGTAGGACCGGAACATGGATACACCGCCGTGGAGAAGGAGTGACTTGCCCTAGTGTTTGCCATTCAGAAAATACGACACTATGTGACAAGGCAGACCATCCATGTTGTTTTACGAGTTAATCCTCTCAGGGTTCTCATGACCAAGCCAGGCGCACTCAGTTCTCTTCTAGCCACCTGGGCGATACTATTATCCCCATACGACATAATTTTTATTTTGCAGAAGGCTATCAAAGGTCAAGCCCTGGCTGACTTCTTAGCAGCCCATCCAGGCTCAGAAACAACCAGAATTTATGAAAAAATTTCCGATGAAGTCATCGCCTTGAACATGACTTCGTACGATGCTATTTGGCGAATGTTCTTTGATGGTGCTTCAAGAACGGGGCCACAAGGTGATATCATTGCTGGAGTCGGGGTGGTATTAATTTCTCCCTTGGGACTAGTAGTCAACCGGACATATTCTCTTACAGAACCCTGTTCGAACAACGTAGCCGAATATAACACTCTAGTCATCGGGCTCCAACTCGTAAAAGAAATGGGAATCAGGTATCTGGAAGCATATAGTGACTCACAGTTGGTTGTTAACCAGATCCGAGGTTCATACGAGGTTCGCAACGAGGACCTGATTCCCTATTATCAGACAACAATTGCCATCATTACAACCTTGGAGGGGTTCTTTATAGAGCACGTTCCTAGGCCCCAAAATATCGAAGCCGATGCCCTAGCAGGTCTCGCCGCTTCCTTGGCGCTTCCAAATAACTCTCATCATCTAGTCGACATAATAAGCCATGAGCTAGTCTGTCCCAGGAATAATCTTCAACTGGGTATGAGCTACTCCGCCCAGATAACCAACGACACACAAGACTGGAGATGCCCGCTCATCAACTTTGTAGTCTATGGAATTCTGCTAGAGAATATGAAGGAAGCAACTTCAATCAGAAGACGCCCCCTCAGATTCTTCTACGATACGGAGACGAAAATATTATATCGACGATCCTACGATGGGCTACTATTAAGATGCTTGTCAAATGCAGAAGCCAAAGAAGCCCTACATGAAGCTCATGACGGTACTTGTGGGGCTCACCAACCTGGCCCAAAATTGTAAGATCATTTTCGCTGGATGGGTTATTACTGGCCCACAATGGTTGCAGATGCAGTTGATTATGCAAAGAAGTGCAAGGCTTGCCAGATCCATACAGATTTCATACATCTGCCATCTGAATTTTTGCATCCGACAATGGCCTCTTGGCCATTCGAAGCATGGGGAATGGACATCATTGGGCCCATCACCCCGCTGTCGTCTAGAGGGCATCGGTTCATACTTGCAATCACCGATTACTTCTCTAAATGGGCGGAAGTTGTTCCATTGGCAGAGGTTAAGACATCGAACGTGATTAGCTTCATAAAACATCACGTCATCTACCGTTTTGGACTGCCCCGGAAGATTATTCACGACAATGGTCCGCAGTTCGCAAGCCACGCTTTCTATCGATTTTGTGACAAAAATCGGATTCAGAACATGGCCTCGACAGCATATAACCCATCGACCAACGGTCTGGCTGAAGCTTTCAACAAAACCATAATCAAGCACCTTAAAAAGTTTGTCTGCAAACAAACGTGACTGGAATGAAAAGCTTGGCGAGTGCTTATGGGCATATCATATGAAAATTCGGACGGCTAAAGGAAATACACCGTTCTCCTTGGTTTACGGGAGCGAGGCAGTCCTCCCATTGGAGACTCAGATTCCCTCACTTCGAGTGGCCCTTACTTACCGGTTAACATCGGACGATAACTACCGCCGACGGCTACAAGAGTTGGAAGCATTAGATGAGAAGCGCTTACAGGCTCAACAAAGCATAGAGCTCTACCAAGCGCGCATCTCTCGGGCTTTCAACAAGAAAGTCAAACATAGAATATTCTAAGTCGGCGATCTTGTCTTGGCCATTCCCAGACCAATGGTCATGACTCACAAGATCCCCGGTAAATTCCAGCCTAAATAGGAGGGGCCATTCATCATCGAGATCGTATTCTCCAACGGCACGTACCGTCTCGCGAAACAAAATGGAGACTTGCTCATGATGCCCATCAACGGCAAGTTCCTCAAGAAATACTATGTCTAAATGATACCTTCTAACTATCTCTCAGATTGTGAGTTATATACCCTCTGGTATCGCTGAACTTACACTCTGACTTCAAATCTCCCAGATTGTTGAGTTATGTACCCTCAGGTACTACTAAACTTACTCTCTGACTACTCCGAATGAATGCATATCTCATCTCTTGGTCATATCTATAAACTTTCTGGCCATAGCTTTTCTCCACCAAGAATTTGCCTCAAAATCTATTACCCGCACCACCAGTGCGCAGAAGGGTAGTAGGTCCATAAAACTTGTCCTAATCACTCGCACCATCAGTGCACAAAAAGGGTAATAGGTCCATAAAATTTTCTAATGGAAAAACAACTACGTCTATATTACCTCTGAGTTGTTTTCCCATCCATCACAAACAAATCACCCAATGCATAGAACTTCCACGTTGATAGCACCTCTGAGTTGTTCTGTGTACCCCTATTATGCCTACTCCTACCATGTCCTCATTACCTCTGAGTAGGAAGGCTCTGTTTTGACCCATATTTACCACGTCCACATTACCTCTGAGTAAATATGTTGGTTTTCTCGCCACTTATTATCAGTACTCGCATCGCCAGTGCAAAAAAAGGATAATAAGTCCATAAAAGTTATCCTAATCTATTACTCGCACCATCGGTGCACCAAAGAGTAGTACGTCCACAAAATATCAGTTAAATCTATTTGCTCTCATTTTCAGATACACAAATGGGCAATAGGTCCACAAAAATCCCCAGTGGGATGTTCTTCATCTAACACAAATGCTGTATTAGGCCCTCTAGTACAAGTACCATAAAATGCCATAAATAAAGAATGGAGTGAACATACTCTGCTTATTCAAGATCAGTTACATTCGTAGGACTACATCGACAACAGAAAACAAAGAAAGGAAAATCTGGCAATACATAGTTTGGTTTGACAGCACTTCGTCTTCAAGCAGTTTCGTGGCCCTCGAAGGAAGTCATATTTTACTGCTGAGAAGCAAACATGGCCGTTGAATCCCCAAGGAGCTGCCAAGAGGAGGGCAAATATAGCATGCTATCCTCCCCTTCATATTGCAGATGCCTTAGCCCCGCTCCCCCGAAGGACCATACCTTCAAAATATCATCCCTGATGATGGTTTTGCCTACTTGGAGAGCCGTGAAGGCATGACGTTCATAACGATGCCTGACCACCATCCAACTCTCCGAGGTATAAAGGCCCTTCCTACCACCTAGGAAAAACTCTTCCGAAGCATGAAGAGTCCTGAGTTGTTTGATGTGTATGCCAAAAAGGCGTAGGAAAAACTCTTTCGAAGCATGGAGAGTTTTGAGCTGTCTGATGTAGGCGCCAGTATGTTGTATTTTTACTCCATCGCTGACATCGGTCCTAGAGAAGTTTGCTAGCCAGATCCCTACAAAACATGGAAAAAAGGGACTTAGCACCAAAAAGAAAACAAAGAACTATGTTATGCGGCCTAGCCAGTTATGCGGCCCAGCCAAAACAGAATTCATGCAGCCAAAGTCATAAGGCCGGCTTCACGAAGTACTCATGCAGTGCAATTCGAGAAGCATTTAAGCGGCTCAGTCATGAAGTGTTCATGCGGCTCAAATATGAGGTACTTATGCGGCTTAGTCATGAAATACTCATGCGGCCCAATACTCATGCGGATCAGTCATGAGGTAATCATGCGGCTTAACCATACAGTATTCATGCGGCCCGATCATAAAGTGCTCATGCGGCACCTATGCGGCTCAGACAAGAAATGTTCATACAGATCAATCTTGAGGCACTCAGGCGGTTCAAGTTCGAATGAGCATCGGTTATGCGGCTCAGTCCATGCGGCCCTATCATACAGAACACATGTGGTCCAAATGAGATAGGGCATGCATCGACCAGCCTTAAAGCAGAAGAAGTATATGACATACCCGTGCATGAAAATACGTACTATAGTTATTCAAAATTTCAGTCATCGTTTGTTCACCATCCTTACTCTGGAGAGGGGGTTGCATGTCGGGATGAATGGAAGGAGCGTTTGCCGCTCTAGACAGAGAAGCAAGTCTCTTCTTTTTGCCCACCGTACTAGTCGACCCGGAAGCTTTTGGAGCCATAGCAGAAAGTACGATGAAGTCGAAGGAGAAAAAGGTGAAAGAGGAAAAACTCTCTCTCTGAATGACTCCTATTTATAGAGTTGTTAAAAAGAGACTCTTCGATTCTCGAGATCATTTAAGATAAAGACGACGTTTGGGGACTTTTATCCCTAATAACTGTCGAGTGCCTCTTCGATTCTCATGATCATTAAAGATAATATTGACGTTTGGGGACTTTATCCCTATTAATCGTCGGCTTTATCTTAAAAAAAGATCCACAACCGAATCAAAGAAATTAAATACAGCAGTGACAGCTGGCAGGCTCTCTGCGGTTCGAAGTGTCCCTGCGGCTCAAGATTTGTTCTGCGGCTCAAGGTCTCTCTGCAGTTCAAAAAATTTCCTGCGACTTGAAGACTCCCTGCGGCTTGACATATATCCTTGCTTCTTATTCAAAGTATTCCAAATTTGCAATTTGAAAACTTTGAAGGAGGTCTTGTAGAAGCATAGAAAATATGGGGTTCATGTGGATTACAAATTGCCGCATAGGTACTTTGGGCCAAACAGGTCCGCATAAAGGAAAGCCGCATGACTAATTCAATGCCTTATGCGGCCCGTCGATGACCAGCTACAGAAGAAAGATGTGCGACCAAAAGGAACAGTTCGTCTGGTAAAGCTGACAAGTCCTGTCAAAACTGACAAAAATGACAGCTCTGACACTTCGACAAAAAGATAAGACGTGAGACGTCGCCCAAAAGCAATGTTCGTACGCCATCATGCGGCCAGAAGGAGTGTCACCTAAGCCGCATAAACCTTATACGGATCAGCCATATGCGGCCCCAAAGTCTCCGAACTTCATGTGGCCAAGAGTAACTGTGATCCAAGCCGCATGAGCTTTATGCGGCCAAAATACAGAATCTATGCGGCTTAAATCCTCAAGCTATGTCTAGCCTAAAGAAGTCTGCGACCTATACCGCATGAGTCTCATGTGGCCCCACATGGTCGAAAACTGAGAGATCTATGTGGCTAAAACAATAATCCCTGCGAAAGGATACATGGCAATCTGACCAAGTCCTAAAACTATCCAGATTTGCTCAACAAAATCCCAACAAATCGACAGATGGCAGCCAAAGAGCGGGTCTTCGCATGCCAATCAGCCACGTGGCCGCAGGCCATCTATACGGCTTAACATATATTCTATTATAAATAGCAGGGTGCCACACCCCTGCAAAAGGCTGGCAACCTTCAAGAAGACAATTTCTTCAAGATCTAAAGTCTGCGTCAGATAGTCCACGGAGTAAGGCAGAGTTGATAGCACTTTTCCGAGTCTCCACCATCACCCCCCAGAATCAAAACTAAACAATTGTACTTAGATTGTTTCCTAGGATTTTTTTCTGAGATTTTCTTTGTACAAGCGAGTTCGCAATCAATTTCAGTATTCTGTAACACCTGTCTTTGAATTTTTTATGGCAAACATATACCTTCTTCTTGATTTTATCCTTGAGCTACGAGTCGAGCCTTATTACGAGTCACTAAACCATTCTCATTCAGTTTATTTTGGAATACCCATCGGGTGCCAATGATCGGATGATCAATGGGCTTGGGAACAAGTTCCTAAACTTGATCCCGTTCAAATTGGTTCAATTCCTCTTACATAGCATCTAACAAAAAATTATCACTACATGCTTCTTCAATATTTTTGGGTTCAATCTGTGAAATAAAAGCAACACAGGAAGCTATATTTTTACTAGAGGAATGAGTATTTAGACTCCTGGTAATCTCATAAATTACCAAGTCCTTGGGATGGTCTACCAAAAATCTCATTTCTTTTCGCATATCCTCTAGATTGTTGGTTTCGACTTCTGGTTGTACGTGATTTGCTTGGAGAATCAGCTGGGGCTTTGTGTGAAGGTTCTGCAGGAGCTGTACTTGGTGTACTTATGTCTTCATCATTATCATCGACTGAGTGTTGATTGAGTTCGTAAAATGTAATATTTATTGATTCTTCGATGATCATGGTTTTCTTGTTGAAGACTTTGTACCCTTTGCTTTTCGCCACATAACCTAAAAATATACCTTCATCGGCCTTTTCGTCAAATTTACTCATATTGTCTTTAGTATTAAGAATAAAGCATTTACAACCAAATATTTTGAAATAAGAGACAGTAGGTGTTCTATCAAATCATAGCTCATAGGGAGTCTTCTTCAAAATAGGTTGAATTAGAACTATATTGAGAACATAGCAAGCTGTATTGACAACTTCAGCCCAAAAGTATTTTGGTAGACTAAACTGGTTTAACATTACTCTAGCTATTTCGGATAGAGTCCCGTTCTTACATTCCATAACTCCATTTTGTTGTGGAGTCCTAGGACAAGAGAACTCATACAGATAACCGTGTATGTCATAAAATTGCTTAAACTTTGCATTCTTAAATTTACCGCCATGATCGCTTCGAGTACGAGTGATCATGAAACCTTTTTCATTTTGAACTTTCTTGCAAAAGGTGACGAATTCTGACAATGCATCATTCTTGCGTGCAAGAAAATATACCCATGTATATGTAGATAAATCATCTACTATTACAAATGCATATAACTTACCACCTAGGCTAGCAATTCTACTAGGTCCAAATAAATCCATATACAGTAATTGCAGAGGTCTAGTGGTACTTACAGCGTTCTTGGACTTAAATATGGATCGGGTAGATTTGTTCTTTTAACATTCACTACATACCGTATCCTTCTTAAAAGAAATGTTCGGTAAGCCTCGTACCAACTTCTTTGTGGATAATCTTGAGATTGTGTCTATGTTTGCATGACCGAGTCTTATGTGCCATAGTTGACTCTTATCACTTTTAGCCATCAAGCATGTTCCTACTTTGTTAGCATCTTCTAACAGATATAAAATATATATTGTCTTCCCTGATACCTTCAAAGATAGTACTACCAGTTAAGTTATCAACTATAGTATACTTGTCTTTGACAAAGTTAATACCAAAAACATGGTCAGCTAAATGGCTTATGCTGAGCAGATCATGTTTTAACTCAGTAACTAGACAGATATCTTTAATCACATGGTAGGGGGCCTTACCAATATTGTCGATACCAATTATGTACCCTTTTAAATTATTACCGAAGGAAACATATCCTTCTTTTTTCTTCGACAGTATTACGAATAATGAAGCATCACCGGTCATGTGCCGTGAGCAACCGCTGTCGAGGATCCATTGGCTTCTAGCATTTGAAGGGTATTTCACCTACAAAAGAATTTACAAATGAAAACTTTGGTACCCATTTCTTGTAGGGTCCTGGAATGTTAGTTTTCGGTATCCATGCACAAATCTTTAAATCAACAAGCTTTCTAACTCTATATGAAGAAAAAATATGACCAATGGCGCCATAATAGTGACATCTAGCATGTTGAATGTTGAATGCAGTGTGTTGTGCATTATTGGTAGGTCTTGATTTTCTAGTATAGAAGAATGCATGTCTATTTGTTTTCTTGGGCAATGGTTTGGTTTGGTTTGGTCTGATAGTGTTGGGTTTGACAGTGTTTCGATGATTCGGTAAGTGACACTTGTTAGGGCAAGAAGCAGCAACTTCAGGCTATTTTTCCTAACCTAATTTCTAACTTTTTGGAGGTGTCATGTAAAGATCTCAAATCAACAGTAAGTGCATCATTTCTAATCAGTACATACTGAAGACCCTTCTTTTCCTTGAGTAAGTCTTCCTATAGCTGGGTAATGGTCTTGTCCTTTTCTTCGGATAGTCTTTTGGTCTCGTGTAATAACAGCTTAACAGAAGAAAGCTCACCTACCTTACTAGAATTATCACTACTTCTAACCTCAGCTAGTAGGTCGGTAAGTCTTCATATTTCACCTTTGTACTCCTTGAGTACCTTCTTAGAGGTCTGGTATTTACTACACAGTCTTCTGTAATCTCCTAAGAGGTCAGTAAAGGCTTCATTTAGTTGCTCAAAGGTAAAATTATCATAAGTATCAAACATGGGGCTAGTGGTTACGTGATCGTAAGCCATCAAGCATACATTTACAGCGTGATCTGATTGTTCATCTTCTAAGTCGCTAGCTTCACTTTCATGCCATATGCTTGTATTGGCATACCTTCTGGATGTAGATTTCTTCAGGTAGCCTTTGTCATATTTGTTGCTTTTTCTGGTTGACGATGATGCTGTTGGAAATTCTTTCTTCATGGGTCTTTTCTTCTTACAGCCATAGCAGATAGGATCTTCTTCGTTGTTGTTGCTGTTGCTTTTGTAGTCCTTTGTTCTTCTATTGACTCTCAAGAACTTCTTAAACTTTCTTACCATAAGAGCTTGATCTTCAGAGTCAGAGTCACTGTCGTCAGAATTATCTTCGACAGTTCTTCTATATTGAGCCTTGAAAGCGATCAACTTTTCGGACTTATCCTTTGGTGCAGTATCTTCAAAGTCTTAAAGTTCCAGCTCGTGGGTGAGTAGCTTACCCATGAGTGTTTCGAGAGACATTGTTGAGAGGTCGTTCCCTTCAATGATTGCTGTAGCCTTTGGAATCCAGTTCTTCGTGAGAGCTCGTAGAAGTTTGTGAATCTTCTCATGGTTACTATACTCCTTGCCTAATAATGACAGAGGATTTATAATATCCAGAAATCTCGTAAACATTTGAGTGACAGATTCGTTTGGCTTCATTTTGAACGCCTCGTACTCCTGAGTAAGTCTGCTAATCTTTGACTCCTTGACTTGTGTTGTTCCTTCGTAGGTTACTTCAAGAAGTTTCCACACTTCATTTGATATTGTGCAAGTAGACACCCTATTAAATTTAGTCATGTCTAAAGCACAAAATAAAGCATTAATAGCACGTGCATCAAGACTAGCCTTTTCTCTTTCCATCCTTAGCATATTTATCATGTGGTTTTTCAACCAAAACATCTTCAATAAGAATGCGAGGAGGCTTTTTATAGCCATCAATAACAATAGACTATAAGTCAAAATCTAGAGATTTCAAGAAGAAAGTCATCTGTATTTTCCAATAAGTGTAATTTGTACCGTCAAACATTAGAGGTCTGTTTGTGGCTTGGCCTTCACTTGTAAACTTCACAGTTACCATGTGTTATATTGTTATCTATGTAACAGTTAAGAATTAAAAAATATAACTGTAATGTTACTTTGCTTTACCTGTATAACCCGCTCTGATACCAATTGTAGGAACGAATCGTAAAGTGCAATACTCTAGAGGGGGGGTGTGAATAGAGTAGGCAACGGAAAAATAGCTAATTAAAAAGTTAGCAGCAAGATCACATAGATATATCACAAGTAAATAAATGTAAAGACGAAGATCAAAAAGCAAACATAAAGACGGCGACGTATACTGGTTTCCCTTTTGTGAGGACTAGTCCAGTCGGAAGAACTCTAGCTTCTAGTTGAATCCACTATTGGAAAATACCACAAGTTTTCATACGAAGTCCTTGCAACTTCTACAAACACGAGCTTTGATATGAAGTACTCGACCAACTTCAATTGTGAAGTGTCTTTCTTCAATCAAGCCTATGATTACAATCACTCTGAAACTTCTAGACCGTACATTGGCAAATTGACTAGAGGATTGTAACTGGCTTGGGATTTGAAAATGAAAGCTTTAGAATACTTTAGAAGAACGTAGTAAGCTTTAGAGAGAAGAGATACAGTGAATAAGTGAGTTGAAATGATCGAAATCCTTCTCTATTTATAGTTTTTCAAAAGACAGAACTCTGTCAGAATTATCGCAGAATTCGGACAGAACTCTATGAGAAAATCTCGGCAAGATCCGTAATGGTAGGAGGACCAAGTTCAAAATACAACGTCCACTAACCGAACTCTAGCCGAGTTCTCTCAGGGTTTTGTCAGTTTTTGTAAATAGATTTTTGGGACTTTTGAAATTGTTTTAAGCAGTTAGGAGCTTTTTGTAAATAGAAGGTTGTTTTTTGAAACAGAGGATGTTTTGAAGAATATTTTTAGGGTAGCCTATTTGTCAGTATGACTTGGTGTACAATATATTCCTAGACTCAATAAAAGTGAAATTTACATTGCATACAACTCATACGACAAACACAGTTCTTTGGCAGTTGTCCAAGAGTCCAAATTAACTTGAGTTGCCCTTATATCGAGACAGAGTTTAATCAATTATCAAAATCAAGTTTGACCATTACCAATGGGCCAATACCGTTGACATACCTGAGATTGGCCTTGAGGTGACCAAAGGCATGACTCCCGAATCCGTATCTGTGACGGATAGAATAGCTGAAGAAACTAAAAGCATTGCTGAAGACCTCTCTGCTGTCCCTCCTTCCCGTGCCGAAGAAGGGGCGAAAAACAACCCAGATGCATCGGAAGGTGAGGAGGACCACGCTGCTGAGGAATTACCCCTGGAGAATATCAAGGATTCACCCCAAAGGCTGGTCGGAGAGACCAAGGAAAGGTTGATAGTAGAAGTGGTCGAAGAATTAGCCGATCGAGCTATTGAAGAGCCGGTCAAGATGACCATCGAGTAGTTAGTGTCACCACCACTTTCCTGGAACAGGGGTATTTTTAACTTTTTTCTAATTACTGTTATTAGTGTGGTTTCATATTATATCTTGAGTGCTAATTATTTTTGAAAACTAAACATTATATTTTGGTTAATTATTTAAATAGTTAACATGGTGCATGTGTTATATTTTGAATATGACTAATGGTTAGCCTTTGACTAGAATAGTGGTTAGTGATCCTAGAAGACCCAAACCCACTTGTCATGACCATCCAATAAGATGGTTAGGACTAGCCTAAATGAACTTTAGTTTGTCACTAGCTAGATTAGAAGATCTAGTTAGAAAACTTGACTAAACACCTAATTAGGAAGAGAGGTTTAATCCCTAACCTGTCATGACTAAAGAGAGGGGTGTAGTGGACCTTTCCCCTTGACCAAACCCTAATCCTAACATCATATGGCAGCCCATATTTTTATAAAATCCCACATCATCTTTTTTCTCCTTCCATTTTTCATTTCAAGCCCCAATTTAGGAGCTTTTTCCCTAAATTGCTCCTATACCCAAATTTTCTCCAAATTGACCCAAATTTGTTTCATTCTCTTCCTCTTGGAGAGGAGAAGGCTCTATTGGCTAGCTAAGAAGAGATTGGAAGGATTTGGAGCCTTGAAGCTTGGTGGAGATCTAGATCTAGGAATTTTATATTGGGAATCCATCTCCCTTTTGGTATGAGCTCTCTAAACCCTTCCATTTTATTTCATTAGTGTAACTACATTCATTTAGGACCCCATTTGTATTAGGGTACCATTAGAGAGGAGTTGAGGCTCTCCTCTTCCTATTTGAAGATTTTCCCCATTTTATTTTGATACAAATTAGGGAAATCAAATTTGTGACCACCAAGTGTTCGATATGTGTCCCCAAAGTTACCTTTATGTCATTTTTGAGTCGAGATTGGGTGTATGTGTCCTAAATAGAATATGTGGTATTGTGTCATGGTATCTCATGATACACATGGTTAGATTTGGATATATACATGTGTTTCTTTTGTCCAAAACAACCCAAATTCGTCATAATATTCATCCACATTTTTAGTAGCCATAGCAATTTAGAAATATCATAACTTTTAGCTCAGAACTCCGATTAATCTCTCATTTTTCTTAAATGAACCGTATCGAAGTTACCTTTCCAAATATATATATTAATAGGCTAAAATTATTTTAGAACTTTCTGTAAAACTGTTTGAGTGTCAGCTGTCCGAAAGACGAACGTGTTTCGGTGTTTTCGTGATTTCGGGAGCTTTCGAACACGAAAATGCGATCCGTTTGAAGTTTCGAAAAGCTAATACAAAGGGATACGACATAATTTAATCTTAGAATTTAGTAAAGGTCTAATTGGTACAATATTTATTTTAAGTAAAAAAGTGACTATATGACATAGGCATTTTATGTAACCTATTAGCCTATGTAGTATGGATATTAACTGAATGTAGGTACCATACGTTGCGAGTATATGTATGATATAGTACATATATATGTATATATATTATTGTTAGGTAATATGTGTTAGTTAGTATGTGTTAATGTTGATACAAATAGTTATCAAGTAAGCCAAATATAGGTAAGTTATGTGTTAAGGTATTAAAGTTTTTGGCAACGTACTAGTATGATACTTGGTATCATAACGATATTGGTATCGTGACACTTAAGTATCATGAGTAAGGATAAGAGAGTATTGGAACTTGAGTAAGGTATCCTATTTGGTATCATGTATTAGTATTAGAGTTAGTTGGGATATGTTAGAGTTATCTTAGAAGTTAAGATAATTAGTGTATATAGATATCTTAGTATCTATGATATATTAGAGTTAGAAGATTAAATGGTTAGTTAGTTAGTGTCTAGTAGATGTTAGAGTTAAGATAGATAGTATCTTAGGATACTTGATGTTAGTATCTTAGGAGTAGATAGTGTATCTTAGATTTACCTTTTATCTTAATGTAATGGTTTACCTACAAGATAAGGTATTGGATTTACCTTCAAGGTAAAGGTGTTTACCTAGATACTAAGGTTAGATGTTAAGATATTGGTTAGCTAGTAGCTTAGGGTAGATACTAGATATCTAAGATTGATATTGGTAGCTAAGATATTTATACCTAGACTAAGGTATTGGACTTTCCATCAAGGTATTGGTATTGGAATACCAATAGGACCAAGATATATTGGTATATGTTATGGGTAGGTAAAGGTAATGGTATATGTAATAGACATTGGATACATCCATATATATATAAAGGATAAATTGGCTAAAGTAATCCTAGATAGTAGGTAACTAGTAGAGATATAAGATATATGTATTGATATTTGATAATATTAGCTATTATGGCTAATACCTTCAAGGTAAAGACCTAGAAACGAGGTATTGACCTTAGAACTAAGGTATTAACTAATAGTTAAGGTATTTGAGATATGGCCTAAGGGTAAGTGGATAGTATCTATAGATGATATATGTGATTTGGGATACCATAGTATATGTGGCTTGTTGAGAATTCATGCATGATATATATATATATATATATATATATATATATATATATATATATATATATATATATATATATTTTATATATATATATATATATATATTTGGAAGAACACTACCGTTTTATTCATTCCCTCAAAATGAGATTACATGAGAACTGATTACATTCACTGCAAAAAGGACGGAAGGGATTTCAGATGCTTGCATTTGGTGAGGGCTTTCAAAATCAGTCTTCGGATCTCCTTGAGAAGTTGATCAGCTGAGAACTTGTAGGACTCATATCTCCATTTATTTCTATTCTTCCAGATAACCCAGCAAGCAGCTCCTACAACGACTTCGCGGAGATGAATAGATGGCCTACGCCACCAACGCTTAAGGCAATTTAGCCAGGACCTTGTTGTGGTGATTCTGAAAGATTATTGTAGTTGTCGCCAAACTTCCTTAGCCAGGTCCCCTTCATGGAACACATGTCTGATGGATTCCTGATGAGGCTGAGCACAGCAATAACACTGAGAGGCCAGCTGATAGCCTAACTTCTGAACACTATCATCCATTGGAAGACGATCATGTAGGATTCTCCATGCTAGAACAGACCACTTAGTAGGGATGCACGAGTTCCATATATGGCAAAAATTTGTATTGCGAGGGAATGGTATTCTAGTATGAGTCCACGCAGATTCAAGGGAGAACATACCCGAGTGAGATGGAGCCCAAATCTAGGAGAGCTGATCCATAGGATTGGGTTGAATAAGATGATTAGATATGTTCCTCCCATGAATAATCCTTTTCCAGATTGGTGAAGCAGATGAATTAGGCTGAACCACATCAATTTCATTGAATTTGTAGTATCTATTCTTGATAAAAGTCGACCATAGACCGTCTTGAGTCTTCAGCTTCCACCAAAGTTTAGTAGAGAATGAATTAATAACTTCCTCCAGGCTTCGAAGACCTAACCCCATTTCATCCTTAGGTCTGGCCATTGAAGACCAGCCTAGCCAAGAACGCTTATAGTAGCCCTCCTTCGATCCCCAGAAAAACTTAGAAAACATTATTTCAATCTGAGTAAGCACTGCCTTAGGGGGACTACATGCAGCAAGAGTGTACATAGGAATAGAGGTCAATACGGATTTAAGAAGGACAAGCTTACCCCCATAGGAAAGTAATCTCTGCTGCCAACCATCTATCCGACTTCTAATTTTGGATAGCAACTCCTCAAACATTCCTACATTCTTCTTTCCTGACATTAATGGACAACCGAGATAAACAAAAGAAGGTTGCGAAGACCTGAAACCAGTAATCTCCTTTAGCTATTCCTCACGGTCTGGAGGAAATGATTGATGAACATAAATGGAAGATTTCTGCCCATTTATAAGTTGACCAGAAGCAGCTTCATATCTAGTCAGAACAGTCCTCAATGCCCGTATAGACGAAACATCTCCAGCTGAAAAGATCAGTACATCATCTGCATAAGCAAGATGAGTAACCGCCAGGCAACCACTAGGAGAGTAGTAGTGATTGAAGGATGGTAGATCCACTAGCTTCTTGAGATTACGGGAAAGAGCCTCCGCAGCTATGATAAAAAGAGCGGGGGATATAGGGTCACCCTGTCGAACACCACGAAATCCATGGAAGAACCCCGAGGACTCTCCGTTAATGATTGTAGAATACCAGACGTTACTAAGGAGACGAAACATATGATTGATCCACATTTCATTGAATCCAAATCTCCTCATAACTTTCATCAGGAAGCTCCATTCAACCCTGTCATAAGCCTTAGCCATATCAAGTTTAATTGCAACATTCCCTCCCCTATTTTTGATCTTCATCATACTCATCATCTCCTGGGCTAAGACAACATTATCAATGATTTCTCTTCCCCTCACGAAACCACTCTGCTCGGGTGATATGATTTTAGGAAGAATTAAAGCCAATCTGTTAGCTAACAGCTTTGAAATAATCTTGTTCATGACTGTACATAAACTAATAGGTCTATAATCAGACCATGTCATTGGGCTCTTAATTTTAGGGATCAACACCAGAGAGGTACTCGAAATAGCTTTAGGAAGAGAAAATCCGGCCATAAATAGTTGACAAGCTTCAATGATGTCATTCTCAATAATGTTCCAAGCAGCAGTAAAGAATTTCGCAGTGAATCCATCAGGCCCCCCCGCACTTCTAGAATCAATACTCTTGATGGTTTGGACAATTTCCTTCCTCGTTGGGTTAAGATTTAAGGACTGGTTATCCTCCTCTGTGACGATCAAAGGAATGCAATCTAGGAAACTATCATCGTCCATTGTTGTAGTAGTCATAAACTGGGCAGCAAAGAAAGCATTCGCAGAGTCTTGAATCTCCTTGAGCTCAGTGAGGGAGTCCCCGCCGTCCTTGATAGAATGAATTCTGAGTTTTCTTTGTTTGCTGTTGACACACTCATGGAAATAAGCCGTATTACGGTCCCCATCTATGTCCCACTTCAATCTAGCCTTTTGCCTCCAATAGGAATTTTCGTAGGCGAGACGTTGTTTTAATAAAGCACGAGCCTTATTAAGCTCTGTTCTAGATGTCTCTGACTGGCTCTGTTCGTGCTCAATTTTTGCAGCCAGCACTGTATCTTCTGACGTCTTGACCTGTTGGAAAATATCCCCAAATGTAGCCCTACTCCAGGAAGATAAAGCTTTGCGGCAAGCTCCCAATCTCTTCGATACTCTAATAAGAGCATTAGCATTATGAATAGAGGTCCAAGCTGCCTCAACCACCTTGCTGAACTCCTCATGAGTGGTCCAGAAGTCCAAGAAACGAAAAGACTTTCGGACCCGCGCATTTGCAGATTTGAAAGTAATAAGCAATGGGGAATGATCCGATTCGTCTCTGTTAAGATGATCTTCAATCGATAAGGACAGAAGGGAAAGCCAGTCTTTGTCCAGCAACATGCGATCAAGACGAGAACCCTGTCTATCTCCATCTGATTTCATCCAAGTAAAAGAGCTACCTGTATAAGGAAGTTCAGTTAATCCCGTAGTCATCAAGAAATTATTAAAGTCGTTCATTGCCTGGGAACTAGGAGGTAAACCACCAGTCTTTTCTGCTCTGTTCCTGACTACATTAAAGTCTCTACCAACCGCCCAAGGGAGATTATAGGAAGATTGTAAGCATTGTAATCTATCCCACATAAGAACCCTGCCTTCCTTCGTATTGTCTTCATGAACAATCGACAGTAGAGTTTCGGTAGGCAGGAAATCAATAGAAAAGCGAATAGATACTGCTTGATCAAAGGAGTCAACCAAATGCATAGTCGAGCCCCCTCTAGTGAAAATCCATATATTTCCCTTCTCATTGGTGACACCATGGGAACAGCCCAACTTGAGTTGAAATGATGTCAATTTGCTAGGAGACACCTTGGGTTCGATAATGGCAATAAGCTGAACTTTGTTGATTCTAGCTAGATTTTTGATTCTTTTAAGAGTCATCGAGTTAGCAATACCCCGAACATTCTAGATGAGGAACTTAAACATTAAGATTAGGTCTGACTGCAGAGTTTGTGATGACTGACCGGAGGACCCTGTCTGACGGCGGTGGAGGAGCCTTCTTCTTACGCGCCGAGGTGGAGGGCTTGAAAGAAACCATTTCTTTTTTCGGGACATTGGACGCTGCCATTGTACGTGCGTCTTCTTCATCTGCTACGTCCGCCCAAGCTCGCCCAGTAATCTTCCCTTCTTCCAGAGCTTCTGGTTCTTCTTCATGATCAACCTGATCTCCCACTGAAGCTGCGGGTTCCGATGAATGAGCGTCATTACTTAAAGGGGGGTCAGGATTTAATGGGGGATTAGAAATTAATTGGACGTTGGTTTCTTCTGCATGGGACTCAGTATTAATCTCCATTTGGCGGTTGGCTGCGTTAGGAGTATCTGCAGGCACGTGCTGCTGAGGTGGCAGTTCTTGAGTAGACGCCGGATCCAAAACTGTTTGAGCAGTGGATGAAGGCTCTCCCTGAATGGGAATGTCATTATTAGGAGTACTCAACTCCTCTCTTGTTTTGTCTTGCTCTCCCCTGGCCAGAATTCTGATCTCCGTTGTATGGTATTCCTTCTCCGTGATGATAGCTTTCCCTTTATCGATTGTTTTTGTCTTACATGAATCTGTGGCGTGTCCCTGGTGACGACAGGCAGAGCAATATAAAGGAATTGTTTCATATTCAATGTGTTGCCAAAAACTCCTATTACGTGGCAGATTGATCCGGATCTTATGTTGAAGAGGTTTAGAAGCATCAATGTCAATGAAAACCCTAGCAAGGCTAGGGCGAGATAAATCTGCTGTAGCTTTATCAATCTTTAGCGGATTACCAATGGCTCCTGTGATGGCAAAAAGAGCGTCCTTTGCATATAGATGATGAGGGAGATTCGGAAGAGTAATCCATACCGGAGTGATAGGGGATTCTTGATGCGGTGAGAAATCTGGGTCCCATTTGAAAATCCTCATCGGAGCTCGAGCTATATACCATGCTTCCTTTGAACGAAGACGAAGGTAGTCTGATTCGCACGAAGGCCGGATGAGTATGTGTTTGGAGTCGATGAGACCCACATTGATGGATCCATCAAAGACAAACTCCGTAAGAGCCTTACGGATTTTGTCAATCGACGGACGATAATGTGAAAATTTCCCAACCAACGCAAAGCGTAGCGGGGAAGCAAGGGTTGCCTCTTCCTCCTCAGAGAAAGAAATAGATTGAGCACCCTTGAAGGTGGTAATCGATCGGGGAGGGATAAGAGGCACAGACGGAGATGTCTTACCTCCCACCACTTCCGCGAACGATCTTGTAGCCATGGATACCTAAGGGCGTGAGGAAAGCACCGGGACGGTGTTGCCACCCAACTGGTGTGGCAATCCCGAGAGGGGTACCGGTACGGCCGCAAGGCCACACCGGAAAGTGGAGAAGGAGGAGGTGCCCTAGGGTTTCCGAACGAGAGCGATGTATGATGTATATAATATATATATATATATATATATGATATATTACAATAAGGTATCCTAGAGTATGTGGGTCTATGGTTAGAATTATGACTAGCTTAGATAGAGTTGACCCCTTTGACTAGACAGTTGACCAAATCCTAGATATTGACCAGTATTGACTTGGGTTGACCAAAGTTGACCAAGAGTTGACTTTGACCTAGATTGACCTACAATCATGTAGATTGTATTATAAACTTCAATTATTATCTATTGAATACATTATAACCTGTATTGCTCTAAATAGGACATTGTGACTCTGGTTCGGACATCTGTATACATCAGTCACTTAGGGTATCAGGCAAGTACATTCTCTGATAGTTCTTTCATTTACTAGTCGATTTTTGTACTTCAGTTCTAGTTAGTTCTATGTGATTCTTGTTACAAACACGTATTGATATTTCTGAATTCATGTATGCGACATACATACTTTACTCGTTTGGCCTCTTGTAAAGCCCCTAAATTTCTAATATATTTTTATCGATTTTTGGTACTGATTTAAATTTTTTGTATTGTACGTCCATTGTCATATTGTACGTGGTACAGAAAAGACGTATTTCGTAATTGTTCGACGAATGCGAATATGTGCGAGCGTACATATTTTTAAAAAAATGTTTTCTTTATATTTTAAAATAATATATAGTAATTACTTTTAATTACTTAAAATTTGTGAAAAACGTCGCATCGAAATTTCAAAAATAATTTATTAAATTTTATAAAAAAGTTCTGATTTTATTTTAACTTAAGAAATGATATCTTTTTTTTATTTTTATAATGTTCTATCATATGCAAAGTACGTGAAAACTTAATTCGCGTATATTTTTATTTTTCGAAGGCTAATTGTATTTATTTACGTTAACAAGTATTTTAATTGAATAATTGTTTGGATTTTCGAAATTTTATTTATTATTATTTTTTTTGAAAAGGTATTTTGAATTTATTATGGTAATTTAAACTTGGATTAGATTTTATTTAATTTAAGTAAGTTAATTTAAAGATTGGAATCATCTATTTTGGATTTGAAATTTTCTAGAATTAATTGAGTTGGATTTGAATTTGGATTTAAATTTTTATTTGATTTATAAAGGCTTAGTTTAAATTGATTTGAGTCAAAAAATATTTATCTACTAGTTTTTAAATATTCCTAGTCTTTATCCTCATGGGAATTCCCACATCCTATAAATAGGCAGGTACGCATCCATAATTCTCTCCACAACCAAATTTTCCACAAAATTGGTGCATCGTGTCTGTGCCTTCCTACATCCACTATATGTAATTCTAGTACATATACATAATTTCGATCCCGTGTCCGACAACCCCGGACACCCATCCAGGTCGTATCGGACATTTCCCGACACGACGACAGCTCCCTAACCGTCTTCACCACGCACCACCACCAGCGCCATCATCACCCCGATATCGTCGCGATCAGACCCTTTTCTATTATTATTATTATTATTATTATTATTTCTATTATTATCATTATTAGCATCTTATTATTATTATTATTATTATTATTATTATTATTATTATTTTGATAATAGCATTACTATTGATTGATAGTGATACATTACTTTCTGATACCTTTATAATAATAAATAATAACTTTATTATTATATTTATTTTTACTGTATATAAGTTACAAATAGTATGTTCCTATGAATTGTATATCGATATATTTTATATTCGAGAGAAATTACCATTAAATTAGTTTATGGTATTTTATATGTAGATGTTAACCTACAAAATTTTTTTGACAAAAATTTACTTTTTAGTTTTTATATTCTTATGTATTTTGAATAAGAAAAATGTAGTCTCCAATTTGTAGAGTAATTTCAAAGTATTTTCAAATAAACAAACAAAATATTTTTCCTATCTATGAGCATATTTTTGCTGAAAAATAATTTTTACTTTTTAAAGTATATATTTATTTAAAATATTATTCTAGTATTTAATTATTATAAATATTTTCTATAAATCATTTGCTATCCCGTAAAATCTCCTTCATTTATCATCACTGATCGTTCATCCTATATTTTTGTGACTTCGGACCGCTACACAATAAACATGGCTATTGGACCACAAGATTTGATGGATCATCGTACCCCACCAGGCGACACACCAGGCAAGACACCTTGCCCTTACTGTTTAAATTTCCTGCTCAATACTATGCATGTTGTGTTTATTTTCAAGTTATTTCTTTCTAAATTATATGTAGATGCAAATTACTATATTTTATAAAATTGGCTTAGAGTTAAGGGACTACCGTCAAATTTAGTGTGTCTCATTTACTTGTCACGATTATACACGAGTTGTGTGTGAGAGTTGTGAGTATCATATAGAGGTCACTTGCGTGTGGGCTGATCCCCCGTGCGCATGCGTAGGAATAACTGTCAGTAGATGCATGATTAGAAGACTTGACAGTTATCTATATTAAAACAGTGTGGTGGAAACGACACGTGTTTGTGTGTCATGGTTACGACACACGTATAATATCATTGGGGGGAGGGGACAGCTACTAGCGTAGGGGCTACTTTTATTTTACACACATTTGGGAGATAGTGTCTCGGATGAGCGCTACTTGTTACCCGGCCGATAGTGTCTCGGATGAGCGCTACTTGTTGGCCACTCTTTATTACATGCTTGAGACAGCCCCTGCGTAGAACGTTGTCCTCTAAATTGAAATCCACATAGAATGGTTAGGAACCTTTATCCATGCATACTTTTCTATTGAGCTTTATTTATTCAGTTTATCGGCATGATATTATGTGTCTTGTTACGTCCCTCTAAGGACCTGGTGATCTCTCCAGGTGTGTGTTTTCGTGATTTCTTGCAGGTGCTCTAGCTAAGGCCATTCCTTCCTTCATGATGACTGCTTTTGGACTTGTCATTACTTCACTCGACCAATCACTTTCTTTGTATATTTTTTCTCTATTTAAATTAGTTGGTAGTGGACTTTGTCTCCGCCCAACGATTGTATCATAAATATTCAAGTTGATTTCTATATTATTATTCCTTTCAATGTGGATGAGATTTAATTGTCTTGGATTACTACATTTACAGCTTAAGTATACATACGAGGTCCATGTATTTCGTATATAAATAGCTGACATGTTTACGTACTTGGTCCTACGTATTTTGGGACTGTGGCGTTACATGTTTATGTGGTGGCCCATGCAGGTCGAGTTTGTCACTTCGGTTACGTAATTGTACCGATGTGAGCCTGCAACATAGGATTAGAATCTAGGAATCTCATCCACCTACTTGACATCATTTCTTGACTTCAAATTTTGAACTCTCGTTCGCCCTCCTTGATTTGCATCTTGCTTGACTCCTTCTACCGTAAATTCTTAGTTTCATGCTTAGTAACAATTCGAAAGATGACTACACTCATATATGCTCATAGGTCAAACACATGGCTAGAAGGTTTACCTTGACAAATAGTATGCATTAAGGTCTTATTTGTGTATAAAAGCATTTATGTTTCCTAGAAATTGATCTTAAGGATTAGTTTATTCCAAGTTGGGTAGTAGTATATTGCCGCCATCAAAAGGATATTTAAATTTTATTTTAAATTTACAAGGTGGTATACACAAGAGGATAGCTAAATCGAGAAAACAAAATTTTTATGAATTTTAAAATTATGAAATAGTTATGATTCATTAGGGATATGAAATCCATTTGAGAGATATCTTGAGTTTTTATATTGTGACACTTGATTTACGGTTAACTTTAAGTTGGATATCTCGTAATTTTTTTAGAGTTTAAATTATGATTTTTGTAGATGACTAGAGAGACGAAAGTTTAGAAGGGAGAGAACCTGAGGTTTTAAATTGCGCGTGCGATTTATAAGTTTATTTTGAGTTGAAGAGATGATGGTAATTTTTTTTTAATATTTGGAGGATATAAAAGCGATTTTGAAGGAAAATTTAAATTTTAAATTTTGTCATATGATCTATGATTTAAAAGTTAATTAGATTTCAAGTTTAAAGCCTTGATTATGGATATTTAAATTTCGGTAAAAAAAAGGAGATATTTAATTGAGTTACATGATTTGCGATTGATGAACGGGCTAAGTGTTTATCTTGAGGTACATTTGAGAATTAAAAATCTTTAAAAGTGATGGCTTATCATGAAAATTTAGTTGTGCCGCATTAGATGATGAAGGTTATTGGGAATTTATTTAAAAGAAATTAAAACTCTAAGTTATGATTAAATACTTGATGGAGTATCTTGAGATTTTATTTCGAAACTGTTGAGGAACTTAAAATTTGAAATTAGATCATATATTGGTAGAGGACCAAGAAACAAGCAAATGGGATACAAGTATTCCTCATTAATTGCCATGATAGTCGTATATACTCGAGTGTAGATAGTCATCGACCAAACCGATGAAAATATCTTGACCCACTCGCCTTCCCTCAAATCTAGATCTTTATTCATGACCATCTAATTGTTTGAACTTATAAATGACTGGAATCATTCCTTTGACCATACCCTTATCTATGAGATTTTTTTCTTCTAGAAACTGTACTCCAAATTTATTTTACCTTGATTTGTTAGAATCTAAGTTATCTTTATTTCATGCTTTAGCTCGGTCATTTATTTTGTTCGTTAATCATTATCTCATGAACTCCCACTCTCTATTTTAAATTCTTTTGTGTCCTTTACCGTGACTTGGGTATTTGGAGCACAACACTAGACTTTTCCTTTCCACAAAGTTCACATGCAAGACCTAGACGAGCCCACCTTCATGTAGGTATATCACGTGCCACTAAAACACGTCTCCTTGTACTATAATTTCATGTTGCGACTTTCGGGTCAAAAAGACTGGACTCTAATCCCTACCGTGAAACCAATATACTTTAAACTATAGATGAGACTCAACCTCGACTCCATCCTTTCGACCCGATATATGATTTTGTTCTACTTAATTCCTTACATGCTTAACCTTGCATTCTATCTTGATTGCTTGACCTATCGTCACATGGCACCATTAGCTTAATTCTTGTAAGTTGGGTAGAATATCTCACTACCTAACAAACCCTTTTTCCTAGTGAACCATATTGATAAGTTCATTTGAACTATAACACTTGGAGGACCCTAACTTATCTAGTCAACCAAGCCGGCTGTGTAAGCCCAAACCTTGGACAAGACTTGATTTTAAAGAATCTAGGACTATTTAATTCTCCTTTATCATGGTTCCTTACTTATACTTTGACTATTTTTAATGCTAACTTAGCATAAATTTTGCAAGCTTATTTTCTTATCAAGCTTGATCATGACGTATCTTATTGGGTCGCTCCCACTAACATACTGTCAAATCAGAACCGGTGCATGATGGTCTGATCAAGCTATTGCACTTTGGTTCGCCTTTTTCATATATCAATCTACGTGGATGGATGTAGTTGAACTTTCTCCTTAGAATTTCATCCACGACTGCCTTGAAAATTCTTTTGAAATTATTCGGTCGCCTTTGAACCACGTTTTCGTATTCGATAATATCGCCTTTTGAAACTCTCTATTGTTTTCGCCTTCACCCATTTTAGAATAACGAAGGCGGTATACTAGAACTTCCTCTAAGCCTCCCTATCGAATAGGACCATTACCACTCAAAGTTGCTATACCTTCGTCCTAAACTACTCGTCCTTCTTCTCGGCCCTACTATGACCCTCATTCACTACCCACGACCATACTCGTATTATTTTTCTATGATCTAAATCGCAACTTCTAGCGACATGATTTTGTTGAGCCTTATAATTGATTGTTCCCCACCGATACCCCCTTATGTCTTCTCACCCCCTGCAAATTCTTAATTTCGAGGACGAAATTTCTTTTAAGTTGGGTAGGATGTAAAGCCCCTAAATTTCTACTATATTTTTATTGATTTTTGTTACTGATTTAAATTTTTTGTATTGTACGTCAATTGTCGTATTGTACGTGGTGCACAAAAGACGTATTTCGTAATTGCTGGACGAATGCGAATATGTGCGAGCATACATATTTTTAGAAAAATGTTTTCTTTATATTTTAAAATAATATATAGTAATTACTTTTAATTACTTAAAATTTGTGAAAAATGTCGCATCGAAATTTCAAAAATAATTTATTAAATTTTATAAAAAAGTTCTTATTCTACTTTAACTTAAGAAATGATATCTTTTTTATTTTTATAATGTTCTATCATATGCAAAGTACGTGAAAACTTAATTCGCATATATTTTTATTTTTTGAAGGCTAATTGTATTTATTTACGTTAACAAGTATTTTAATTGAATAATTGTTGGGATTTTCGAAATTTTATTTATTATTATTTTTTTTGAAAAGGTATTTTGAATTTATTGTGGTAATTTAAACTTGGATTAGATTTTATTTAATTTAAATAAGTTAATTTAAAGATTGGAATCATCTATTTTGGATTTGAAATTTTCTAGAATTAATTGAGTTGGATTTGAATTTGGATTTAAATTTTTATTTGATTTATAAAGGCTTAGTTTAAATTGATTTGAGTCAAAAAAATATTTATCTACTAGTTTTTAAATATTCCTAGTCTTTATCCTCATGGGAATTCCCACATCCTATAAATAGGCAGGTACTCATCCATAATTCTCTCCACAACCAAATTTTCCACAAAATTGGTGCATCGTGTCTGTGCCTCCCTACATCCACTATATGTAATTCTAGTACATATACATAATTTCGACGACAGCTCCCTAACACGACGACAGCTCCCTAACCGTCTTCACTACGCACCACCACCAGCGCCATCATCACCCCGATACCGTCGCGATCGGACCCTTTTCCCGTCTCCCTGTCGCCACGTCCAACTACACTCCACCGCCTCGTCCACCCCGACTACACCCAAATCCCCGACAGTAACCACCACCATCTCCTCCTGTTCCCCCACACGCCGACACCACCGGCGTGGCCTCCACCAGATGGAAAGGAGAAGGGGAGGAAACCTAACCTGGCCGAGCTTCCCGTGTCACCTCCGGCACCGCCCTCGTGCAGCCGTTCTCCGGCGACCGCCCCGCAGATCCGCGCGGGGGATCGCCGCCGCATTTTTGCCTCCAGAAAGCCGCCGATTCTCCGCCGTCGTCTAGATCCTGACCTCCAACCGCCGTTGGACCTCGCCACTATCGCAGCACCCGAACCCGGCCGGCACGCCACCGCGCTCCTCCGTTGACCGCCTCTTCCTCCGAAGCCCCTCCGCCGCGGCCAGCACCGCACCAGGAGCAGCTCCGTCCTCTACCGGTGTTTCTCTGTCGGTCGACCGCGTGCCCTAGCCTCCGTCGACGACCATGTCGAAACCCTCCGGGAGAGCCGCCCTTTCCGCGGACCGTGCGCCGCCCAGATCGCTTCACCTCCGGCGCCCAGCCCTCCGCGTACGCCGAAGCCGTGGGGCTTCTTCCGCCGAAGCCGTGGGCTTCCTCCACCTCCCGTGTGGCCGTACTCCGCTCCACCGCCGGAGCAGCTCACGGCGCTCCGCCGCCGACGAGCCGAACCACGGTGAGCCTTCCCTCTTCCTCTCCTCTCTTCGTTCTTCCCTCACTCTCTCTCGTGGTTGGTGAAATTGGGGCAGATGAGCACTGTACGGTTTTATTATAAGTTATTAATATATTATTATTATCATTATTATTTCTATTATTATTATTATCATTTCTATTATTTCTATTATTATCATTATTAGCATCTTATTATTATTATTATTATTATTATTATTATTATTATTATTATTATTATTATTATTATTATTATTATTATTATTATTATTATTTTGATAATAGCATTACTATTGATTGATAGTGATACATTACTTTCTGATACCTTGATAATAATAAATAATAACATTATTATTATATTTATTTTTACTGTATATAAGTTACAAATAGTATGTTCCTATGAATTGTATATCGATATATTTTATATTCGAGAGAAATTACCATTAAATTAGTTTATGGTATTTTATATGTAGATGTTAACCTACAAAAATTTTTTGACAAAAATTTACTATTTAGTTTTTAGACTCTTATGTATTTTGAATAAGAAAAATGTAGTCTCCAATTTGTAGAGTAATTTTCAAAGTATTTTCAAATAACCAAACAAAATATTTTTCCTATCTATGAGCATATTTTTGCTGAAAAATGATTTTTACTTTTTAAAGTATATATTTATTTAAAATATTATTCTAGTATTTAATTATTATAAATATTTTCTACAAATCGTTTGCTATCCCACAAAATCACCTTCATTTATCATCACTGATCGTTCGTCCTATATTTTTGTGACTTCAGACCGCTACACAAAAAACATGGCTATTGGACCACAAGATTTGACGGATCATCGTACCCCACCAGGCGACACACCAGGCAAGACACCTTGCCCTTACTGTTTAAATTTCCTACTCAATACCATGCATGTTGTGTTATTTTCAAGTTATTTCTTTCTAAATTATATGTAGATGTAAATTACTATATTTTATAAAATTGGCTTAGAGTTAAGGGACCACCGTCAAATTTAGTGTATCTCATTGACTTGTCACGATTATACACGAGTTGTGTGTGAGAGTTGTGAGTATCATATAGAGGTCACTTGCGTGTGGGCTGATCCCCCGTGCGCATGCGTAGGAATAACTGTCAATAGATGCATGATTAGAAGACTTGACAGTTATCTATATTAAAACAGTGTGGTGGAAATGACACGTGTTTGTGTGTCATGGTTACGACACACGTATAGTATCATTGGGGGGAGGGGACAGCTACTAGCGTAGGGGCTACTTTTATTTTACACACATTTGGGAGATAGTGTCTCGGATGAGCGCTACGTGTTACCCGGCCGATAGTGTCTCGGATGAGCGCTACTTGTTGGCCACTCTTTATTACATGCTTGAGACAGCCCCTGCGTAGAACATTGTCCTCTAAATTGAAATCCACATAGAATGGTTAGGAACCTTTACCCATGTATACTTTTCTATTCAGCTTTATTTATTCAGTTTATCGGCATGATATTATGTGTCTTGTTACGTCCCTCTGAGGACCTGGTGATCTCTCCAGGTGTGTGTTTTTGTGATTTCTTGCAGGTGCTCTAGCTAAGGCCATTTCTTCCTTCGTGATGACTGCTTTTGGACTTGTCATTGCCTCACTCGACCAATCACTTTCTTTGTATATTTTTTCTCTATTTAAATTAGTTGGTAGTGGACTTTGTCTTCGCCCAACGATTGTATCATAAATATTCAAGTTGATTTCTATATTATTATTCCTTTCATTGTGGATGAGATTTAATTGTCTTGGATTACTATATTTACAGCTTAATTATATATACGAGGTCCATGTATTTCGTATGTATACAGTTGGCATGTTTACGTACTTGGTCCTACGTATTTTGGGACTGGGGCGTTACATGTTTATGTGGTGGCGCATGCAGGTCGAGTTTGTCTCTTCGATTACATAATTGTACCGATGTGAGCCTGCAAAATAGGATTAGAATCTAGGAATCTCATCCACCTACTTGACATCATTTCTTGACTTCAAATTTTGAACTCTCGTTCGCCCTCCTTGATTTGCATCTTGCTTGACTCCTTCTACCGTAAATTCTAAGTTTCGTGCTTAGTGACAATTCGAAAGATGACTACACTCATATATGCTCATAGGTCAAACACATGGCTAGAAGGTTTACCTTGACAAATAGTATGCATTAAGGTCTTATTTGTGTATAAAAGCATTTATGTTTCCTAGAAATTAATCTTAAGGATTAGTTTATTCCAAGTTGGGTAGAAGTATATTGTCGCCATCAAAAGGATAGTTTAAATTTACAAGGTTGTATACACAAGAGGATAGCTAGATCGAGAAAACAAAAATTTTATGAATTTTAAAATTGTGAAATAGTTATAATTTATTAGGGATATGAAATCCATTTGAGAGATATCTTGAGTTTTTATATTGTGACACTTGATTTACGGTTAACTTTAAGTTGGATATCTCGCGATTTTTTTAGAGTTTAAATTATGATTTTTGTAGATGACTAGAGAGACGAAAGTTTAGAAGGGAGAGAACTTGAGGTTTTAAATTGCGTGTACGATTTATAAGTTTATTTTGAGTTGAAAAGATGATGGTAAAATTTTTTTTAAAAATATTTGGAGGATATGAAAGCGATTTTGAAGGAAAATTTAAATTTTAAATTTTGTCATATGATCTATGATTTAAAAGTTAATTAGATTTCAAGTTTAAAGCCTTGATTATGGATATTTAAATTTCGGTAAAAAAAAGGGAGAGATTTAATTGAGTTACATGAGTTGCGATTGATGAACGAGCTAAGTGTTTATCTTGAGGTACATTTGAGAAATGAAAATCTTTAAAAGTGATGGCTTATCATGAAAATTTAGTTGTGCCGCATTAGATGATGAAGGTTATTGGAAATTTATTTAAAAGAAATTAAAACTCTAAGTTATGATTAAATACTTGATGGAGTATCTTGAGATTTTATTTCGAAACTGTTGAGGAACTTAAAATTTGAAATTAGATCATATATTGGAAGAGGACCAAGAAGCAAGCAAATGGGATACAAGTATTCCTCATTAATTGCCATGATAGTCGTATATACTCGAGTGTAGATAGTCATTGACCAAACCGATGAACATATCTTGACCCACTCGCCTTCCCTCAAATCTAGATCTTTATTCGTGACCATCTAATTGTTTGCACTTATAAATGACTGGAATCATTCCTTTGACCATACCCTTATTTATGAGATTTTTCTTTTTCTAGAAACTGTACTCCAAATTTATTTTACCTTGATTTGTTAGAATCTAAGTTATATTTATTTCATGCTTTAGCTCGGTCATTTATTTTGTTCGTTAATCATTATCTCATGAACTCCCACTCTCTATTTTAAATTCTTTTGGGTCCTTTACCGTGACTTGGGTATTTGGAGCACAACACTAGACTTTTCCTTCCCACAAATTTCACTTGCAAGACCTAGACGAGCCCACCTTCATGTAGGTATATCACGTGCCACTAAAACACGTCTCCTTGTACTATAATTTCATGTTGCGACTTTCGGGTCAAAAAGACTGGACTCTAATCCCTACCGTGAAACCAATATACTTTAAACTATAGATGAGACTCAACCTTGACTCCATCCTTTCGACCCGATATATGATTTTGTTCTACTTAATTCCTTACATGCTTAACCTTGCATTCTATCTTGATTGCTTGACCTATCGTCCCATGGCACTATTAGCTTAATTCTTGTAAGTTGGGTAGAATATCTCACTACAGTGAACCATATTGATAAGTTCATTTGAACTATAACACTTGGAGGACCCTAACTTATCTAGTCAACCAAGCCGGCTGTATAAGCCCAAACCTTGGACAAGACTTGATTTTAAAGAATCTAGGACTATTTAATTCTCCTTTATCATGGTTCCTTACTTATACTTTGACTATTTTTAATGCTAACTTAGCATAAATTTTACAAGCTTATTTTCTTATCAAGCTTGATCATGACGTATCTTATTGGGTCGCTCCCACTAACATACTATCAAATCAGAACCGGTGCATGATGGTCTGATCAACCTATTGCACTTTGGTTCGCCTTTTTCATATATCAATCTATGTGCATGGATGTTGTTGAACTTTCTTCTTAGAATTTCATCCACGACTGCCTTGAAAATTCTTTTGAAATTATTCGGTCGTCTTTGAACCACGTTTTCATATTCGATAATATCGTCTTTTGAAACTCTCTATTGTTTTCGCCTTCACCCATTTTAGAATAACGAAGGCGGTATACTAGAACTTCCTCTAAGCCTCCCAATCGAATAGGACCATTACCACTCAAAGTTGCTATACCTTCGTCCTAAACTACTCGTCCTTCTTCTCGGCCCTACTATGACCCTCATTCACTACCCACGACCATACTCGTATTATTTTTCTATGATCTAAATCGCAACTTCTTGCGACATAATTTTGTTGAGCCTTATAATTGATTGTTCCCCACCGATACCCCCTTATGTCTTCTCACCCCCTGCAAATTCTTAATTTCGAGGACGAAATTTCTTTTAAGTTGGGTAGGATGTAAAGCCCCTAAATTTCTACTATATTTTTATCGATTTTGGGTACTGATTTAAATTTTTTGTATTGTACGTCCATTATCGTATTGTACGTGGTGCACAAAAGACGTATTTCGTAATTGCTCGACGAATGCGAATATGTGCGAGCGTACATATTTTTAGAAAAATGTTTTCTTTATATTTTAAAATAATATATAGTAATTACTTTTAATTACTTAAAATTTGTGAAAAACGTCGCATCGAAATTTCAAAAATAATTTATTAAATTTTATAAAAAAGTTCTTATTTTATTTTAACTTAAGAAATGATATCTTTTTTATTTTTATAATGTTCTATCATATGCAAAGTACGTGAAAACTTAATTCGCGTATATTTTTATTTTTCGAAGGCTAATTGTATTTATTTACGTTAACAAGTATTTTAATTGAATAATTGTTTGGATTTTCGAAATTTTATTTATTATTATTTTTTTAGAAAAGGTATTTTGAATTTATTGTGGTAATTTAAACTTGGATTAGATTTTATTTAATTTAAATAAGTTAATTTAAAGATTGGAATCATCTATTTTGGATTTGAAATTTTCTAGAATTAATTGAGTTGGATTTGAATTTGGATTTAAATTTTTATTTGATTTATAAAGGTTTAGTTTAAAATGATTTGAGTCAAAAAATATTTATCTACTAGTTTTTAAATATTCCTAGTCTTTATCCTCATGGGAATTCCCACATCCTATAAATAGGCAGGTACTCATCCATAATTCTCTCCACAACCAATTTTTCTACAAAATTGGTGCATCGTGTCTGTGCCTCCCTACATCCACTATATGTAATTCTAGTACATATACATAATTTCGACCCCGTGTCCGACAACCCCGGACACCCATCCAGGTCGTGCCGGACATTTCCCGACACGACGACAGCTCCCTAACCGTCTTCACCACGCACCACCACCAGCGCCATCATCACCCCGATACCGTCGCGATCGGACCCTCGGCTTACATTGTACAGACTGGACTTATATTATGTTACTCTAGTTCAGCTAGCTTGTATTACAGTCATCCTTGCCATGTTTCTTTTCTTGTTTTGTTATATTACTTTTTTTGTACTTTTACTGTTGCTCTAAATCATTACCTGTATAAAACTTCTATGTTCATCAATATAACTGTCTATAACTGCGTTATAGTCTTTGTCATTTACTTGGGATTTATAGATAAGTTGTGCTCGTTCCAATCCTGACTGGATGTTGACAAAATATTACAAGTACTTGCCCCGAGGACACTTGTCCTACTTACTATGAACTAGGAGATGGCTTAGCTACCTTTGGCCCCGATACTCAGGATTGATTGGGAGACTAGCTAGTAGACTTGGTTTAGTTTTGATGTTTTAGAACTTGAATTGTAATAAGTTGAGAAATTGTTTTGTTTTGAGATTGTTTGAGATTATTATTATTATTTAGTAGTTGGTTTTGTTGTTGTTATTTAGTCTTAGTTATAAACTTCTGTGTTACCTTATCGTGCTTAGACTATGATTGAGATTTCATTATACCTATACTTGTCCTCCGTTCGAAGTTGAGATTTGACAAGTACATTATATAATTGCGTGAGTTGTTGATTAGATAGTAACATAGAACAGCGTTCTACCATCGATACTACGGCGTAGGCTGGATGTACCTACTTCTCGTGCCCCTACTCTGGGTGTGGGTCGTGATAGTTAGTCGATGAGGTCATTCAAAAAATGGCCCAGGAGGCTATTGAGGAGTTGGCTGACATGGTCCTGGGAGAGGCAACTGAGGAGACCATGAAGAAGCAGGCTGAGAAGACTGCTGATGAGTCGGTCACCGAAGAGGTAGTCGACGTAGCCACTGGGATGACGGTCAAGAGAGATATTGATGAGCCCGTCGATGAGACCATCGATATCCCAGATAAGGATATCGTTGAAGAACCGTTCGAGATGGTTGCTGAAGAACCGGTTGCTGAAGAACTGGTTGCTGAGGAGTCCTTCAATGCTGTCACTAGAGAGCTGTTCGAAGAGACTACTGAAGGGCCAGCTACTAGAGGTTTGGTCGTGGGGACCACCGATGTGCTGGCTGCTGAAGAACTGGCTAAGGAGGCTACTGAAGGATCGGTCGAAGTGACTGTCGAAAAATCGATCACAGAGATGTTCAAGAGCCAGTTCATGAGGCTTCCCAGAAGTCAGTCGCAGAAATTGCTGAAGAACCGACAAGGAAGCCTATTGAAGAGCCGACCATGCATCAGATAGCATCGACAAGCATCGTCCCTGCTCCATTGACGGCTTCAGTCCCAGTCATGGCACCACCTGCCCTGGTCGCGATACCAAGTCATGTATTGGCTACTATCGCTGCTCCGAGACCTTCAATCGCGGCATTTCTGATGACCGCAATGGCTATGGACGACAATGTTTACTATGCCAACCTCATCTTGGGTACCATTCTCCATGCTCTAAAGCACAGTATAGAGGGTGTCCTGCAGCATAATAAAATGCTTAGGCGGGCCCGATCTATAGTAAGAGCCCAGCTAGTGGCATTACGTGAATATCAGGGGTATGAGGTGAAAGCAGATGCAATAGAGGCTCTTTTGACGGAATTAGAAGCCACCGTATCATAGTTTCAAGGTCTTGAGTGCAGCATTTCATCTCTGGCTGATGCAGAATTAGAGAAAATGTCCGCTGAACTTTCCCAGCACGAACGGCGACGTCAGGCTCTGACTAACAGGCTTGTCGAGGTTGAAACAAAGATTGAAGAGGCAAACGATGCCGAAGAAGTTTGAGTCTGCCATTGAACAACCTTGGAGGAACAGTGCGAGACCCTTCGGAAACAGATTCGGCAGCTGGAAGAGACGTTGGCCTTCGCCAAAAGTGAGTTGGAGAAGTCAAAAGACCAGCAGGAGGTCCTTCGCCAACTATCCGAGACCCTAGCTCGGGAGAGGGAAAACATTGGCGTTCGTCGAGCAGAGCTAGAACTCGCACAACAAGACCTGTCCCAGCTCGAGGATGAGACCGTCCGACGATAAGAAGCAGAGCGTCGAGCCAAAGAGTTGGTCGGGCCCCAGGTTGTCCTTTTTAGGAGTTGACTGGAAGAACTCATGCATCGTTCGTTGCAATGTTAATGCCTTTCATTTTTTTTCCTTACTTTTGCCTTTTATAGTGAAGAAAGAAAAACTTTTCCTTTTTATGAATGGACAATTTTAGTTTTACTTCTTTATTTGTCCATTTACTGTGAACATTTTGTACAGTAATAAGAATTCCCTCAGAGGTAGGCATAACATGATGGGATGGAGGTAACTCCGCTGGGGATAGGATGTTTACTCAGAGGTAATATGGACATGGTAAACACAAAATTTTGTGATTGAATCTTCCTTACTTAGAGGTTATATGGACATTGTAAAGATAGATTCTACGACTGTATAGAACAACTCAAAGATAGTATGAACATGAAATGTTCTATAGATAATTATGACAACACGGGGTTTGTCATGGAAGAAATGTCTACTCAGAGGTAATATGGACGTGGTAGGCATGAACTTTGTTAGGGTATAGAAAAATAACTCAGAGATAATATGGATGTGAAATGTTCTATAAATAATTTATGACAATACGGGGTTTGTCATGGAAGAAATGTCTACTCAAAGATAATATGGACATGGTAGGCATGAACTTCGTTAGGCTATAGAAAAACAACTCGGAGGTAATATGGACGTGAAATATTTTCTACTGGAGAAATAAGAAAGGGATGAATTCGTTAATAGAACTCATGAACACCCATGGGGGATGTGGAAATATATGCCGACTTATACCTCAAACAAAGTATTTCTGTAGGAATTTACCATTGATCGACATCATTAGCAAATTGCTGTTAGGTTTGGACAGTCGGTATGCACCATTGGAGTAGACTGTCTCTATGATGAACGGTCCTTCCCACTTGGGCTCAAACTTCGAACTGATAAGACAAGGTTACCCACTTGGAATGTTCTTTTTCGGACCTTTTTGTTGAAAGATTCAGAAATTTGATCTTAAAAGAGTTCGATACGTTATTGAGCCAACATGCACCTCTCGTCCAATGCTTCCAACTCCTATAGCCGATGACGTTGATTGTCTTCATCTGTCAGCTGGTTGGTAATAGCTATCCTTAGAGATGGAATCTGGATCTCAAGGGGGATTACCGCCTCGCTTTTGTAGACAAGTGAGAATGGTGTGTTGATAGTGGGTGTCCGAACGGTTGTACGGTAAGCCCATAGACACTCGCCGAGTTTTTCATTCTAGTCGTGCTTGTTGGAAGACACGACTTTCTTGAGCAGCTTAACAATCATCTTATTGAATGCTTCGGCTAGTCTATTCGCTGCAGGATTATAGGCCCTTGATGCTACATTCTGTATCCGATTCTTATCACAGAACCGATAGAATGCATTGGCTCAGAACTGGGGGTTATTGTCGTGGATAATCCTTCGAGAAACTCCGAAATGGTAGATGACGTGATGCATAACAAAGCTGATTATGGTGGGCTAGTAATAGCCCGTGCGACGCAGTCGGTCCTGCAACTTAAGACCAAGTTGGTGAGCTCCGCAGGTGCCGTCGTGTGCTTCTCGGAGTGCTTCTTGTGCTTTTGTCTTAGACAAACACCGTAAAAGAAGTCCGTCGTATGAAAGATGATACAACATTTTAGTAGCTATGTCATTGAAGAACCGGAGTGAGCGTCTCTGGATAGAAATAGCTTCCTTCGGGCCCTCGGGTATTCCATATATTGCATAGTCTATAAACGGGAATTGCCAGTCTCGAACGTCAACATCGGTGTCTAACTGTATAGAGTGGCTCAGACACGTATGTAGATTACTCGTTGGGTAGACTAGCTCCCGACCCATCACTGTGATGGAGTACTAGGATTCGACAGGAGATGCCAAAGATGCGTCGAGACCGGCGAGGGCGTCGGCCTCTAAGTTTTACAATCATGGTACATGTTCTCCCAGAGATGCGTCGAGACCGATGAAGGTAGAAATGATATCGATTGCTGCTTGATGGTAAGGGATCAAATCTTCATGTTGAACCTCATATTGTCCTCGTACCTGGTTGATAATCAACTCTGAGTAGGCCTCGATGTAGTCAACCCCCAACTATTTTGCGAGCTGGAGCCCGATGATGAGAGCGTTGTACTCAGTAACATTATTAGTGCATGACTCTATGGGAGAATATGCACGATGGGGGACTAGGCCGCCAGGAGTGACAAGAACTACCCCGACCCTTGCGATAATTTTAGCTTTGGGTCCTGTCCTTGAAGCACCATCAAAGAACATCTGTTATAAGGGATTGTTTGAGACCGCGTTCTACTCTACGACCTCATAAGGAATGCCATCATAGAGCTTCGACGTTTTCGGCACAGGATATGCCGCCAAGAAATTGGCCAACGCTTGACCTTTACTACCTTTTGCAGGACGAACACCATGTCATAAGGAGTCAAACTGATTGCCCATGTGGCTAACCGTGAGTTTAGTGCCCCTGGCTTGGTCATGAGAACTCAGAGGGGGTTGACTCGGGATATGACATGAATTGTCTGTCCAGCCATATAATGGCATGTCTTTTGAATGGTGAAGACTAGAGCGAGACACTCCTCCGCAACAGGATTATAGCGATGCTCGGCACCAATCATGGTCCTACTCAGATAGTAGATCAACTTTTCGTAGCCTTCGTTACTTCTCTGGGCTAACAAAGCACCGAGAGAATGGTCCATGGCTCGGACACAAAGTAAGAAGGGCCTCCCCACGACCGGTGCTACCAGTACTGAAGGACTAGTAAGGTATTTCTTGATGTCATCGAATATGCACTAACATTGTTCAGTCCAGACATATGAAACCCCTTTCTTCATCAGTTTGGTGAAGGGTTGGCACCGTCCAGAGAGATTTGCTATGAACCTTCTGATATATGCAAAGCGTCCTCGTAGTCCCCAGAGCTCATGGAGATTCTTAGCGGGAGCCATGTCCAGGATGGCCTTGATCTTCTTAGGGTCAATATGAGTACCCTTGGCTGTGACGATGAATCCTAAGAACTTGCTGCTGGAGACCCCTAGAAAAGACTTAGTTGGGTTCATCTTCAGTCGATGTGTCTGCATCAAGTCGAACACCGTCCTTAAGTCGTCCAAATGGCTAGATTTCTTTCAACTCTTAATGGAAATGTCATCAACATAATATTCTACTACTTTTTGGAGGTATTTGCAGAATATGGTGCTCATAGCTCGCTGGTATGTTGCTCCCATATTCTTTAAACCGAAAGGCATCACAGTATAACAGTAGATTCCTTTTGGGGTCCGAAATGAAGTGTATTTTTCATCTTTCGGGAACATTTTGATTTGGTTGTTGCCTGAGAATCCGTCCATGAAGGACATACGCTCGAAACAATAAGTATTGTCGATCATCACGTTGGTGATTGGGAGGGAAAACTCGTCTTTTAGACAGGCCGAGTTAAGGTCTCAAAAGTCAATGTAGACCTAAATCTTTTCGTTCTTCTTAGTGTCTGGAACAACGTTAGCCACCCAATCCGAATGTTGCTCTTCGTGAATGAAGTCGCTCTCTATGAGTTTGTCGACTTCTTTCTCGATAGCATCCATGATGTTGGGATGGAAGCGACGCTGTTACTGTTTGACTAGTTTAGCATTGGGCAGAATGTTGAGTCGATGCATTGCGACTTGCGGGTCTAAACCCGACATGTCTTCATAGCTCCAAGCAAAGACATTAATGTACTCTTGGATAAGCTATATCAGAGATTCTCTGTCTTCTCCAGTCAAGCTTTTGTTAATGAAGATGGGTTTATTGGATGCCTCATCTCCTAGCTCGACATGAACGACTTCATCTTCAGTTTAAGGTCCTCGCTGTTCGAATCACCACTCCCATTGGGATCCTAGGCGTTGTGCCTAGGGTTTATCTTCGAAGAATTCAAGCATCTGGTCTTCATCCTTGACTGGGGGATCTGCAGAGACCATATTGACGAATATTATCTTTTTGAAGGCTTGGCCGACACTGGTATCAGAGTCCCAGGTTGAGGAATCGGTGGAGTGAGAATGCATCATGACCTCCGTCTCGGAGCTCTCCAAAGTTGTTGTGGGTGTAACATAACCCAAACCCGGCGAGTACGCTGGTAGTAATTTTGGGCCTTTTCCTTTGGAGCACGAAGTTGTAAGGGAAGGCTTCGGCCTTTGCCATGATTCAGTCCTCTATCGCTGGTCAAGTCACAGCCCATCTTCTGTATTAGGTGTTTGGCTTGGGCGGTGTAACAGTAGAGCTGTATCTTGCCGTTATCAGGTTCTGGTTCTGCGAGAGTAAGTCTTTGAGAATATTCTACCCGACCGAAAATGATGAGTGCCTCTTTTTTTTCTTGTTGGAACCAGAAAGTAAGCCACTCGGAGAGAGACAACTCGGCTTGTCAGATTAGCAGTTGTCACTTGGATTTGTAATATATACAGAGCATTGTCTAAGAAATACATATTGTTCCAATGTACACAAGAGTAATTCAAAGACAATTTTCTATTAATGAAGTACGATTATCCCGAGGGATTACATCACCTAAAGAATGTGCCTCAGTATTGGCGCACATGTAGTCCCCTAACTCCTCATCAGTGAGAACCGTGGCTGCCATAGGAGAATGTAGAGTGGTCTCCGCTTTAGCTTGACTACCAAGGGCGCTGGAGCCGGAGATGCTTGCAACTCTGAGGCTGCCTTCGGGTCCTTCCGGGGGAGCTTTATTCGAATGGGCTTATAGCTGGTAGTTGACATCATCGGGGACGAGTGAGTGGGTGCCTTTCCTTGAAGCTTGATGATAAGAGGTGCCGATGTCTGGGGAGGCTTCCCTTTTAGTCAACCCTCAAAGGTTCTTCAGTAACAGTTGGGCTTTCTGGTGCAGTTTCTGCCTCGTCGTCGGTATCATTAGCGTCATCATCCTAGGGGACTGACTTGTACATCTCAACATCAGTACAGTATGCTTCGAGACCTCAGAATGGGTCGATGTAAGCGAACTCAATCTTGATATTTCTATTGCTGGCCACATACTTCATGCATTGATGGAGAGTGGAGGGTACGATTATGTATTCATGGATCAATGGTCGACCCAACAACATATTGTAGTTTATGTTTGCATCAATGACATAACAAGTCACATCCATTTGGAGATCGTCTATCTGGCATTTCAGGCAGATCTTGCCTAAGGGCTCACTCTTTCCAGCATTAAAGCTGCTAATTGTAGTATACGACGCTGTCAGTCGATGCATCAGAATCCCCAAAGTTTGGATAAACTTCGAGGGATTATGCTGAGAGAAGAGCCATGGTCGATGTGGATGCGATCGACCTTATTGGCACAAACATACCCTGTGTAGTATAGGGGCCTATTGTGCTGATTGTTCTTAGTAACATGTCTTGCTGAGTGAAGGTGATGTTAGTTTTTAGCTCGACCACACTATAGTAATGTGGGCACGCAGCATGATCCTCCTTGGGCGATTGCACCTGGTTGAGGAAGGAATTCGCGTTCTGCAAACCTCGCTGAGGGCTTCCCTAGTCTCTTTGGAGAGACGGAGAAGATCGAAGAGTGACAGTCGGGATGGAGTATTGGCAAGCTGTGCTAATATGTCAAAATTGTAGGGCTTGATCGGTCCCACTGCTGAGTCTTTTCACAGCGGTTTGTCGAAGCGAACCTCCTTATGCTTCTTCTTGTCTACTAAGGGAGGTTGAGATGGGCCTGCTTCTGATGCATCAGGTATAGTGGCAGCAGTAGGCGGAGGTACTTCTTCCTCCAAAGCCTGGTGGTCCTCTTGCTGGTGGGCCAAGTGAGTGGTAACCAGAGTGTCATCAGTCGAGGTAGAAACCATACGACACGACTTGGTTTTCTTCCCCTTAGCAAGGTGTGCTGCAGGGAGCGCCATGTCTAAGGCGAGATCATGGCGGATCCACATAATTTTACCTCGTGGTGTTCTAAGTAGGATAAGGCCTTGAGCATTATCGTGGACTGGTGGAAGATTGACTACTTCCATTGTTGCCCTTGGAATGATAACATCACCGTCCCGAGTTTTTGTCTTCAAAAAGCTTCCGAATTAGAGGGTTACCATGTTTGTAGGGACCATCTTGCCCTTGTAGTCGAGTGAGATGACCTTTGCGTTAATGAGGTACTGGATCTGCTTCTTCAACACATAACAGTCGTGGATTGAATGGTGAACGTACTGGTGGTAATGACAGTACTTTGGATTGTCTACCTTTTCCACTTCGTCAGGATGCTTAGTAGGTGGGAGTTGAAGCTTGCCACCCTTCATCAATATGTCAAAGAGTTCCAGTATATCTTCGTCGTTGAAGGAATAGGTTTTCTTCGACTTTGGTGCTTCTGCCGGCTTGGGGTTCATTGACGAACCTTTGGAGATGTTGATGGTCAGGACTTGCTTTCACTTTCCGTCATTATGGACAGGTGTAGGTCCTAAAAATCAAGTTGCACCCATCAAAGAAGCAATAAAAATCAAATTGTGCATCCTTCAAATGAACTGCGCAGGAGACAGATTGCGCAACAACTCAACTGCGCAAGCTGAACTGCGCACCCATCCAAGTGCGCTAGCTGACGTGGCAACGTCATCATTACCTGACACAAAATCAGATCTTCTGACAACTGACAGCCCGAAGAACGAGGAAACTATTTGTTTCTTGTGCCACGCCTCCATGACAGCTGTCTAGCGTGGTCCAGCTGCCAAAAGCCAGCACGGTCTGACAGCTCAACCTCAGCGCAATCCGAGTCTTCCTGCTACCCATTGGAAGCGCTTTCTGATGCTAGCGCAGTTCAAGTGGCACAATCCATCAAGATAACTGACATTCTGTACGTGGCATACATGCCATCAATTGCTCACCACGTAGCAACCGTCTGTACACGACCAAGCGCATTTCAATCAAACAATGCCACGCGTCTCATACAGTTGGTCCACGAACGAGTAACTGTCAGCGTAGTTTGCTGCTTGCACAGTCCAATGCCTGCGCAATCCATCCTGCACAATCCAGAAATAACTACTAATAAGTTATTTTCTAGAACTCTATAAATAGAGTTTCAAGTCCTTCATTATCAAGATCAGATCATTCAAGATCATCACCAGAGATCAGGAGTTCTTGCTAAAGTGCTGCTGCATTCTTCAGAGGCTACCGTCTTCAAAGTTCACATCGTCTAAGGGATAAAGCGATCGTCATCAGATCGGATTCCTATAGTTGTACTTTCCCAGAATTCAATTGTAATCTTTTTACAAAGTTTGTGAAATAAAGAACACTTTTGTTTTTGCAAACAAAATGGCGACTCTGCTGGAGACGACTTTCTCCTCCGACGAGGAAGTGACAACTCAATGTGATGTTGCGTCTATCGGAAAGACGCAGAAGACGCTGGTTGTAAAGGTCAACCAGACGGCCTATGAGGCGATGATCAACTCTGGGACTACTCGTCGTACTGCAACTTCTGCCAAGAGCAAAGTCTGTTCAGTATGGACTCCAAAGTCCTCTGCACAATCCTCTGCGTAATCCTCTGCACAGTCTGCTGTCTCTGCTCCCAAAACTACTGCGCAGTCTGCTGCCTCTACTGCCCATGCACAGTATACTGCTCCTCTTACCATTGCACAAACCACTTCCTATACTGCTCTAATAAAGTGCAAGACTCCTCTTCCCCTGGCGCAGTTGGCTGCAACTCTTCCTGCACAGTCCACCACTCCATCAACCAGAATGCAACTCAAGCACTCTGAAGTCAAGACTCCTGCTGCGCAAGCTACAGTGTCTGTGGCCAAAAAGCCATCTGTCAAAGCTTCTCATGTGCAACCAGCCAATGCGTCTACTGCCACTTCAACCCCTGCGCAAACTGTGCCAGTGCAGTCTAAGAGGGATAGCCTTTTGGCTAATCTCCCTTCTTCTCATAGCAAGGGGAAAAACTCTGCTCCTCTTTCCAAGCACCCTATTGCTCCAGCGCAATCCACTAGGGGTAGTCTGTTGACTGTTCCTCCTCCTCCTCAGAACAAAGGAAAAGGTTCGTTGGTCTTTTCTCAAACTTTCTCGTTCTACGACTTGGAAGACAACAGAGGGAAACGCTCTTTAGCCTACCCTTCTTCACAAAACAAGGGAAAAGGTCCTTTGGTCTTTTCTCAGTCTTCCCCGGTTTTTATCATAGAAGATCAATCTGAATGTGCCTCGGCACCAATCAGTACAAGAACTCTCTCAAACAAGAGTTCTTCTTCCCTCCTTACCAAAGGAAAGTGTACTGATCAAAGAGGCATTCTGTCTACTCCGGTAGCAGAATTCCAAGATCTCCTAACTCTTCGGATATCCCGCTCAAAACAGGGAAAATTACTGGTGACTCAGACAGAAACCCCTGGGGTGAATTTGCTGATCTAAGGACTTATCTCAATAGACCAGTTTCTATGAAATGCAAACAGCCAATGCCGAAGATCAACCAGCATCAGAGGCAAACTTCCAAGATGAAGAATCCTGACACCTATGCTAATGAAATGAGTACTTCTCTATATACTTGTAGAAGCATGAAAAATATTGCTTTTAGTCCCACATCGGAAATGAGAAAAAGAAAGGGCTCACTCCATTCTATAAATAGAGCCCCCTTGCCTCCTTTGAAAAGGGCACCAACTTCTCTTCCCTCCTTCCAACTTGGACTCTTCCTACTACGCACCTTCGGGTGCTAAGTCGAAGAAGTCTAGGGCAGCGCGGGCTCGTCGAGCTCAGTCAGCTGTCCCAACCTCTGACCATCAGAGCGCCCCACTAACTGTTAAAGCGGGCCTCTGATGGAAAGTTGTAAACATGATACCTACGCACTCGTGTGTTCGGGATACCCGGGCCCACAAAATGAGTACAAAGGTTGATCGAGATGTCCTTGACTTGCGAGATGGGATCCTTCACAAGCGCAAGGAAAGAAGGGGATTCTCTATGCCCTAGAATTCAACATGGAGCTTCATGCGGCTCAAAATCCAGAAAGCTTCATGCGGCCCAAAAGCAGCAGGGGTGCCTTAGGCGGCCCAAAATCAACATGGAAGCCCATACGGCTCAGCCAGAAGGAGCCTCATGCGGCTCAGAAACTCATACGGACCGAAAGTCTTCTGGAGCCTCATGCGGCTCGGATAAGCTCTATGCGGTTACGACTCCGGTCATGACGACTCTTCATGCGGCTCGAGTATGAAGACTCTTATACGGCTCGAGTATGGAGACGCTCATTCGGCTCGGTCGTGACGACTCTTCATACGGCTCGGTCATGACGACGCTCATGCGGCTCGAGTATGAAGACTCTCATACGGCTCGGTCATGACGACTCTCATACAGTTCGGGTATGGAGACTCTCGTGCGGTTCGGGCACGACGACTCTCATACGGTTTGAGTGTGATGACTTTCATGCGGCTCATGAGTACAACAGTTGGGACACGTGGCTGGACACGTGTCAAAAGCCGATCATATCTCAATAATTCAGATCTACTGCAATCAAAGTAATCTCTAGATTGGGTCGAATCCCAATAATCATAACAAACAGTGGGGACATGTGGCAAAGAATGATTCAGATTTATTCATTCAGATTTGCAAACGTCAACAAATCATCATGATGCAGATTTGTTGCAATTAGCATTAATTACTCATTGAATTTGGCGCAATCTGCATTAATGACCCAGATTCAACACATTCATGATTAATGGCCCAGATTGATTAATCAAGAGGCCACCGACTTTTGAGAGGGGGCAATCATTGCAAACCCTAATGATGTACCCCACTCTTATAAATAGCAAGGTGCCATTCCCTTGCGAAAGGAGGAGATGCCCTAATTTTTGCTAAAAGTAGACACAGAGATCCAGAGAGCCAGAGAGAGAATATACAGAGATCGAAAGGAGAGCATTTCTTCATCAACGCCAAGCAGTTCTTCTACAAGAGCCAAGGCTGCACTCGATCGTCCAAGGAGTAAGGCAGAGCGACCGTCGTTTTCCCGAGCCTCTATTGTCACCCCCCAGAATCTAAAATAAACAATTGTACTTAGATTGATGTACCTAGGCTTTTGTCCCTAGGCTTTCTTTGTACAAGCGAGTTTGTATTGTGAAGTAAAAGTTCGGTCCTCCGATAATTGTTCTGTTCTTTTATATTTCATGGCAAACACGATAGCGACTCTGCTGGGGACTAACTTCTCCACGGTTGAGGAGTTGGTGACGTAATCGGATGCAGCCAAACTTGGCTCCATGCAACAGAAGATGGTCGTCCGCTTCGACCAACATGCGTTTGAAGAAATGCTCTCCGACGGGAGCGCTCGCCCGGTCCCGAAGAAACCCCGCACAGAGAAGGCTCGCAGGAAGTGGAGGCCAAAATCATTTGCTCCTCCCCAAGCCCTGGACGGAGTACTCTCTGCTGCCCAAGACAGCGAAGGCGATTCTCATGCGGCCCCACTTCAAGCCATAGAGGACTCTGCTGTCCCCAAGTCCGGCAGAGGAAAGCACTACGATGCTGGACTTGCAGGGACACAGAGTGATTCTATGTGCTCCAGGAAGAAGCCAAACACTCATGCGGCCAAGACTGCCAGCCGTATGCATGATGCTCATGTGGCTGAAACTACTAGCCGTATGAAGAATGTCTATACGGCCAGATCTTCCAGCCTCATGGAGAAAACACATACGGCCGAGACTTCCAGCCGCATGAAGAAAGCCTATGCGGCCACAACTGCCAGCCGCATAAAGACGGTTGACTCCAGCAGCATACTGTCTGCTTCACGCAGCTCAGGCTCAGTCTTTGATCGCCTCTCCTATGGTCCTGATCTCTCATGTGCCCAAGGGAATATATCTGACTCTCTGCAGCATCACTCTGACTCTTCCTACTATACGCCTTCAGGCGCTCAAATGAAGAAGTCAAGGGCAGCATGAGCTCGACGAGCTCAGTCGGCTGTCCCAACCTCTGACCATCCGAGCGCTCCACATACTATTATGTGGGCCTCTGATGGAAAGTTGTACAGAACCACTCGAGTCCAGCCCCCGGCGGCAAACGGACAAAGTGGTTCCCAAAAGTCTTCCAAAACCCAGGGAGCAAACATGGTCATTCCAGACCCATCTGACCTGCGTGAGGTTATCCTCCACAAACGCAAGGAAAGAGAAGAGTCCCCGGCATGCAAAGAGTTCTCCCACGGAAATCATTGTACCTAAATCATTGTCAACTGCTGTTGTAACAATGCGACAGCAAAAGAAGACCGGCAATCTGTTTTCCAAAGGCTGCAACGACCCAGCTCAGAGGACGAAGCGCCTCCCATCGCCTCTTGCAACTCCACTCAGAAAATTCCCGCTGATGGGGGAGGAAAGAAGATGAACGTTTCCAGCTCGAAAATTTGAACCACTGCGGCTAAGAAACTGTCGTCTAAACGATTGTCCACCACCGAAGTATTTCAAGGCACCCATTCGAAGACGAAATCTGCTACAACAGGAGATTCATCATCCGCGCTGCTGGGGGTCACTGAAACAGGGGGTATTACTCCTCAAAATATCCACGATAATTCGATGTTCCAAGGAGACGAGCCCGAGGAAACAACTCTCTTGTCAGATACATCAAATGTCGACGTCCCCGAGGACGTCAACGACTCACAAGACGAAACCAGCTCCGAAGTTAGGGGTACTATTCCTTCTGAGTCCGAACCAGAGGAGAACATTCCTACATATCCCGATGACTTCTCGGTACATGGGTATGACTCGGAGGACACGTCCTCCACCGTCCCATCCATCTCTCCTCATGTAAGGACGGTATTCATGACGGACAACAACCAAGGTGGTTCCAGTGATCGCCAACGCATCGACACTCTAGAGGCCAAACTGCATGCCTTAGTCAAGTCTGTAGATGAGATCAAGGCGGCCCTTCCAACTCTGCAAGGAGGGACGCCTGGCTAAACAAGCACGGGTCCCACGGTCAATGCGGACTTGAACTCAGCGGCACCGAATCTGGGCAACAATCCTCCTGAAATGACGACCCCCACCGCCGTGGATGAGGCCCAAGAAGCGAGAAGAGAGGTCCAGGAGCTCCGAGCCATGTTTCACGCTCGAGAAAACTCTCAAGACCTCAGAATACGACAACCGTACCCTGCTGCATGGAGGGATGTCCCCTTTCCGCCAAGATATAAGCCGTTCAACATCAACCCTTATGATGGCAAGACCTCTGCAAGTCGGTACATCACTTACTTCGAGGTCACCATCGACCATCTGCCCCATGACGATGCCATCCTCACACGATTATTCATTGGGGCATTGGAAGGAATTGCCTTCGACTGGTATCGTAACCTGCCAGACAACTGCATCCACTCCTTCGTCAGCTTCAAGCATATGTTCTTGGAGAGATTCTACGAAGTAGGGCAGGACATTACAATGTCCACCCTCATGGACGTCGTCCAAAGGGAGAAAGAGCTGACAAGGAACTATATCGAGCGGTTTCGCCAAACCGTAATGAAGTTGCCGTCTGGTAACCCAGATTCCTCCTTGATTGAAATTTGCCAAAAGAGATTGCTCCCAACAATCAGTCTCTGGATGGGCGAAAGTCAATTTAAGGACTGGAAGACATTCATCATCATTGCCACTAGTGTCGAAGAACGGTTGAAGAAGGCTCGCCAACTGGGATTGCACATCTCGGACGGAGAGAACAAGGGCAAGCGTCCTAATATCAACAACGACAATGGGGGTAGCCCCTCCAACAATCGGGACAACAGGGGTAAGCAGGCTATGGTGGCTGACACAGCCCAGAAACCTGAGATAAAACCGACAGACAAACAATAGCCGCAAATAACCTACTCCTTCGAGGACGGCCACGTCAAGCCCATCTTGGACATGCTCATACAAGGAGACAGAATTTAGCTCCCTTCACCAAGACGGGAACCTCGGCTGGCAGAAATGGAGAGCCCGAAGTACTGTCATTACCACCGCTATGTCCACCATGCTACGCACGACTGCTACCAACTGAAGCGATACATCTAACATCTCATCGATTCGAACGCTCTGGCCATCGATTTCGAGGAGGTAACCGTGGCAGCCAACATGGTGTCCGAACAATTTGACAGCTTCCCTCCAACAGAGACTCAAGACGGTGTGATACCCATCCCTCTGGCGATAATGGAGATTGCTAATCTCCTACCTCCTCGGGAGCGGGTTACTGGTCTAGTGACCATCACCACATCACGGAGGAAGATCATGTGGGTCCATCCGGACCTGGTACTTGAAGTGACTCAGTCTACACCACCTCCCGTTCGCAAGAAGAAGGGTGAAAAAGTCAGATCCTGCCACACAATCTCGGTAGATGTCGAAGAAGTCACGGCTGTCGTTACCCGATCTGGGGAATAGGCCCAACCCGTGGCTGAGAACTCAACTGAAGATCATCAGCCAGCTACTGCTGATGCTCCAGGACCTTCTCAGCCTCCGACGACCGACAATCCTCGGCCGAAGGAGACTCGCTTTGACAAATCCCTCCGAAAAGAGACACCTTAAGGGTTGGAAAGGCTCTACAACTTCGATATCTTGGCGCAGTTGGCCAATATATCGGCCAAATTGTCATTATATGAGCTCCTGAGGCTCTCAAAGGATGTTCGTGCAGCTTTGAGCGATGCACTCCAAAATGCCAACGTATATCTGGCTCAGGTCAACCTCACAGGAGAGGACCCGCCTACAAATCTCCAAGACAACGCTTGCATAGGAGCAATGCCCAATATGTCTTCACTCTACAGGATATGCTCATCAAAACCAACCTGTATGATCGTCCGTTATACTACACTGGATACATCGGTGACGTAAAGGTGGATCGGATGCACATTGATCCTGGTTCTTCCATAAGCATCATCCCGAAGGGTCTGTTACATCATCTTCGCATCCCTATGCATCGCCTGACGCCAACAAGCACCGCCATCAGCGGTTTTAATTCGGGCATGAGCTACCCGATCGGGAAAATTTGCCTGAAGTGCCAAATTGGCGATCTTCAGTCAGAAGTAACCTGTTACGTCATAGATACGGACACTTCTTACAACATCCTCTTAGGGCGTCCCTGGATACACGATTACATGATCGTGCCTTCCACACTGCACCAGTGCTTCAAGTATGTCAATAAATACGGCTTTGTGAGGACAGAATTTGCCGACATCGATCCCTTCAAAGGAGTCGAGTCCTACTACTCGGATTCCTGCCTATACGAGAAGTCGAAGAGGCACCTGGATGAAGATGTACAGGCTAGAACTGAAACGGCCTCAGGATCAGAAGAACCTCTGACGATCCACCTTCAAGCTTGCAAACCTGGCAAATTTGTACCCCTTACGGCCGCTCTGCGTAAGGATGCGATCAGCCTCTCGGCACAAGAAGGGCAGATGATAATTCGGCTGCCAAGGTCTGGCCAAGCGCCGAGACCCACAACAGAGACACTAACAATCAGGCTACCAAGAGTCAGCCAGCCACAAGCGAAAAATTTTAATCCCTCTGACAAACCAATGACGATACGTCTTCTCAAAAAGAATCGTCACCCCGATGCAAGGTCTGGGGCTTCTAGCGAGCCAACAACTCCCCGCCCAGCATCAAGTACCAAACTGGGGGTCGCTAGCGAACCAACTACTCCCCGCCCAGTATCGAGTACCAAACTGGGGGTCGCTAGTTTGCCAACAACTCTACGCTCGGCTCCACCAACAGAACCCCTGATGATCAAGCTTCCCAGGTCATTCTCTCAGTCTTCATTTATACAGGGGGTGACCGAAAAAGAATCGGAGCTGGCCAAGTATGTGGCTGCCCACACTGATGTTCCCTCCGCAGATGATGTAATCCTGCTAGAAAAGATACCTTACTTCATCAATAAAGGGCTATCTTTGAACTACCTCGAGCTTAATAAGCTTTGTACAATGTATGCTATGGAACACGGTATAGGCACTCACCTACACACACAGGTGATAAATGTTTACACCGCAAACCAGCTTACTCCAGTGGAAGACGCCTACCGCATAATCGAGGGAGGGGACCATCCAATCATCTTCGGCCGGAAAGACGACCCACAGCCCTTCACCATAGAAGAGGCCGATCCCAAATCAGATGTCGGAAGACTGCCTCTGTATCTTTATAGCCCCCAATCCAAATATCTCATGCAAAAATAGGGATATGATCTAGAGACTATGCCAGGCTTGAACTATGGCACCGGTCGACGATTACCTTTGAAGCCACCAGTCCCAGCTGGCAAACCACGGGACTACTACAGCAAGACTCGATGTGGAGTAGGGTATGTTACGCCCGTAATGACCCCTGAAAGTTCAGATGAGGAATGCGACTGGCATTCATATTCAACCGGGTTACCAACTTCTGATTCGGATACCAGCATCGGAGACATATTCAGACAAGCCATGTCAGTCAATATGGCATTCGCCGACGCCTACGAAGAAGATGAAGATATTCCTGAAATCCTCGAGTTAGAGCCATGGGCCCAATAGCTGGATGCACAATAGGAAAAGTGGTTCAAACAGAGAGAACCTCCTACCGAAGACGAGGTTATACAGGTCGACCTCGGCAGCGAATCTTCTCCAAAACCAATCTTCGTCAGTAAAAGCCTAACAGACGAAGAGCGAGAATCACTACTGGAACTTGTCAAAGAATATATTGATGTGTTCTTCTGGAGCTATGAAGACATGCCAGGACTAAACTCCGAAGTTGCCCTTCACAAACTCAACATTCGGCCAGATGCGAAGCCGGTCAAACAATAGTAACGACGCTTCCGCCCGGGCATCATGGATGTGATCGAAGCCAAAGTCAACAAACTGATAGCCAGCGGCTTTATTCGTGAAGAACAACATCCAGACTGGGTCGCAAATATAGTACCGGTCCTCAAAAAGAATGGGAAGATTTGAATTTGCATTGACTTCCGTAATCTGAACGAGGCACGTTCCAAAGATGAATTCCCTCTCCCTATCACAGACATCATGATTGACAACACATGCGGCTTCGAACGCATGTCATTCATGGATGGTTTCTCGGGGTACAACCAAATTAAGATGTCTCCTGACGACGAAAAGCATACCTCATTCCGAACACCGATTGGCACGTATTGCTACACAGTCATGCCTTTTGGTTTAAAGAATGCTGGTGCCACATATCAAAGAGCCATGAGTATCATCTTCAGAGATCACTTGCGCAAGACCGTGGAGTGCTATGTTGATGACATCGCCGTCAAGAGTCGCTATAAGGGAGACCACCTGCGTGATCTGAGGACAGTGTTCGACCTGATGCGAGCACACAACCTGAAGATGAATCCCACAAAATCCTTCTTAGGTGTATCCAGCGGAAAATTCCAGAATTTTATTATTACTGCACAGGGAATTCATGTAGACCCAGAAAAGTCAAAAGCGATTATGGAGATGGGCCTCCCGAGAAATCTCTGCGAACTCAGAGGCCTTCAAGGGAGGCTAGCTTACATTAGGAGGTTCATCTCTAACCTCTCCGGGCGATGTCGGCCATTCACCTACCTCATGAAGAAAGGCGTCTCGTTCGTATGGGACGAAGAATGCCAACGTGCCTTCGACAGTATCAAAGAATATTTGTCGAACCCTCCAGTCCTAGTGGCCCCGGTTGCTGGGAAACCATTCTTACTATATGTACGAGCATTAGAGCATTCTCTTGGTGCTCAGCTGTCACAAAACAACGATGCAGGCCATGAACAAGCTATATGTTACCTCAGCCGAATGATAATTGGGCCAGAGCACCGATACACCGCTGTAGAGAAAGAATGCCTCGCCCTAGTGTTCGCCATTCAAAAGATGCGGCACTATGTCACAGGAAAAACCATACATGTGATCTCACGAGTCAACCCCTCAGGGTCCTCATGACTAAACCAGGGGCACTCAGCTCCCGCCTCGCCACATGGGCAATATTGCTGTCGCCTTATCATATGGTCTTCGTCCCGCAAAAGACTGTTAAAGGTCAAGCTCTGGCAGACTTTCTAGCAGCCCACCCAGGCTCAGAGTTGTCCAGAATATATGAAGGAATACCAGATGAGGTCGCCGACTCACATGTGACCTCCCACGATGATATATGGCGAATGTTCTTCGACGGTGCTTCGAGAACTGGACCCAAGGGCAACATAGTCGTTGGAGTCGGGGTGGTGTTGATTTCTCCTTCTGGACTAGTGATCAATCGCGCTTACTCCCTCACGGAACCTTGCTCTAACAATGTGGCAGAGTACAACGCTTTGGTCATCAGCCTCCAACTTACAAGAGAGCTGGAAGTAGAATATCTTGAAGCGTACGGCGATTCACAGTTAATTGTCAACCAGATCCGGGGTTCGTACGAAGTCCGCTACGAAGACATGATCCCCTATCACCAAATAGCGATCAACATTATCTCATCATTTGAGGGATTCTTCATCGAACATGTTCCCAGACTGCAGAACATCGAAGCCGATGCCCTAGCAGGCCTTGCCGCTTCCCTAGCAGTGTCGAACCATACTCATCATTCGATTGACGTGATAGGCCACGAACTGGTCTGTCCCAAGAACAACGTTCAAGTCATGGAGAGTTATTCTGCCCAAACGATCGATGAAGCGCCAGACTGGAAACAACCATTCATAGACTTCGTAGTCTACGACATCCTACCCGAGAACCCAAAGGAAGCCACTTCTATCAGAAGGCATTCTCTCAGATTCTTCTATGATACAGAGACGAAAATGCTGTATCGGCGATCTTACGATGGGTTATTGCTTCGGTGTCTGTCAAACGCAGAAGCCAAAGAAGCCGTACGCGAAGCTCATGACGGTGTCTGCGGGGCCCATCAGCCTGGCTCCAAATTGCAAGATCGTCTTCGCCGGATGGGCTACTACTGGCCCTCGATGGTAGCAGATGTGATAGACTATGCAAGAAAGTACAAAGCCTGCCAAGTCCACGCGGACTTCATCCACCAACCATCTGAGTTTCTACATCCGACAGTAGCGTCTTGGCCATTTGAAGCATGGGGAATGGACATCATCGGTCCAATCACTCCACCTTCCTCCCGAGGACATCGCTTCATACTTGCAATCATGGATTACTTCTCCAAATGGGCGGAAGCTGTTCCGCTCACAGAAGTAAAGACTTCAAACGTGATCAGCTTCCTCAAGCATCATGTCATCTATCGCTTTGGACTGCCTAGAAGGATCATCCACGATAATGGTCCGCAGTTCGCAAGATATGCCTTCTATCGGTTCTGCGACAAGCATCGCATCCAGAATATTGCTTCGACACCATACAATCCGACAACAAATGGGTTGGCAGAGACATCAAACAAAATAATTATCAAACTTCTCAAGAAGTTTGTGTCTTCCAACAAACGCGACTGGAACGAGAAGCTTGGTGAATGCTTATGGGTGTACCGTACTACAGTCTGAACGGCCACTGAGAATACGCCATTTTCCCTGGTGTACGGGAGTGAGGCAGTCCTCCCATTGGAGACTCAAATACTCTCACTCCGCGTCGCCCTTACTTACCAATTGACGACGGACGATAACTACCGTCGTCGGCTACAAGAGTTGGAGGCCTTAGATGAAAAATGCCTCTTGGCTCAGCAACGAATCAAGCTATACCAAGCACGCATCTCTGGAGCCTTCAACAAGAAGGTTAAAATCAGAACATTCCAAGTAGGCGATCTTGTTCTGGCAGTCCGGAGGCCGATGGTCATGACTCACAAAACCGTCGACAAATTCCAGCCAAAATGGGAAGGTTCGTTTATCATTGAGGCCGTATTCTCCAACGGTGCTTACCGCCTCGTAAAACAAAACGGAGACTTGCTCATGTTGCCCGTCAACGACAAGTTCCTGAAGAAATATTATGTCTAAATGATATTTTCCAGATTATCGAGTCATGTACCCGCTGGTACCGCTGAACTCACATTCATAATACCCCAGATTACCGAGTCATGTACCCGCTGGTGCCGCTGAACTCATATTCACAATATTCCGATCATCGAGTCATGTACCTGCTGGTACCGCTGAATTCACATTCATAAAAAAAATTCTAGATTACTGAGTCATGTACCCGCTGGTACCTCTGAACTTACACTTTGATTCCAAAATTCCTGGATTGTCGAGTTATGTACCCGCTGGTATCCCTGAACTGACATCCCGGTCACTCTTTTGGGGGAAAGTTATGTATGACCATACCTCTAAAATTTCTTCCTGAAAGAGATCCTTCCTCATAATCCACTACCCGCACTCCCAGTGCACAAAAAGGGTAACAGATCCACAAAATTCCAAAACGACCATGTCGATGTTACCTCTGAGTCGTCTCAATTCTGCCAAAAACAAATCACCCCTCTATATAGAACTTCCATGTCCTCATTACCACTGAGTCGTTCTATGTACCCCCTTCATTGAGCCTACTCCTGCCATGTCCTCATTACCTCTGAGTGGGAAGGCTCCGTCGAAGAAACCCTCATGCTTGCCATGTCCTCATTACCTCTGAGTAAGTATGTTGATTCCCTTTCGACTTATTATCTGTACCCACAACCGGAGTACGCCAAGGAAAGTAGGTCCATAAATATCCTCCTCTGAGTCCACTCCTGCCATGTCCTCATTACCTCTGAGTAGGAAGACTCCGCGGTAAAACCCCCATACTTGCCATGTCCTTATTACCTCTGAGTAAGTATGTTGGTTTTCTCTTGTCTTATTATCCGTATCCTGCACCAGGATACGCCAAGGATAATAGGCCCACAAATGTCCTCTGTTGACCACAAATGTCCACAGCTGACCACAAATACCGTACTAGGACCCCTAGTACATCCACATCTTTCCTCATCATCACATGCTTTTGGAGCCCAGCTGTTCCATAGCATTCTTTCACCCAATGCATAGAACTTCCATATTGATAGCACCTCTGAGTTGTTCTGTGTACCCTTCATGGAGCCCACTCCTGCCACGTCCTCATTACCTCTGAGTAGGAAGGCTCCATTGAAGAAACCCTCATATTTACCACGTCCTCATTACCTCTGAGTAAGTATGTTGGTTCTCTCTCGTCTTATTATTCGTACCTAAAAACAAGGCACGCCAAGGATGATAAGTCCACACAAAATCCCCAGCGGAAGCACCCAAACCTATCACGTCTATGCTACCTCTGATATGATCTCCACACCAAAATAACTCTACTTTCCATGCTTCTTATTCAAAGTGTTCCAAATTTTCAATTTGAAAACTTTGAAGGGGGTCTTGTAGAAGCATGAAAAATATTGCTTTTAGTCCCACATCAGAAAAGAGAAAAAGAAAGGGCTCACTCCATTCTATAAATAGAGCCCCCTTGCCTCCTTTGAAAAGGGCACCAACTTCTCTTTCCTCCTTCCAACTTGGACTCTTCCTACTACGCACCTTCGGGTGCTAAGTCGAAGAAGTCTAGGGCAGCGCGGGCTCGTCGAGCTCAGTCAGCTGTCCCAACCTCTGACCATCAGAGCGCCCCGCTAACTGTTAAAGTGGGCCTCTGATGGAAAGTTGTAAACATGATACCTACGCACTCGTATGTTCGGGATACCCGGGCCCATAAAACGAGTACAAAGGTTGACCGAGATGTCCTTGACTTGCGAGATAGGATCCTTCACAAGCGCAATGAAAGAAGGGGATTCTCTATGCCGCTCGAATTCAACATGGAGCTTCATGCGGCTCAAAATCCAGAAAGCTTCATGCGGCCCAAAAGCAGCAGGGGGGCCTTAGGCGGCCCAAAATCAACATGGAAGCCCATGCGGCTCAGCCAGAAGGAGCCTTATGCGGCTCAGAAACTCATGCGGACCGAAAGTCTTCTGGAGCCTCATGCGGCTCGGATAAGCTCTATGCGGTTACGACTCCGGTCATGATGACTCTTCATGCGGCTCGAGTATGAAGACTCTCATGCGGCTCGAGTATGGAGATGCTCATGCAGCTCGGTTGTGATGACTCTTCATACGGCTCGGTCATGACGACGCTCATGCGGCTCGAGTATGAAGACTCTCATGCGGCTCGGTCATGACGACTCTCATGCGGTTCGGGTATGGAGACTCTCATGCGGTTCGGGCATGACGACTCTCATGCGGTTTGAGTGTGATGACTTTCATGTGGCTCATGAGTACAACAGTTGGGACACGTGGCTGGACACGTGTCAAAAGCCGATCATATCTCAATAATTTAGATCTACTGCAGTCAAAGTAATCTCTAGATTGGGTCAAATCCCAATAATCATAACAAACAGTGGAGACACGTTGCAGAGAATGATTCAGATTTATTCATTCAGATTTACAAACGTCAACAAATCATCATGATACAGATTTATTGCAATCAGCATTAATTACTCATTGGATTCGGCGCAATCTACATTAAGGACCCAGATTCAACACATTCAGGATTAATGGCCCAGATTGATTAATCAAGAGGCCGTCGACTTTTGAGAGGGGGCAATCATTGCAAACCCTAATGATGCCCCCCACTCTTATAAATAGCAAGGTGCCATTCCCTTGCGAAAGGAGGAGATGCCCTGATTTTTGTAAAAAGAAGACACAGAGATCCAGAGAGCCAGAGAGAGAATATACAGAGATCGAAAGGAGAGCATTTCTTCATCAACGCCAAGCAGCTCTTCTACAAGAGCCAAGGCTGCACCCGATCGTCCAAGAAGTAAGGCAGAGCAGCCGTGGCTTTCCCCAGCCTCTATCGTCACCCCCAAAAATCTAAAATAAACAATTGTACTTAGATTGCTGTACCTAGGCTTTCGTTCCTAGGCTTTCTCTGTACAAGCGAGTTTGTATTGTGAAGTAAAAGTCCGGTCCTCCGATAATTGTTATGTTCTTTTATATTTCATGGCAAACAATACTCATGGGACAAAACATTTGAAGAATCGGAACCATGTTCCGAATATAGTCAAAGAATATATCCCTCAGACTTCTTCTCGTTCCGTCATTGTTCCTGATCTCCGAGAACACCTCAAGCAAAAATGGGACAACATCTCAACACCTCCAGTTCAACCACTTGGACACCATTGTAATCACAAAGTTGTCATCAAGTGTTGTTGTCAGACAACAGAATGATCTGTCTTCGATCGTTTCAATTTTGCAACGTCTGAACCAATGTCAGAAGATGAATACGAAGTGTTGTATGCTTCTGCCAACATGGCTTCTCGAGACACTGGGGTAGAAAGTGCTCCAAGCACGGCAAGCTTCGCAAGCCCAGCCAGCGGTATTTAGATTTACTCCAAGAATCTTCTGAAGGAGTATTTCAACATACCAGATCCCGAAGCCGAAATACAATCGGTCAAAGGAATCTTCTCCAAGATCCTTTCGGTCATCTCCCTCTTTCTCATTCAGGAGATGATTCCTTCTCTGATTATGATGCATACAGAAAAAGTTCTGAACAGACAGTGTCCTCCACTGTACCTATAGAAGTGACAACTTATGTTGTCACTGAAGACCCAGATGCTTCTAGTTCGGCTAGTCAAGAACAACGAATAGCTGTACTAGAAGACAAGCTGAAGACCATGGCTGAAATGGTTGCAAGTATACATTCTATCATCGTTGTCCAACATACAGTACCACCGACTGTACCTGCTGTAAATCCTGAGATCATAGCATCGTCAGTACCTGTTAATGCAGGGCTGGGGGTAGTATCTTCTCAGGTACCCCCTGTACAAATTCAACCCACACCCAGTCAGTCAGGTGCTGGGGGTAGTGCTTACCACGCTGTTCCTCCCCCTAACACTCTGATTCAGCCTACTCCTTCTTCATCATCGGAGGATGCTAATGAAGCTGTCAAACTCTTGCGCACTCAATTAGAGGCTTTCAAAGAGAAGGATAATTTGCAGAGATTAGGAATCAAGCAACCTTATCCTATTGAATGAATGAAAGTTCTGTTTTCTCCTAAGTACAAGATTCCAACAATCACCCTGTTTGATGGCAGAACTTCTCCTAGTCAGTTCAGTAACCACTTTGAGGTAATGACTGTCCAACTTCAGCCAAATGATGCTCTTCTTACCAGGGTATTCGTCGGCTGTTTAGCCGGTGTGGCATACGATTGGTACAGAAGCTTGCCTAATGGCTGTATCACCTCTTTCTCGGGTTTCAAACAGATCTTCTTGGAACGATTTTATGAGGGGATCAACGATATAACCATGTCAGCCCTTAATAAAATCAAACAAAGACATAACGAGACCGCTGAGAGTTTTATTGAAAGGTTCCGCCGAGAAGCTTTAAAGATGCCTCCTGGGACTCCGGCCGCTGTAACTATAGACACCTGCAAGGCAAATCTTTTGCCTATTATTAGCATGTGGACGGGGTCAACTCAGTTCCAAGACTGGCCATCCTTTATTGTCAATGCTAAAGCAGCTGAAGTTAGTGCTGACAAGTTCAAGCAGCTAGGGGTACACATGTCTAACCCCGACCGGGACGAACACCCGACATCGAGTAGCGGTAATCGCCAGAACAACCGCAAGGGAAAAGAGACTTTGAATATCAATTTGAAGAGCAAAGAATCTCTGGCGGTCAACATAGCTCCACCTACATCTACTTCTACTCCTTCTGTACCTCCACCAAGAGAACCTCGTCCGAAAGTAGAGTACTCCTTTGACGAGAACGACACCGTAAGCATCTTTGATTGCTTAATCAAAAGCAATAAGCTTCAACTCCCAGACCCGAAGAAGCCTAATGAGGTCTGTAAGACTTATCATCCCAAATAATATGTTTATCACAGGTTTATTGGGCATCCCACTCGAGCATGTTACGTGCTCAAAGGCAAAATTTAAGAGCTAGTCAACGCTGGTGTTGTCACTCTGCAGCAAGACGAGAAGACGGTTACCGCGAACATGGTCTCAGTTCAGTTCGGTAACTTCCCTCCACAGATGGTACAGCATGGTGTCATCCCTATCCCCAAGGTCACTCTTGAGATCGAGAATCTCCCTCCTCCACGAAGTGAAGGTCTTGTCCCCTTATCTCTTGACAATGGTGAGATTATGTGGATTCACCCTGATCTTGCTTCAGAGTTCGAAGTTCCCTCTTCCTCCAAGAAGAAAGAACGCTCCAAGAGTAGAACAAAGATCTGCAATATGGTGTCTTTTGACCCCATAGTTGAAGAGGAAATCCTGCTGGGCACCAGATCAGGAAAAGCCTACCTACGGAAAGTTCCTGAGAATCAAAAAAACCCTGCTTCTTCTTCTGAGTCTGCTCCAGTGCAACCTGTCTCTGCCGAGGACATTCCTTCTGCATCCTCACCGGTTGTAGAACCTACTCATCCCAAGCCGACAGTGGCCGACAAAGGCAAACAACAAGACCGCTTCGACAAGCCTTTGAAGAAGTCATCTCCTTCTGGACTTGAGAAGCCATATAACTTTGATATCTTGGCTCAACTAGCCAATACACCGGCCAGGCTGTCAATCTTCGAGCTCTTGCGTCTCTCCAAAGAAACTCGAGAAATTCTGAGTGAAGCTCTAATGCAGGCAGAAACCTGTCTAACCCTTCTAAAGAAGCCGAAAGCAGAGCCTGTCTTTTGCCTCCATTGTCATAGTGTGTTGGAATTAATTTCAAACATTACCTTCACACAGGATGATATGCTGATGGAAGACAATAGGCATGACCGTCCTCTATACTATACAGGATATGTCGACTCGATGAAAGTCGATCGTATTCTGATAGATCCAGGGTCAGCACTCAGCATCATGCCAAAGACAATGCTAGATGCACTGAAGATCCCAGTACATAGTCTTTCTGGCACAATCACCACCATCTTGGGGTTCAACCAAGGAAGAAGTGAACCTCTGGGCAAGATTCGCCTAAAACTCCAAATAGGCAATCTCCACACAAAGGTGACCTCCTACATCATTGACAACCATGGTTGTTCTTACAATGCTCTGTTGGGGAGACCATTCCTACATGAACACAACATTGTTCCTTCTACTCTCCATCAATGTTTCAAATACGTTGATGACAAAGGAGAAGTTCAAAAGGAGGTTGCATATCTCTATCCTTTCAAAGGTGTCGAAGCATACTGCAACGACGCTCGCATGTATAAAGATGAGTTCATGAAGGTAGTACTGACTCTAGACACTGAAGAAGAACAAGAAGCAGTGCCCAATGACACCCTCATCATACCTGTCAAAGGGCGTGTTTCTCATCCTCAGTCCTCCAAACCACTGGCTATTCACTTGCCAGTCCAGAAGCAACCAAACAATGGTGGTCAAGGTCAAAGGAAGCTCACCTCTTCTGAGCCACTTGTTATCGACCTACGTCGTAACAAGGATAAAAGGGAGCTCACCTCTTCTGAGCCACTTGTTATTGATTTATCTCGTAACAAGGATAAAAGGGAGCGCACCTCCTCTGAGCCACTTGTTATCGACCTCCGTCGTAACAAGTACAATCCTCCTTCACGTTCTTCTTCTCTCCCTCTTGTAATCAATCTGACCAAGCCTACTAAGGCTATAAGTCCTGTTGTAAATACAGATGTACAAATCAATGAAAAAGCATCACCTTTCCAGTATACTGATGTTATTTATCATGCTAAGTGCTATTTGGATATGTTAGATATCTTTCAGTCATTTATAATAGGAGTTGTACAGTCTCTTCAAACAGAAGTCTTACTCGAACACCCAGATAATTCATATTTTGTTGTCCCTTCTCAAAAGAGAGGCGAAAGTCCAATACTTTTTAGTAAAGGACCAGAACAAAAATTCAGCTATACGGATGATAGCAAAAGCAACGATACGGGACATCTCCAATTTCGTCGTTACAGTCAACAATCAAAAGATATCATCCGAAAGATGGGTTATGATTTCAAGAATGGCCTCAACTACGGTAAGGGTAGACGAACTCCTATCCGTACGGCTGCTCCGAAAGGAAAGTCAGAGATGTATTACAGCAGAACCAAAAGAGGTCTCGGATATGCTTCACCTTCCGTCTTATCCGCAGCAACCTCCGAATCCGATAGTGAGGAGCGCTCTAATTCTTCTGATTCCAGATCATGGGATTCTGATACCAGTATTGGTCAAGTTCATCGGTTGATCGTATCCTCTAACATGGTCTCTGCCGAGCTTCCAGATAGCTATGACGAAGACATTGAAAAAAATCCCGAAACGGATCCTTGGGCTCAACGAATGGATACCCAATGGGAACTCCGATTCGAACAACGAGAACCTTCTACTGAAGATCAATTAGTTCAAATTGATGTAGGAGAAAACGGGTCCCCTCGTCCAATATTCATCAGTAAGAACCTTCCAGAGGCAGATAAGCAAGAATTAATTCTTCTTATTCAAGAATACATTGATGTCTTTGCCTGGAGCTATGAAGGCATGCCAGGTCTAGATCCCAAAGTTGCTACTCACAAATTAAATATCTTGCCTAATGCATAACCAGTCAAACAACAACAACGGCGCTTCAAGCCAAAAATGATGGACGCAATTAACAATGAAGTCAAGAAGCTCATCGCTTGTGGCTTTATCCGAGAAGAACAACATGCAGATTGGGTAGCCAACGTCGTTCCAGTCTTGAAGAGAACCGAAAAAGTTCGAGTTTGCATCGACTTTCAGAATCTTAATGAAGCATGTCCAAAAGATGAATTTCCTCTCCCTATCACGGACGTCATGATTGACAATACTTGTGGGTTCGAAAGGATATCCTTCATGGATGGATTCTCTGGATACAATCAGATTCGGATGAATCCTGAAGATGAAAAACATACTTCTTTCCGCACTCCTCGCGGAGTCTACTGCTATACCATAATGCCATTTGGTCTCAAGAACGCTGGTGCAACTTACCAACGAGCTATGAGTACCATCTTTCGAGATCATCTGCACAAGACTGTCGAATGCTACGTTGACGATATTGCTGTTAAAAGTTGTCTAAAGGAAGATCACATCCAAGACCTAAGAACAATCTTCAATCTGATGCGCCAACATCAACTCAAAATGAATGCCACCAAGTCATTCTTGGGTGTCTCTAATGGTAAATTTTTCGGCTTCGTCATTACCTCTAAGGGTATACATGTGGATCCCGAGAAGATCAAAGCCATTCAAGAGATGCGTCCTCCACGCAACCAAAAAGAGCTACGAGGATTCCAGGGTCGACTTGCGTACATCAGGAGGTTCATTTCGAATCTGTCTGGACGCTGTAGACTATTTACTCAGCTAATAAAGAAGGGTGTATCTTTTATTTGGACCGAAGAATGTCAACGAGCATTTGATGACATAAAATGATATCTCATGAACCTACCAGTCTTGGTACCACCGATCTCAGGCATACCATTCTTAATGTATGTCCGTGCTATGGATCATTCATTGGGTGCTTTACTTGCCCAAAAGAACAAAGAAGGTCACGAACATGCCATCTATTATCTCAGTCGTACTATGATTGGTGCCGAACACCGTTATAGCTCGATCGAAAGAGAATGCCTAGCTCTTATGTTCGCTGTTCAAAAGACTCGGCATTACATTATTGGCCAAACTATTCATGTCATATCCCGAGTTAATCCTCTTCGGGTACTGATGAAGAAGCCTAGCACACTTAATTCTCGGTTAGCTACATGGGCCATTCTTGTCACGCCCCAGTTCCAAATAATCGGATCGGGAACACGTGGCATGCCAGCTGTACGATCAGACATAGTTAACCCAATTTAATGGACTATGACTAGTCGTAGTACGCTGAAGTAAGACTAATAATATTAACAACACAGGCAGGTAAAATCTAGTCTCATCCATGAAACAAATAATAGATAACTGTAAAGAGAGTTCCCAGAGTCACAATAAATGTCAAAAGAAAGACCAAACACTGAACAGTACATCTGGAATGAAATAAAATGGAAAGTAGGAAATAACTGAATACAGGAAATGAACCCACATCAGAAGATAAAGCTAGCCTCCAAAGGATCAAGGCTGTGGCTCCACCTCAAGGTCGTCATCTAATCCAGCTACTCCGTAATCAGTCGGGTAGGAATCCTCGTCAAACTCTGGAAAAGATACCAGGTCCTCAGAGGGACATAACAAGTACACAGGAAATATGACATGCAAGATAATACTGAGCAGTAAAGTAAAAGTAACTAAATAAAAATGCTACTAAGTAATTCCTTAACCAAACAATGACAGGAAATACGTAGTACACAATTAAAGGTGTTCTAACCATCTAAGTGTAAATGCATTTTGAGACATCTCTAGTGGCACATGAGAGGGGGAGAAGAAGAAGAAACGTCCACCAAGCGTTCTACGGTTTGAGAACGAGGGGCTACGAGCATCCAGCGTACATTGGAAACAGAATTCTCATACACCACTAGTAGACTCTCCCCACCCAATGAATACTTGTACCGTATACACGGTACAAATAATATGCAAGACGGCAATATACATATAATGTAACTAACCACTGCTACAACTCAAGATCACATGTTAATGGCCAATCAACATAAAATCTCTGCACTCAACTCACTCATAGGTGATGCGTGTCTGAGTCGTGTCAAGTTATACTAACTATTGACAGGGTAGTCATAAATGGTGACGAGTGCACACAACTGTAATAACTGGTCAAATGTAATACTGCATAGTAAAGTCAAGCAAGGTGTACTTGCCTGTGTCCAAGAGCCGAAAGTCCGAGTCTGGTATCGAGTCCAAGTTCTGAGAAATGAATAATCCTACAATAACATTAACCCTAATTCAATACTAATTAACCAAATTAAACTATACATTTAATTGATAATTAATCGATAATTATTATTCAAACCATTACTACTAGCTAATCATTACTAATAAATATGAATAATATCATACAATAATAAGTATGAAGCACTTATTATTATACTTTTATATTCTGAAATTATTAATACAATTAATAATTTAATAATTAATAAATTACTTACAACTAATTAGTTAAACAATTAAGAAACACATGCATTCACAAATTCCCATTAATTATAAATACTAATTAATAAATAATGGCAAGTCTAAATTTGGTTAGAAAACACTTTTCCATGAAATCCCACTGGAAATAATATTTTTAATATTATTTACCTAATTTATAAGTAATTAAAAACATTTAACTACTAATATATAGAAATTACCAATTTAGCTATCATAAATAGAATTAAATGCTAAAAATTCACTAATAAATTGGGAAAAATCATAAATCACAGAAAATAACATTTCTAACAGTGACTATACATTTATGAGTATTACCAATAATAATTTATAATTATTATAAATTAAAACTAGTATCGAACTAATTACATAATCAAATATATTTAACTCTGGTTTAATGCCAAATAAATACTAAACATAATTATTATCTTTTGAAAATTTTACAGTAAATAGGTATAATTATTATCTACAAGTTTTGTATAACACTCATTAATTAATTCTTAATGAATTAATTAATAAAAATCCAAAACAGTGTAAAAAACAGTCATTTAGAATCAGTAATTCACAGTTTAAAATATAAATAAAATATCTAAACTATTTATTAAATCTTGAAAATTTAACAGTAATTATTTTACATAATTACCTACAATTTATGTATAGATCATATCGAGTGATTCCTAATGGATTAAATTCAAAAAAATCAAAACAGAATATATAATTCTGTGGAAATTTACACAAAAACTGCTTCATTGACATCAGTTAAAATACTTAATAAATACGAATAATTTGTATAAAAATCTGATACAATTAATATAGAATCTATACTAATGTCTCTAATCAATGGACTAATAATTTAGGTACAAATTACTATCAATTAATCATTAATTAATTAATCACACAGCCATAATCCCACAAAATAATTAATTCACAGTCATTAATTAATTCAAATAAAATCATAATAATTCATAATAAATTCTCTACAATTTATTACAGAATCTACACTTTGTTAACAATCATTTAACATTAATAATACTAATTAATAATCATTAATTCTTCCTTAATCAAATCATTAATCAATGAATAAAACAGGAAATTATATAGAAATTAGGGTTCTAAGTTGCAAGGGGGATATCCACGTGGCAAAGCCACGTAGAGGCTCGAGATCGTACCTGCCGACTGCAGGGAGTCGGGGCTACGCTACGATGGTGATGGCGCCGCCGGAGATGGCCTGAACGCCGAGGACGAGGTGATCTCTTCGTTGAACGCACGCCGGCCGAGATAGGAGGGAAGGGGAGTTCTCGGGTAGCCGAAAAATGGAGGGGGAAGAAGTGGTGGTGTGGCCGAAAAGTGGAGGGGAAAGAGGGGTTGTGTGGCCGAAAAAAAATGAAAGGGAGGAGTGGTTATCATTTGGTTACAAGAGATCCATACTTTGTGGAAACCAAAATTCATGTGGTAGAGAATGGGTTAAGGTTGGTTAAGAAATTAATTAGCATTCTAAGTATACATAAACATGTAAATTCATTCTTAATTAAATAGAGACTAAAAAAATAGATTAGGGTTTGGTTTAAGGATTAAGGTCTAAGAAAAACCAGGGGCAAACACACAACCCAATATATAGTCACACATATAAATAATTCCTATATATAATTATAGAAAAACAATTAAATCATGTAATATTATTTAATAAATAAAATTTTGAAAATTAAGGGGTTTTACATTCTCCCCAACTTATTAAAATTTCGTCCTCGATATTGAAACAAGCTAGGGTAAAAGAATCACACAATCACAATTCTAATTCTAGGCAATTTACAAACTAAATTAAGCAGAATCTAGAGAGCAATTATTAACAGAATTTAGTCATACCAGACGCCTCACGAAGGTATGGAAAACGCTCCAGAATAGAATCTTCCCGCTCCCAAGTCGATTCGCCCGGAGAATGATGTTTCCACGCAACTCGGACTAGTCGAATGGTCTTCCCCTTCAACACTTTCTCTCTGCGGTCTAGGATCTCCACAGGCTGCTCCTCGTAGGACAAGGTCGGTCCTACGGTGATCTCTGAATGATCAAGTATGTGGTTAGGGTCTGCCACATACTTCCTCAACTGGGAGACATGAAATACATCATGGACGCCTTCCAATGACTGCGGAAGTGCCAATCTGTATGCAACCTCGCCAACTTTCTCCAACACATCGAATGGTCCGATGTACCTTGGGCTGAGCTTTCCTCTGACTCCAAATATGATCGTACCTCTAGTCGGGGAGATTCTCAAGAACACATGATCTCCTTCCTTGAACTCAAGAGGTCGCCTATGAGTGTCTGCCCACTGTTTCTGCCGGTCCTGTGCTGCTCGTAGATGTCCCTGAATCTTCTTGACTGTATCGACTGTACGAGTCACCAACTCTGGTCCCAATATCTGTCTCTCGCCTACATCACCCCAACATGCTGGCGATCGACACTTTCTTCCGTACAATGCTTCAAAAGGGGCCATCTGGATACTTGCCTGGTAGCTATTGTTGTAAGAGAATTCTACCAAGTGCAAGTGATCCTCCCAGGATCCACCAAAATCCAACATGCAAGCTCTCAACATGTCCTCCAACGTCTGAATGGTACGCTCTGACTGCCCGTCCGTCTGAGGGTGATAAGCTGTGCTGAACTTCAGTCTTGTGCCCAGACTTTCCTACATGCTCTTCCAGAAGTGCGATGTGAATCTTGTATCTCGATCAGAGACTATACTGACTGGTACTCCATGTAATCGCACTATCTCCTTCATATATAAGTCTGCCAATACCTCTGTAGATTGCCCCACTCGAAATGGTATGAAATGAGCAGACTTCGATAATCTGTCCACAATCACCCAAACTGCATCTCGTCCAGCTGGGCTCCTCGGAAATCCCGTAACAAAATCCATAGTGATGTGCTCCCACTTCCACTCAGGTATCGGAAGCGGTTGCAACAATCCTGCGGATCTCTGATGTTCAGCTTTGACTTGCTGACACACCAAACACTTCGCCACGAAATGTGCTATCTCACGTTTCATTCCATGCCACCAGTAGTGCTGCCTCAGGTCCCTGTACATCTTCGTACCTCCTGGATGAATAGAATAAATCGAGCTATGAGCCTCTGCCATCAGCTCCTGCCTGATCTCACCATTAGGAACATAGAGGCGATCACCACACCTCAAGGTCCCGTCTTCGTGAATCCTCAATCCAGTCTGCAGTCCCTGCTCTGTCCTCTGTCGAAGCCTCTGATATCTGGCATCTGTGGGTAAAGTCGCCTTGATCCTCTCTACTAATGAAGACTGAACCTGAATATTCATCATCTGCGCAACTCCTCCAGGCCTAACAACTTCAATGCCCATCTTCTCCAAATCGTATAGCAACTCCTTTTGTGATGTCAAGAAGTGCGCCATAGGTTTCCGGCTCAATGCATCTGCTACTGAATTAGCCTTCCCTGGATGGTACTGTAACTCTATATCAAAATCTGCCATCAATTCAAGCCAACGCCTCTGCCTCAAATTTAAATCTTTCTGAGTAAAGACATACTTGAGGCTCTTATGATCTGTATATACCTCCACCGTTTCTCCATACAGATAATGTCTCCAAAGCTTCAGGGCAAATATCACCGCCGCAAGCTCTAAGTCGTGCGTGGGATAATTCTTCTCATGGGTCCTCAACTGCCGCGAACCATATGCCACTACCTTCCCATGTTGTATCAAGACGCATCCTAATCCCTTCCCGGATGCATCGCTATAGATGACAAAACCTCCTGGTCCTGATGGAATGGTCAAAACTGGTGCAGTAGTAAGGCGTCTCTTCAATTCATCAAAGGCAGCTTGGCATTCTTCTGTCCATTCGAACTTCTGATCCTTGCGGGTCAACTTGGTCATGGGCTCCGCAATCCTTGCAAAATTCTCTACGAACCTCCGGTAATATCCGGCAAGCCCTAGAAAACTTCGTATCTCTGAAACATCGGTTGGAGTTGGCCACGACTCCACTGCTGATATCTTCGTCGGATCCACTTCTATGCCTTTCCCTGAGATAACATGTCCAAGAAATGAAACATGATCTAGCAAAAATTCACACTTACTCAGCTTCGTATATAACTTCTGATGCCTCAAGACCTCCAGCACCTTCCTCAAGTGATCCTCATGCTCTTCATGGTTCTTTGAATACACCAAAATGTCGTCGATAAATACTACGACAAATTTGTTAAGATATTCATGGAATACTCTGTTCATTAAATTCATGAACACAGCAGGTGCATTAGTCAAACCAAAGGGCATTACTAAGAACTCGTAATGACCATACCGAGTCCTGAATGCCGTCTTCTGAATGTCTTCCCTCCGAACTTTCACTTGATGGTATCCCGATCTCAGATCAATCTTCGAGAATACCTGGGCTCCTGTCAGCTGGTCAAATAGATCATCAATTCTGGGCAGGGGATACTTGTTCTTGATTGTCACAGCATTAAGAGCCCTATAATCAATGCACATGCGAACTGTTCCATCTTTCTTTGGCACAAACAAGACTGGGGCTCCCCATGGTGACGCACTTGGTCTGATAAATCCCTTGTCTTGCAACTCCTGCAACTGTACCTTCATTTCATCTAGCTCCTTCTTCGCCAATCGATAGACATTTGAAGAGATTGGTGCCGCTCCTGGTATGAGCTCAATGGTGAACTCAACCTCTCTGTCGGGTGGTAGTCCCGGCAGATCATCAGAAAAGACATCAGAAAACTCATCAATGATCGGTGGCGGGGCCACCTCCATCGCCATGCAAGCTCCATGATACTGAGAGACTCCCTTCTCAATGCTTCCTCTCTGAAATTCAAACTCCGGCTGGCCTGGCGGTCTAAATATAGCACAACCCTTGTGGCAGTCCAATATCGCATGATATTGACTAAGCCAATCCATACCCAGCACTACGTCATAAGTTGGCATAGGAAATACCAAAAGTCGAGCTCTCATCTCCCTGCCACAAATAACTACCGAACAGGCTCTACATGAACTATTTACAGGTACTAAACCCCCACCAGTAATAATATTCCAACTCTTAGGCATAGTAGAAGTAGCTATCCTATGTACAGCTACAAATCTAGATGATATGAAAGACAGGGTAGCACCAGAATCAAATAATACTGTAGCAGGCAATGAACCTACTAAGATAGTACCTGTGATAGCCTCTCCTACTGCTTCTTCCTCTCCCTGGGTGAGAGCGAAGATCTGACCCTGCTTCTTGTTTCCTGCCTGCTGCTTGGCCTTCTCAAACTGTGCTGACTGGGAAGGGAGTATAGGTCCTCTCTGCTGACCTCCTGATGCTGGTGGCTTCTGTCCTCCTGCTGGCACAATAGCTCCCCGAACCGGGCAATCTCGAGCCTGATGCTGACCCGAACCACAGGCTAAGCAAGTACCCAGCCTCCTTCTGCACTCTCTCTCCAAGTGACCCTTCTTGCCATAGTAATGACAAGTTGGGAGCTCCTTCGACTGATAGGGTCCAGTCCTCTGATGCTGCTGATGTCCCATAGGTCGCCGAATAGGACCTCCTTGCTGCGTCTTCTGCTGTACTTGCTGGCTCCTCTGCTGGTGTTGCCTCCCCTTGACAATTGACTCTTGGATTCTGGCCTCCGTCAGCACCTCAGAATAAGAGACTCGGGACTGAGTGCTGGTAAATTGTTGTAACTCCTGTCTCAGTCCGTTGTGGAACCTCTTAGCTTTCTCCAGATCGGTAGGGATCAGCACCTCCCCATATTTGCTGAGACGACTAAACTCCGAGTCGTACTCATCCACTGTCTTGTTTCCCTGCTCCAGGTGCAGGAACTGGTTGTATAAAGCATTCTTCACAGTAGCAGGAAAGTACTTCTTATCAAAGAACTCCAGAAACTGTTCCCACGACTGACGGGTACCCAACTGACGCTCCATAGAATCCCACCAGTGATGGGCATTCCCCTCCAGCTGAGTTCTTACGCCAGTCATCCATAAATCTTCTGACAACTGAGATGCCTGTAATTTCTTCTTGGTGCTGGCGATCCAATTAGTGGTCTCCTCCGGAGTCTCATTCCCTTTGTAAGGTTTGGGGTCCATCTGCACGTAGTCCTTCACTGAACCTACCCGCGCTGGTCTCGCGGGAGCTTGTGTCGGAGCTGGTGCAGGTGCTGGTGCTGTCATCCTCTCCATAGCTGTCAGGAATCCCTGTCTCATCTCAGCAGCTTTCCGCCTCTGCTCAGCTGCTTCTTGCCTCTGTTCTTGCATCATCATGTGCATGAACTGAAACATCTGCGCCTGACTGTCTGGTGGCACAGTCGGGGGCACTCCAAATGGTGTCTGAGGGTTCCGCGGGGGAGGTGGTGGTACCCCAGTCGGTTGTGCACCAACTGGCTGAGACGTCTGCCCTGGAAGCAAAGGGTGAGTTGGAACTACCCTTACGGACTGTTCATCCGTACCAGATGACTGGTTGTCTCCACCGGCAGCGGTACGTCCACTCCTCAAATTCATGATTCTGCAGAGATATGATAGAAGGAATTAAGAATAGGACGGAAACAAACGAGATGCAAAAGATTTTGTTCAAGGATATTCAAGAATGATATAATCAAGTATGGATGAGACCCTATATTCTAAACCTAATTTGCAGGCTTGTCTGGTACAGTAACGTAACCAAACAAATTTCATTGACCTGCATGGGCCACCACTAAAACATGTTACGCCCCAGTTCCAAATAATCGGATCGGGAACACGTGGCATGCCAGCTGTACGATCAGACATAGTTAACCCAATTTAATGGACTATGACTAGTCGTAGTACGCTGAAGTAAGACTAATAATATTAACAACACAGGCAGGTAAAATCTAGTCTCATCCATGAAACAAATAATAGATAACTGTAAAGAGAGTTCCCAGAGTCACAATAAATGTCAAAAGAAAGACCAAACACTGAACAGTACATCTGGAATGAAATAAAATGGAAAGTAGGAAATAACTGAATACAGGAAATGAACCCACATCAGAAGATAAAGCTAGCCTCCAAAGGATCAAGGCTGTGGCTCCACCTCAAGGTCGTCGTCTAATCCAGCTACTCCGTAATCAGTCGGGTAGGAATCCTCGTCAAACTCTGGAAAAGATACCAGGTCCTCAGAGGGACATAACAAGTACACAGGAAATATGACATGCAAGATAATACTGAGCAGTAAAGTAAAAGTAACTAAATAAAAATGCTACTAAGTAATTCCTTAACCAAACAAGGACAGGAAATACGTAGTACACAATTAAAGGTGTTCTAACCATCTAAGTGTAAATGCATTTTGAGACATCTCTAGTGGCACATGAGAGGGGGAGAAGAAGAAGAAACGTCCACCAAGCGTTCTACGGTTTGAGAACGAGGGGCTACGAGCATCCAGCGTACATTGGAAACAGAATTCTCATACACCACTAGTAGACTCTCCCCACCCAATGAATACTTGTACCGTATACACGGTACAAATAATATGCAAGACGGCAATATACATATAATGTAACTAACCACTGCTACAACTCAAGATCACATGTTAATGGCCAATCAACATAAAATCTCTGCACTCAACTCACTCATAGGTGATGCGTGTCTGAGTCGTGTCAAGTTATACTAACTATTGACAGGGTAGTCATAAATGGTGACGAGTGCACACAACTGTAATAACTGGTCAAATGTAATACTGCATAGTAAAGTCAAGCAAGGTGTACTTGCCTGTGTCCAAGAGCCGAAAGTCCGAGTCTGGTATCGAGTCCAAGTTCCGAGAAATGAATAATCCTACAATAACATTAACCCTAATTCAATACTAATTAACCAAATTAAACTATACATTTAATTGATAATTAATCGATAATTATTATTCAAACCATTACTACTAGCTAATCATTACTAATAAATATGAATAATATCATACAATAATAAGTATGAAGCACTTATTATTATACTTTTATATTCTGAAATTATTAATACAATTAATAATTTAATAATTAATAAATTACTTACAACTAATTAGTTAAACAATTAAGAAACACATGCATTCACAAATTCCCATTAATTATAAATACTAATTAATAAATAATGGCAAGTCTAAATTTGGTTAGAAAACACTTTTCCATGAAATCCCACTGGAAATAATATTTTTAATATTATTTACCTAATTTATAAGTAATTAAAAACATTTAACTACTAATATATAGAAATTACCAATTTAGCTATCATAAATAGAATTAAATGCTAAAAATTCACTAATAAATTGGGAAAAATCATAAATCACAGAAAATAACATTTCTAACAGTGACTATACATTTATGAGTATTACCAATAATAATTTATAATTATTATAAATTAAAACTAGTATCGAACTAATTACATAATCAAATATATTTAACTCTGGTTTAATGCCAAATAAATACTAAACATAATTATTCTCTTTTGAAAATTTTACAGTAAATAGGTATAATTATTATCTACAAGTTTTGTATAACACTCATTAATTAATTCTTAATGAATTAATTAATAAAAATCCAAAACAGTGTAAAAAACAGTCATTTAGAATCAGTAATTCACAGTTTAAAATATAAATAAAATATCTAAACTATTTATTAAATCTTGAAAATTTAACAGTAATTAGTTTACATAATTACCTACAATTTATGTATAGATCATATCGAGTGATTCCTAATGGATTAAATTCAAAAAAATCAAAACAGAATATATAATTCTGTGGAAATTTACACAAAAACTGCTTCATTGACATCAGTTAAAATACTTAATAAATACGAATAATTTGTATAAAAATCTGATACAATTAATATAGAATCTATACTAATGTCTCTAATCAATGGACTAATAATTTAGGTACAAATTACTATCAATTAATCATTAATTAATTAATCACACAGCCATAATCCCACAAAATAATTAATTCACAGTCATTAATTAATTCAAATAAAATCATAATAATTCATAATAAATTCTCTACAATTTATTACAGAATCTACACTTTGTTAACAATCATTTAACATTAATAATACTAATTAATAATCATTAATTCTTCCTTAATCAAATCATTAATCAATGAATAAAACAGGAAATTATATAGAAATTAGGGTTCTAAGTTGCAAGGGGGATATCCACGTGGCAAAGCCACGTAGAGGCTCGAGATCGTACCTGCCGACTGCAGGGAGTCGGGGCTACGCTACGATGGTGATGGCGCCGCCGGAGATGGCCTGAACGCCGAGGACGAGGTGATCTCTTCGTTGAACGCACGCCGGCCGAGATAGGAGGGAAGGGGAGTTCTCGGGTAGCCGAAAAATGGAGGGGGAAGAAGTGGTGGTGTGGCCGAAAAGTGGAGGGGAAAGAGGGGTTGTGTGGCCGAAAAAAAATGAAAGGGAGGAGTGGTTATCATTTGGTTACAAGAGATCCATACTTTGTGGAAACCAAAATTCATGTGGTAGAGAATGGGTTAAGGTTGGTTAAGAAATTAATTAGCATTCTAAGTATACATAAACATGTAAATTCATTCTTAATTAAATAGAGACTAAAAAAATAGATTAGGGTTTGGTTTAAGGATTAAGGTCTAAGAAAAACCAGGGGCAAACACACAACCCAATATATAGTCACACATATAAATAATTCCTATATATAATTATAGAAAAACAATTAAATCATGTAATATTATTTAATAAATAAAATTTTGAAAATTAAGGGGTTTTACAATTCTGCTAGCCCAATATGATATGGTATATGTTCCTCAAAAATCTGTTAAAGGTCAAGCACTGGCAGATTTCTTAGCAGCTCATCCTGTTCCAGAGACATCCAAACTCTATGATGAAATTCCAGATGAGCCATTGGAATCAAATATGATCTCTGAAGAATTTCCTACTTGGCGTCTATTTTTTGATGGGGCATCCAAGATTGGACCCAATGGTGCCATTGTCGCAGGAGTTGGGGTTGTTCTCGTTTCTCCAAACGGGTCAACTATCCAAAGAGCCTACTCCCTAGATGAACCTTGCTCCAACAACGTAGCAGAATACAATGCTCTACTCATTGGTCTTCAATTAGCTAAACAACTGGACGTCGAATATCTTGAAGTTTATGGTGACTCCAAGCTGGTTGTTAACTAGGTTAGAGGAACCTATGAAGTTCGCCATCAAGATCTAGTGCCTTACTATGAAGCGGCAATCAACATGGCTACATCATTCAAAGCCTTCTTTATTGAATATGATTGTCGAGCTTGCAATACTGAAGCAGATGCTTTGGCTAATCTTGTAGCAGTCTTAGCTATCCCTATCAAAAGACAGCAGGTGGTGGTTGTCTCTAATCGGGAATTATTCTGCATCGAAAACAATCGTAATATTGAGTTCAGTAATCTTACTGAAGCCAATGTTATCAGTAGAGATTGGAGAGCTCCCTTCATCAATTTTGTGGTCCATGATATACTTCCTGAAGATCCCAAGGAAGCTACGAGTATTCGTCGGCGGTCTCTACGATTCTACTACAATCAGACCACCAAAACTCTTTACCGGTGGACTTATGACGGCCTACTCTTGCGCTGTCTTGCTGGTGATAAAGCGAAGCAAGTATTGCGTGAAGCTCACGACAATGTCTGCAGAGCACATCAACCCGGTCCTAAGCTACAAGATCGTATCCGATGCATGGGTTACTACTGGCCCTCTATGGTATCTGATGCCATCGAATATGCAAGGAAATGTCGAGCTTGTCAAATTCACGCAGATTTTATTCACCAACCGTCGGAATTCCTTCATCCGACTGTCGCTTCCTGGCCTTTTGAAGCCTGGGGCATGGATATTATAGGTCCCATCAATCCTCCTTCTTCTAAAGGACATCGGTTTATACTAGCAATAACCGACTATTTCTCCAAATGGGCTGAAGCTATACCTCTGGCTGAAGTCAAGACCAGTAGCGTCATCAACTTCGTCAAACATCATGTCATCTATAGATTTGGTGTACCTCAACGAATCATTCATGACAATGGACCTCAGTTCATCAGTCAAAAGTTCACAAGATTCTGCGATGATCATCGGATTGACAATGTCACTTCGACAGCTTACAATCATACTGCTAATGGCTTAGCTGAAGCTTTCAACAAGACTATCATCAAGCTCCTCAAGAAGTTTGTGTCTACTAACAAACGAAACTGGAGTGAAAAGCTTGGAGAATGTCTATGGGCCTACCGTAGTACGGTCTGCAACCCTACAGACTGTACATCCTTCTCTTTGGTGTACGGCTGTGAAGCAGTTCTACCCCTGGAACTTCAAATTCCGTCTTTAAGAATTGCCATTGCTAACGAGCTCACCATAGAGAACAACGACCTGCTTTGACTCCAAGAATTGGAGGCGCTTGACGAGAAACGGCTATTGGCTCAACAGCATATTGAGCTATACCAAGCCCGCATCTCAAAGACCTTCAATCACAAAGTTAAGGTCAGAGCTTTTCAGAAAGGAGAGCTCGTTCTAACCGTCAGACATCCTATGACTATGACTCACGTGAGCAAGGGTAAGTTCGATGCGAAGTGGGAAGGGCCTTACATTGTGAGCAAAGTCTTTTCAAATGGAGCATATCAACTCTCAGAGCTAGACGGTCGAGTTGCAATGATGCCCATCAATGGCAAATTTCTAAAAAATACTATGAATAAATGTAACAGGGATTTTATGTAAATATGATCAGACAGTTCATAAATAAAGTTTGATTTTTATTTTTATCATAAACGTTGTTACATAATATCAAGGACGGGAATCACTATCGTCCTTCTTGAAGACAGGACGAGGACCACTACCGTCCTTCTCAAAAACATAATCGGCAAAAGAGCCGAGAACATCCTTGCTCGAACCCACCAGGAACTTGTAAGCAGCCATCCTCATGGCCTCTTCTTCCTCTGTCGTCCCTGGTTCACGAAGGAAGTCCAAGATGTCCCTTGATGGCTTGGGGGCAGACGAACCTTCGCCCGCTTCTATCTGCTTTGGCTGGTTGGGATCGGCTGGACGTTCCTCCGGGAGTTCTTCGACCTTTGGAGCGATCTCAGCCTTTTTGGATGCATCTCCAGACGACATCTTTGTGTTGAAAAGTGAAAGTGATCGTTCCATCTAGATTTCTGTTCTATTTATAGCCAGAGATTCTTGAAACAATAAAACGATGCGTTCTTCGCAACATTTATTACAATCATCTGACGGTTCGCCCGTTCATTACATTCATCCGACGGTTCGCCCGTTCATTACATTCATTCGACGGTTCATTCGTTCATTACATTCATCCGACGGTTCGCCCGTTCATTACATTCATCCGACGGTTCGCCCGTTCATTACATTCAATCGATGGTTCATCCGTTCATTACATTCATCCGACGGTTCGTCCGTTCATTACATTAATTCAACGGTTCATCCGTTCATTACATTCATCCGACGGTTCTCCCGTTCATTACATTCATTCGACGGTTCACCCGTTCATTCCATCATCCGACGGTTCACCCGTTCAATACATTCATCCAACAGTTCATCCATTTATTTCATTTATTCGACGGTTCGCCCGTTCATTATGTTCATTTGACGGTCCACCCGTTCATTTCATTCATCTGACGGTTCACCCGTTCATTCCATTCATTTGACGGTCCATCCGTTCATCCTAACGATTCATTTCGTTCACATATTTTGACGATTCATCCATTTCGTTCACATCAGCAACTTGTCATGTATTTGTTACCTTTGATTAAGTTGTCTACTGAAATAATGATATTCAATAAATTATATTCTGCCATATCCACATTACCTCTGAGCAGATATAATGAATATAATTATTTTATAAATCAAGAAATATATCATGTCCCGGACCTCTGAATATATTTTCTATCGCTATTATTTATATCCGAATGAGATATGCAACAAATAATAGAGTCATAAAGAAAATGTCTTTTTATTGATTAAAATTAAAAGACAGTACAAAAAGATATGTTACAAAATAGAAGATAGAAAAAGTCTTCTTATTCAGCCGGTGGGGTCATCAAACTAGCCATCTACTGCTTTAAAATTTGAAGTCGTTCCTCACGAGAATCCATCACTCGCCTCCTAGCTTCCTCCACTCCAGACTTATCATCAAAAGTCGGCAAGGTTACTAGTCTGCGGGAGATTTCAGCTTGATGAGTCGTGACATACTCATTTCTTTCCTGGGTCAGAGCGTCCAGTTGCTGAACTGCAGCTTGATGTTGTGTGGCCTCATCTTCCAAAGCAAGCTGAACAAGTCTCAACTCTTCTTGAAGACAGGCAGATTCTGCTTTTAGCTCAGCAACTTTCTTTTCCTTCTCCCCGGCAGCAGATGCTATTATCTCTATTTGAGAGTTATACTCTGAAGACTTGGCAGTGAAAGTGTCCAAGATAATCTGGAAGTCAACTTTCGCAACTGCAGCCTCTTGAGACATTCTCTCAAATTCAGCGTGTACCAAGGGCTCCACCTCTCCTCAATTCAGATCTTTATAGATCTTAACTGATTCTTCCAACTCATCCAATATGTGTTCAAGGTAAGCAGCTTGCGCTTCATCACCTTGACTCCGGATGGCAGCTATCAGATAAGAGGTTGGACCCCTAACAGTTATGAAACAAACCTCTTCTTTATCCATGACCCTCACTACTAAGGGTCCTAGTGAATTGAAGAAAAGGTTGGTGAAGGAACCGATTATGAATCTGTTAGTAGCAATGGCACCAGGAGTAGCAGCTACTCCCATGGACGTTGAAGCAGCAGGTGCCTGTACAGATGGACGTTCATCTTCTTGCACGTGAGTGGAGGTCTCTCTGGACAAAGGAGCCATGGTAGAGCTAGTCGCCCCTCCCAGATGTTCCTCTGCAAAATCAAAAAAACACCATCAGTTGGCTGTCGTTAGCAACTATCGAAAAGGATCAAAAGTAAGAGCAATCTTACCATTGCTGGGTCCAGTGACAAGTTTGTCATCGACTGACACGGGTTGCAACCTCGCAGAAGTAGCTTCAGACATTACTGCCTGGCTACTACCCGCTTCGGAGCCGCCCGAAAAATGTCGACTACTGCTGGCTATCGCTTTTATTGGCACTATGTCAGTACATGTGGGAGGCATTGGAGAAGATTCAATTTCTGTATCAATAAAAATTTAAATGTCAGCCATTTAATCTATGAAAAGAAGATTGATAATATCATTCAAATACCTTTGGGATCAGCAACAGTAACTTCCTCAGGTGCTACTTCCTTGACCGCATCCTTCTCTAGGGATACATGTATATTAGCATCCTCTTCTGGATTCAGAGTATCATCAACAGCCTCTGTTGATATATCTTCATCACTTACACTTTCTTCTGGTGCTTCTTCGCTATCAGTTGCTGCGACCGGATCTACATCATCATGGAGGCCGAAATCACAGTCATTCAGAGCATCGATCATTAATCGATCTTCTTCATCACAAAGTGTTCTCGGTGTAGCTGGAAGCTGGGTAGTTTCCACTACAAGTGTAGGAGATCGCAACACTTCATCCTCTTTCTCCATGACCTCCTCCCTAGTCTCTACAACCTCATCCCTTCTCTCTGGACTCAAAGCTTCTTGTCTGGGCTCAGGGACAGGTGTAGGAGATGACATTATGATTCCGACGACATCACTAGCCACGACCGATGACAAGATAGGTCTTGGAGGAGTGACTACTTTCTTTCTCCTGAAGACTATTTTCTTTCTGTGTAGAGGTCTCTCCGGACTCTCTACATCTATAATATTTTTTTGTCTTTGAATATAGATCGGGGTCGTCGCCTCTTCTCTCTGAATTGACTCGGCCTGCTGCCGAGATTGTGACCGGGTCGTGACCCTTTCTGAAGATTCTAAGACAAGCTTCTTCTTAGCAACTGGAGAAGAAGGTTCTTCTATCCTCCTCTTCCTCTCCTTGGCTGGAGATTTGACAACCTTCAAGGAGATGCGTAGTAGCTCGTTGACTTCTTCAGGGAAGTTGGCTTCCCTCGAAGCTTCCAACGGTGCATCGACCGGCTCACGCTCTTCATCATTGGCAGGAGCCGACACAACAGATGCTGTTTTCTTTAATCGGGCCGCTGTCGCAAAGCTGTCTACGAGACTGAAGTTTTCGGCAAAGGTATTCACCGATGTATAGAAGAGTGAATATGTATACAGCATCCGAGGACCATGATCGCTCTTCGTCGGCATCGAGAATGTTGTTCTTGTGTCTCGAGCATTATAGTAGGCCCAAGCCCGGGCTCCATCGATCAGATAACCTTTTCCTTGTAGGCACGTAATGGCGTTGCCTACATGAAACTGGTCATAGCCGAATTGGCGTACAAAACGACTGGGAAGATAGGGCTCCAAATAACATTCGTCTTCAAATCTGTAGATCAGGTGTGACGGCCGGATTGTCCTCAGCCAATCAAAAACTGTATGACCAAAAGGCTGCCTTCCAGAGTCGACCAGATTTGAAGAGATGTGCTCGTAGCCAGCTGAAGGAGGAACGTAATAGAAATTCCATCCCTTTATGAGATTCAGAGCGCGTCTGCAATCTCTTAAACTGGTGTATATCCACTTACTCGTGGAGAATCTCCTCAAGAAGCTGCCGCTTATCGCTCCCATATCAGGGTTCATCAAGGTAGGATAGTGCAGAAGCAACCATCCGAACAAATATGTATATGGTAGCTCTAGCCGAGGAAAGCTTCCTTTCTCGCCTTTCTTTTTAAGCATTTGATCGACAAAAAGGCGGAGGCCAACGTTCACTCTGCAAGTCATCGCTGACAATAGATCCATCCGATAGCCGAAGACTAAGCGGACGACAGCAAATAGTACGCCTCGATGAAAGCGATCGACGGCGCTGGCTCCAGGGACAACGAATCGTCGAAGCCAGTAGGTGAGGAAACCCGCCAGTTGGGCTTCCTTTGACATGGGCCTATAGCCCATCCTCATGAAACTTTCAATAATATTTCCTGTCTTGAAAGGAGGATATTGAAGGTCATCATCGATCTTGATATCCATCTCCTTGTTCTCCTACATCAATCCTATCACTTCGCTGCTGCTAAGTGGTCTGAAGAAGTTAGGTTTGCAGTTGTCGTGCTCCTTAGTCTTCTTCTCCATAATGTGGTTGAGAAAGAGATATGGCAACCATTTCATCGAGTAGCAGGTGCCTGATGAACCACTCTTATAGTACAAGGAACAAATCTTGTAGCGGCACAACAGCTCTTCAAAGACGGCCACCATGTCACCATTCTCCTGACGAAGTTTGTCCAACTCGTCATTGGTTGGGACAAATTCCTCATAAGGGATATTCCCCATTGGCAGGCACGAGGTGTACTTCATCTCGTGAAGAGCCAATCCGATCTCTCCGCAGGGCGTCATAAAAGTCCCTGTTCTGAAGTTGTACCTCTCCGCTAATGCAAGGAATAGGTAAGGATTGGGGTGGAAGCCGTAAACGGTAGAGTATACCGCTTGGTATAGCTCAATCTCCTTGAGCTTCTCTTCGAATTGAGCCAATATCCAATTGGCTATACAATTCCATCTCTTGTTATCTGGATTCACCAGACCTGTCAATCGGATATCTTGGTCTGGATATCTTCCTTCAACCTTCGCAAATTCATTTGCGAATATCGGCGTTCTGACTGGAAGCAGCAGAGAGGAGTTTTCTGGTAGAATGTAGCCGAGTTTCAATCCTCTGAGTAGGGAGCTGTGACGCTCAGAGGAACTGTAAAACATGTCCTTGTTGTTTGGCCCCTTCTTCACACAAATGTTCCCTGTTTGGGCTTGTTGAAGATGAGTTATATCCCATTCCATTCTCCTGAGATAGCTCGCAAAAGCATAGCGAGATAGGGGAAGGCATCTGAAAATCTCTGGTAGAAGTATCCTTTTCTCGCCTCTCTGAAAAAGTCTCTGTTCAACTCGAGGTCTGGGCTGAGAACTCTTGTCAAGAGCCTCACCGAACAGAAATAGAGGCATTTTATGTATAACGGCGTCAGCAGTTTACAGAGGCTGCCCGTTCATCAGACTCAGAATATTTCATTGTCTTGTGCTGTTAGGATGGCTTGTCGAGACGATGGCAGGGCATACTGAGGAAATGTTACATGGGAAAGATCCTCTTTAAACTTAGGTTCAGCCAAAGTCCCTGCAAAGACTTCATAATTAGGGTCTTCCCTGAGGTTAACTGCATCAAACAAAGAGATAAAATTCAGTACATACAAAATCAAAGAGTCTGTTCAAAAGATCAGCAAATTACGCAAGTGTCAGATTATGCTATGTACAAAGCATCAGATTGCGCTAATGCAGCCTACATGCGCAAAATATCCAGTTGTGCTAACACATCCACTTGCGCAATACATCAGGTTGCGCTAACCTATTTGTGCAAGGCATCAGTTTGCGCTGACTCAACAGACTTGCGCAAATCGATAGATTACGTCGAACATCTGCCAGTGCTTTCCAACCGATTGCACAAAAATATAGTTTTCATAAAAATGAAAACTATTGTGTGTGTGCAACCAAAACCCTAAACAGGGTGGCGCAATACCATCAAATCTCTAAAAAGAGAGAGGTATGAAGGATCGAAAATGTCAAGAACCCTAAAAAGGGTTTTGATCGAGTTCATCATCTACCTTGTAGTACGGGATGGCCAACTTCATGACGAGAAATTCGGAGCGCAACCCGAGTCGAAGACTCAGCGGGGGCTTTGCCCTTCTCGGTGGCTGAACATTTGGGGGCCATTGACGTCGACGGCGAAGAGAAGGAGAAGTAGTCGGAGTTGGCACAGAAGCTTTTCTCTCTTGAACAATCGGAAACAAGTAAAGAATGAAAGAAAGAAGAATGGAAACTATTTATAGTTTTTCAAAAGTAACAGTCGCCTCAGATTGCGTCGAGAAATTAGGAGCTGATTCCTCCAAACGCACAGTCAAAGCATCACTTGTGCAACTTGATTTTAAATTCAAAATTCAAATATTTCGAAACTTTGAATATTTTCAAATTTCGAAAACTTTGAAGGGGGTCTTGTAGGTCCTAAAAATCAAGTTGCACCCATCAAAAAATCAATGAAAATCAAATTGTGCATCCTTCAAATAAACTGCGCAGGAGACAGATTACGCAAAAACCCAACTGCGCAAGCTGAACTGTGCACCCATCCATGCGCGCTAGCTGACGTGGCAACATCATCATTACCTGACACAAAATCAAATCTTCTGACAACTGACAGCCCGAAGAACGAGGAAACTGTTCGTTTCTTGTGCCACGCCGCCATGACAGCTGTCTAGCGCGGTCCAGCTGCCAAAAGCCAGCGCGGTCTGATAGCTCAACCTCAACACAATCTGAGTCTTCGCACAACCCATTGGAAGTGCAGTCTGATGCTAGCGCAGTTCAAGTGGCACAATCCATCAAGATAACTGACATTCTGTACGTGGCATACATGCCATCAATTGCTCACCACGTGGCAACCGTCTGTACACGACCAAGCGTATTTCAATCAAACAATGCCACGCGTCTCATATAGTTGGTCCACGAACGAGTAACCGCCAGCACAGTTTGCTGCTTGTGCAATCTAATGCCTGCACAATCCATCCTGCGCAATCCAGAAATAACTACTAATTAGTTATTTTCTAGAACTCTATAAATAGAGTTTCAAGTCCTTCATTATCAAGATCAGATCATTTAAGATCATCACCAGAGATCAGGAGTTCTTGGTAAAGTGTTGCTGTATTCTTCAGAGGCTACCATCTTCAAAGTTCATATCGTCCAAGGGATAAAGCGATCGTCTTCAGATCGGATTCCTATAGTTGTACTTTCCCAAAATTCAATTGTAATCTTTTTACAAAGTTTGTGAAATAAAGAACACTTTTGTTTTTGCAAACAACAGGGTTATTGCTAGATGAGCATTTCCCTTTATGTTCGAGCGAGAGAAAACTCAGTCCCAGCATTTGTACGTCCTAAGCTTTTCTTTCAGCTACATCTGCCTCGATAATAAAAGGCGTCCATTCTATGTATGGACCACCGTGCCAAAACTTGATTGCGGGAAGCATGTTCTTATGACACGAATCCATAAGCATGGGCTCGGGTATACCAGGTGGTAGCCTCAGAGCTGCCTGGCAGAAGCAGACAATGTAAGCGTGTACCGGTTCCTTCTTCTTCTGGGCGATGTCCATGAGAGTGGACATCGTCATGTCCATTCCTCCTTCATAGAATCAAGCAAGGAAGAGACGCTTCAAATTATCGAATAATGAGATGCAATTGTCGGGGAGGCTGCAAAACCATTCGTAGGCTACCCCCTATTACACCCCTACTAATATATTTGTAAGCAAAGCGTCGACTACCAAATTATTCCCGACGGCTGTTTTAGCGACGAGGTTATTCCCGACGGCTGTTTTACCAAAATATCCGTCGGTAATCCGTCGGTATTTATTTTTGGCGACGGACTACCGACGGATAAGGCCGTCGGTAAATCCATGTATTTTGGTAGTGGTCGTCTTTCGACAGATGCCCCATTACCGAGGCAAAGTACCTCAAGTATCGACGAGGAGACTCCTTTGTATCGAATGGTGCAAGCATCTATGGCTTGTATTTGGGAGAATATATCACATTATCCCATTCAGAGGGATATGGTTGCCGGATCACCATCTTCTGGAGTGATTCTTTCTTCTCTCGGGCATCAAAACGAGCGTACAACTCCTTAAGAGCCTACTGCATGTCTTTTGACATTGTGGATAGTCATTGATGGAGTAGACAAATGCGGTAGTGCTTGGTCTATGACTGGAGTTGGCACATGAGAAGGTGCATTGGACTCCGTATTTGTTTCTGCCTTGATTTTCTTGAGTAGAAGCACTGGATTTCAATTTGTCTTTGATCTCCAGGACCACAGAAGTCAAGGACTGCATGGTCTCGTTTAACGTATTCAGGCCCGTCTCCAAGGCCTCTATTATGCTTTTGATAGTTAGAACCTTCGCTGCCTCCCGCACCATCACCTTCGGCCATGAAAATAGACATCAGATATAAAGAGATAGAGGGGATTGTGGATCTTTCACTTTCTGGTTCAGACACCTGAGTCTCGTCGTCCTGAGGGTAAATAGGTAGGTTACGGCCATCCTCCGACTCGATGTAGTTGCTACCCCTAGTTTGTTGGTTGCTTGCCCCACGGAGGCATCTGTGTCAGTTCTATATAATCCCTTCTCGGGTTGGAATGAGGGATTGTCATGAATGGCATGGGGTTGGCTACCCCTAACTTGTGACATCAGCTTGGTCTGAGTACGGGTGTGCTGGAACACACCCGTGCTGGGTACTGCCAGCTTGTTGCCTCCAAGTCGGCCCTTAGATTTGTTGGTCGAGGCGAAAGGGTTCTTGGAAAGCTTCTTGAGAGATGGAGAACCCCGTGCCGCATTGCATGAAGCAACAAGGAGTTCATCTTCTTCTTCACTCAACGATCCTTTGCCAAGTCTTTGGTGGACTGACGTTGCTGGTCGTAGTTGTTAGAAAACGGACTGTCTTTTCGGTGGTAGTGCTGTTGTTTGGCAGCAACAACAGTTGATGGTGATTTTGGCACAGGTGTGCCTTAGGCCAGAAATATTGTGCATAGCAAAATCCTCCCTCGCCTTGCGCTTGTGAGAGATCACATTGCGTAGATCAGAAGTCTCCACACATATACACATTTTGTGCACGCAGGGAGGTTGCACGCATGAGTGCGGATGTGAAGTTCGCTTCCCTCTTTCCAGTTCCTACGCGTGAGATACACTTAGGTCCTGGTCAGAGAGTTGCTTATGAGGAAGACTTAATTCATGCTTATAGCAACGCTGCTTGCATGAGTCTATCCCCACAGTATGCACCTCTGGCTTGAATCATGCACATGAGCGCTCAAGTGACATCAGGGTTTTACTGGTCGAGGCATCGAAGCACTCAAACCAGTTTTGTACAACTTCTCATCGGCTGCGCACGTGATTGTCAACGCGGGTGTTCGATCAGCTGATGGCATATCATATTGATTGTGCGAGGCGTGTGCAGCCTTGGACTACTTTCTACTACTCTTGGAAGGTGTGTATTATTCAGAATCCAATATAGTGGTTGGCGTAGCACTTTGGTAGCGCAAGGCACGTGCTGCCTTGGATCTCTTCATGCTATCCTTGGAAGGTGCGTAACGTTCAGAGTCCAACATGACCTTAGCCGACGGCTAGGCAATTCTGTCAAAGATAGAAGTTCTAGCCTGCGCAGCTGTTGTGCGAAGGTGGGAAGCTGCACGCTTCTTCATGCGCTGCACCTTTGTCAGGCTTGCAATAGGGGATCTGCACTCCGTGCTGCGCTCCTCAGCAGCAAGAGCTGATCGAGGCAGTCCAGCAGTAGTGGTGGAAGATGTCTTTAGTCCTTTACCTTCCAGATGGTTCTGGATCACATCTTCCTCAGTCTTGCTGCTCGTCGCGGCTGCCTTGGGCACCCAAGTCTGTCGAATCTTCTTTGATTTTAACGACCGCTTCGAAGGGCTCAACTTGTTTGGAGAGGAGATCTCCGAAAGCTTGCTGGTCGAAACGTACGACCAACATCTTTTGAGAAGACCCCAGCAAGTTATCGTCAGATTGCGTTACCACCTTCTCGTCGGAGGAGAAGGAAGTCCCCAGCAAATTCACCATTTTGTTTGCCATAACAAAAATTTGAGCGAACTTTTGTATATTAAATGTATAAAAGAGTACAAAAGTCCCCTAGACAGGAGATCTAGGTACAAATTTTTTTGGAAATGTGTGATGGTGGAGATCAAGCACTGCAGCGGCTCCTTTACTCCATTGACAATCTGACGACGAATTGAACTTGCTCTGACTTTCTGATGCCTGTGAGTGGAATCGGGGTTGCCAATCAAGAAAATGCTGAAGATCTCTTGAACAAAGAAAAACTCCTTTTATTTATAGGTAAGAACATATACAATGTGCATAAGGGTTTTGGTACGTAGGAGCGATGTGTAAGATTTTGGGAGTATTTGTTATAACTGCTTTGTGAAGTGTGTTGCTGAGCTGACACATGGCAGTTGTTGGAGATTCTTCGTGATCAGGATCTTGGACAGTTATCATCCTTTATTAGCATGGCCGAGCAACTGACACATAGCATGTACTCATTACTTGACTATCTTGTACGGATAAAATCGAACAGGTATTGCTCTTATCGAGAGAATGACTGTTTAAACAAACTGAAATACGATCTCATCTTAGGAGCGATGGGATTTTAAATAAAATCGAAATTAATTACATCGACAAAGATAAAACTGTTTAAACAAACTGAATCCGACTCTATCTCAGGGGTGACGGTTTCAACAAACCTAATTTGGTCGTATCTGAAAAGATACACCAAACTAGATCCAATCGTATCCGAAAAGATACAACTGCCATACTGTCCATGTGGCATAGCGTCACGTTGTAGGCGAACTGTGCGCTATACGAGCTATGCTTTTGGGAATGTCCGAGCCTATTGCACTTTTATGTGATGGGGGGCTGCTTTGGAGACGACAAAGTCACTACGATTTTTTGACAATAAGGAGACTGTGCTCTTGAGGCCACGAGGTCACTGCACTTTCGGGCAAAAAGAAGACTGTGCTCTTGAGGTAATAAAGTCACTGTGCTTTCGGTCGACAAGAAGACTGTGCACTTGAGGCCACGAGGGGTCAAAATAAAGGAGCCATTGAAAGGGTTGCGCTTCTGGGTTGGACTGAAGGAGCTACGCTTCCGAGTTGGACTGAAAGAGCTGCACTTCTGGTTTGGACTGAAGGAGCTGCGCTTCTGGGTTAGACTGAAGGAGCTATGCTTTAGGAGATGCACTTCTGGGTTGGACTGCAGGAGCTGGATTTTTATGAAGCATCGAAGTCACTTTGCTCCTAAGGAAATTAATGACTGCCTTCGAATGGCTGAGTCAACATCCTCTTTAATTTCTGCTATTTTGGAGGGGCTCGAGAAGCGATAACCTAAGAGCTTAGTCAAATGAATTTATTAAATAAGATTCGTTATGCTGAGTGTTAGGTTCATCTCATTACTTCGGAGTACTTTTGACCGACTGCCACGTGGCACGTGGGTTGGACCACACAACCTATATAAAGAGGAGCTTTTGGGTAAGACTTGCTCACAGTTTCCATTCATTCCCCTGTCATTCTCGACTCCAACTTAGATTTGGATCCGTGGGCCTTGCATAAGTCGACTGTTGGTTGTAGATTTCTTCGTTCAAAGAAGCTGTAGCTTTGTAGAAGAACAACTATGGAGTTTCGAGATGCACTTGAGCGTTTGGCATAAGGGGTTCGAACAATAACAATACCTTGGAGGTCTTCGAGGTGTGGGGGGGCTGTACGCCCTGTTATGTTGGAAGAGCCGTAGGTAGTGCTGTGAGCTTCGTGTAGGAGCTGCGTTCTTACTCGAGCCAATAGCTGCTTCATTAGCTATATTGGAGTTCCACCATGTCTGACTAGGAAGTAATTTGCTCTTACGCTGCTGAGCTTTTCTGGACTGCATGCTCTTGAAGACTGCGAACTTGTAGCTGCGCTTTAGGTTTTAGTCTTTCTATTTAACTCTGAAGTCTGTAATAGATCTTTTGTAAATGTGATTTTAATAAAGAACTTTTCTTTATGCACTGTCTTTTTATAGCACGAGTTTTGAAGTGCGCAACAACTTATGTGTCTCATGCGCTTCTGTGAAATATATGAAGCAATTATTTTTATCTGCGCTTTCGTCACTGCTGTACTTATTTTCATGCTTCTACAAGGAGTTGCAACTACCCCCGGTCAGCGGGAGGGGTCACTACCTCCTGAGAAATAGGAGGTGGAAGTTGTTGGCCCATTGCCTAATGGTCACACCTGATTTTGATAATATATGACGACTTAAGTCGATACATAAAATATACGAAACTGCTACAAATGTTCCAGGTCATTGAAATCAATATCAAAAGAATGTACTACATCTACAACAAGCATTCAAGTCATCATCCAAAAGCAAATTAGTTCAGAATCCAGATTGAGTCATTTTTACATTTCTTCTGTATTTTTACCTTTATTGAGTCTAGGATATAAAAGTGTAAAATCGATCGGATATTACTGGCTTAGGTTATCTCCAGTCCACCTTTCCAAAAAGCCTACCCATATCTCAAAATCTACATATCCAAAAAGCCCAGAATACCTATGCAATTTGGTTATTCAACTTTATTTCTGAACTATCAAAACTCTGGTAGAACTTTGACCGAGTTCGGTCAAGTCAAATTTGAAATTCAGTTACCACCAAATCTGCATCCAACGTTCGTTTGCGTATTCTTAGCATCCGAACTCTGCCCGAGTTCGGTCAGGAAAAACACCTATAAATAGAGAAGATTTTCACACTTCTAATCACTCATTCACTCTTCTCTCTATCTATTCCTAAACTGTTTTTCTAGTAATCTAAAGCTTTCATATTTCACCTATACTTCTCTTAGTCAAAGCCAGTAACGTCTTATTCGATTTAGAGTCTTTGGTTTACAGAGTTGTAAAGAGGTTACAATTTAGAAAATATCTCAGTTTTCGGAGTCAATCGTGCGCTTGTCACCAAGCACGGTGTTGTGAAGTCGGCTGTACACTTGTCGCCAAGCACGGTGTTGTAAAGAAACGATAAGCTCTCATTTAGCTTACAAATAGTAGATTAACAGCGGGCAAGAGTACTCACGACTGGATTAGTCCTCTCGGAGGAAAACCAATATATATATCACGGTGTTCACTGAGTTTGATCTTCTATCTCTTACTGCTATTTAAGTTACCGTCTCTTTATTCTTGCCATAGTTTATAACTGTTAAATTGTTTTTTAATTAGTGATTATTTCTGCTGCACTTGCACACACTCTATTCACCTCCTCTAGAGGTGCTCAACGGTCCTACAGAAGTACGCTCTCAGTTATGTCTGGAACCGCAGCTGCTCTCAGACGACGGGCTCTTGTCATGGGTGTCATACTGGAAAGATAAATAGAACGAGAAATCATCAAAGAGTTATAAGACAGGTTATCAATCAACATAATAATGAAAACTGATAATTATCATAATAAACAGAAGAACTATCTACAATGGGTTACTGTTTCTAATACCAATGCTAAACTATCATCTCAAGGACATGAACGCATTTACTTACTGACACATCTTACTCAGGGTAATACCCTAATACCTATCATAAATAGGATTGCTAGGTTACTATGCTATTGGTCATCTAAGGCTTATATGCTGATACCTAATGCTCACATATCCAACCAGAATCCACCCTCAGACTCACAAGCTATACTCCTAACAATCAACACTGATACTCAAGGACACAGACCCATTTGCAAGTCACCAATCCATCACACCATGAAAGAACTATAATGAAATGAAGTTGTACAAAGAACTGGACCAAAGGGACTGAAGGTATCTCTTTTCCTAAGCTAACTGATGATGGAACAGAATCCTATAATAACATGAGTGAAATAATAGAGATGATACATTAAGATCCTTTTTTAAGATACAATCTGATAATCATACACGTCTGTCCAAAATTATGATACTCAGAATCCTCGCCATGCCAGTAAGCATAGCAGCGATAAATGATAGATTCCATAACTAGGGTATGCACCTCTATAATCATGTCGTCTAGAATCCTCGCTGTGCCGACTAGTATAGCTACGAGAAGTTCTAAATTTCATAACTAAGATATGTACATCTGAAGTCGGGTCCCTACATTTCCGTCACGTCGAATAATATGGCTGCGATAAACTCTAGGCTCCATAACCAAAGGAGGCATTTTACCTTCCTTGTTGTCCTCGTCAACATATGTCATTAGAAGGTACCGTAATCCAGTTCATAAAATTCATCTCGATATGAAAATCAAAATCAACAACGAACCATCAAATTCAATAACAAAAAACAAGGGTGAACAGAAACAAGAGAAAGGGATTTTGAATTAGAGTTCAAAATAAGATTCACAAGGGTCGTCTAAGGAATCTCTCAAGAAGTCCTAATTGTGATTGAGTATCCTCTAATCCTAATATCTTATTTCATATATCCTATCACAGGCTCACAGTAGTACAACTAAACTGTTACACTACTACGACATCGTACCAATATGAATCTCGACCTGCATGGGCCACCACTAAAATGTGTCACGATCTGTACCTAGTGTAAAGGCATGAGACTGTGGGTACGTCTAGCCTACGCTGCAGTATCGGTAGTAGAACACTGTCATAGGTCTCAAAAACTACTATAATATAGTATATTATACCTGCCCCATATATATATACTCTCCATTCGGAGGACAACCTTAGAAAGATACAACTCAATCACAAAAGCTAAGGAGGAATAACAACACGATATAGATTAGATGGATGCCAAAGTGCAGTACAAGTCAAATAGAAAAAAAATTAGGTGTTATCAACACATCACACTGATTATATGAAATAATAACATAACAGAAGATAGCTAGAGACAAATCCAGATAAATGTCCTAGCAGTCTAATCTAGGCACTACTGGTGTCTCCTCTTGGCTAGCTGGATCCTCCTGGTGATCCAGGTCACAAGTGTCGTCTAGGCCTGCTCCATAATAGGTAGTACAGAAATTCTCCAAATCCTCTGTAAAATTTTGTCAACATATCCAGTCAGGTGGAGCAAAGTACATAACTCTGAAAGCAGTTTCATTGTATGGTAGAAAATATATAACTAGCAATAGAATATTATACATGACATGCTGTAATGAAAATACAAGAATATATGAAATACAGATAAGGAAACAGAGTGCATGAATAGAATAGAGAACATATATAAACTATAATAATATAAGTGATTTAGAGCACATGACAATTATGTGATTGGTTTAGATTGTACACGAGTATTATACGGTAACTCCATTACACGTGAAGGGTATAATCGACATATACGAGTACACTAGGGGTTATAATCACATAACCACTTCTACTCCCCCACCCCCAATCAATACACAAGGATCCGATCACGTTATGTTATGTACACGATTGTTAGTTTGAATATGAAGTACATATGAGCACATGAGAGTACGTAAGAGCACATGATAGTACATGAATAATACGAATACAAGGAGTATGCGATGTACATGATAAAGTACATGAACATAAAATATCCAATGTACCCGAGAAGGGGATAACATTTCATGACAAGATCCATATAGTACCAAGTGTTAACAATGTGTCTGCATCAAGTAAAGTAGTCTAGAGCAGGTAATATAGTTACTATCATGATGAAAATAATCAGAGAATATACTCGCCTGATATCCTGAGCAACAACTGTGTATCGGTATCTGAACTGCCATCACAAGGACCTGTTATAAATTTGTAAGGTTACAAAGTGTTCTAGAGTCGACAATATATTTAAATGCATTATTTATATGCTGCTAGGCCACTTCCAGGTCAGAGAAGTCAAACTAGGTCCAACTTGGTCAATTGGTCAACCTTGGGTCAAACTTGGTTATTCTATTCTAAATCTAGGGTTTTGACTAAATTAGACTATGTTATGAGCTAGGATAATGTAGTATCTAATCATATCCTAATCATGGATTTAACCATATCTATATACTTATATTATATAGTGTAACTATTGGATACCATATCTGAAACCTCATCAAGCTACTTGGATAATCCATCTATATACATAGCTTATATATAATACAATATATACTGCTATAGTAGCTAACAAGGACTGAACTAAATGAGAAATTGTACTGAACAAAGATTATATGGACTGATCATTAATAGGAACATGGACTGTATAGTGGTAATTAGACTGAGCAATTGAAAAAGGACAGTATCCTCAACAAAACCAAATTCAAGCCTTCCCATAACTCAAGATAGGACAAATGCCAGTTTGGGACTGAAACATCTATTCAAAAGGGACTGGACTAAATGTATAATGAACATTAAGAAAATGGTGTAGGCCAATAGTGAAGACTGAACATGAATTCAAGAAGTGAACTAAAAATTGACTGGGTCATTATATGATGGGGACTGATACATCCAAGGTCAGTATTGGGTTGCTCTCTGAGACTGAGCAATTTAGGTATTAGATATTTGGAATGACTGAACACATGTTCAATGCTGAACATAATGAATGCATGAAGATTTCCTTGATATCAAAGAACTGAACAAATGATAAGATATGGACTCATATATAAAGTTCAAGACAGGACTAACTATAAGACTGAACATCCTACTAGGGACTGTTCAAATAACATATAGATAAGACTGAACCATAAGACTGATATAATTAAATAGATATATGAATAAATGGGACTGAACCAATACTCTTAAACAGGGATTGAAACTTAATAAAGTAGGGACTAACCATACCCTCTTAATCTCAAGTCATCACCCCCCTACAGCTCTGTCCTAAAAGATGATACCATATCAACATGACTGGACGAAGGGAATGACTGAATCAAAGTGAAACATGAGATATTAAACACTAAACATATTATGCATATATGTAATCCCCCATCCTCTTCATGAATGATACATATGGAAGTATGGACTGTACAAATGAAAATAGGATTGATACATAGTAGGAGGGGACTGAACAATAAGGTACAAAGAATGAACATTAATGCAATAGACTGAACCATCTTTACTGATACAACCTGAACTTGATACTAAAACTGAAACTAAAATAAAGGAACTGAAGCCTTTATAAATCTGGACTGATATCAAGTTCGAACATGGCCGAACCAAATATGAATCCCTTCTTTATCTATTAACTGATACTAGGGTGAAAATGGGAACTGAGGTCAAGGTGATTTACCCGAGCCCCCCTTTAATTGGACTAATCAGTATTTGAGAAGAGATGGACTGAATCATTCAAGAACAGGGGCTGATATATAGCATGGACTCAATCACATCTTCAAAGGGACTAATACAAGTGTTAAAACCCCAAGTCCAATCTCAACTGAAAATGGATGACTTTATAATTAGGTAACATTGATCATTCAACAAATTTAAATGAGACTGAAAGCTAAATAAAGTGTAAAAATCAATAGGACTGAACATATACAATGCAGTGCTGAACACTAATACATGGGGACTGAACTTGATACAAAAGTAGACTGATCCCTATATCTGGTCTGAAGTATTGGTTCAAAGACTAAGCTAAGAAGCCTACCCAAGCTTCCCTCCCTAACTAAATGGACTGCTATATTGACAAATCCAAACATTAAACAGAACCGTGAGGTGCAACAGGACTGAAGAATGTAGTATGGTCTGGGACTGACACCATTTGTAATGGTGATACCTACTCAACAGGAACTGACCAGTAGAGAAAAAAGGGACTGAGCATGCTACAGACCAACACGCACAAGTCGTCCACACAAAATTTCACAGTCCACACTACACACATGTACCCCACTCATGACACAAACCCCCAAATCAAATTACACTAACCAATCCACTTCACAATCACTAGATAAATCCTAATATTGATAACTCAAGGTAATGCAAACTTAAAACAAGATTCAAAACTGAAATTTAGAGCATTAGTGCTTTTTTGGTCATTTTGTCAAACACTTGGCGTGCGTATCCAACGCATGGTGACACGACAATGATACGCACTCCAAATGGATTCAAACTTGACCCCAAGCTTAAGCTCACCCACATGTTCTAAATCCTTAGCATGACCTAATTTACCAATTTCACCAACCTTAGAATCCTATTCTCGGTTTTCCCCCAATTTGAATCAAAATGTCAAGGGGAAACCTTCAAATAGGAAGAGGGGAGTCTAAAATCCTCTCTATTGGCAACCCTAATGCATGGGGGTCCCTATTGAATGCCTCTACACTAATTTAAAGGAAATTAAAGGGTTATAATGCTCATACCAATTGGGAGATAGATTCCCAATGCAAAATCGCTTAGATCTAGAATCCTTTCAAGCTCCAAGTGCTCTAATCCCTCCAAGGTTGTCAATAAAGCCTTCTCCTCTCCAAGGGGAAGAGAATGAGACTAATTTGTGGGAATTTGGATTAGAAATGGATGTAGGTACAATTTGGGGAAGCTTTGTAATCCCCGAAAATCTTTGGAGGATATTTCATTATTCGTATTGCTTAAACATTTGTTTTGAAATATCTTTTGTTAATTATTTATAAATATACTTTTAGTCATGCTTAATTTTGTTATGCACACTGAGTAGACAATATGACATGGCCAGTACAGTCAAGTGCCTTTACTAGCATAATAACTATAGGTGTCAATAGGTTTATTTTATTTGGATAATTATTTATTTAAATTTATAAAATCATATCATGGTCATATTTCTATGTTTAATATTTATTTATTTAACTATCTATATAGAGTAGCTTTGAAATGATTGAAAATATTCATATTTGTTTATAAAATCATACTGGTGGTAATACATACTCTCCCCAAAGTAGTATAACCCTACTGTTTGTTGTAGAAATTATTATTCTTATCATTATTATTATTATTAATTATTATTATTATAAATGATTTTAAATGAGACTATTTACTAAATAAATATAAAAGTATTTTTCAAAAAATAGGTTGTAAGTATTTCTTGTTATTTTTCCATCTTTAAAATATCTTTTGAGTATATCATGATTTTTAAAATTATTACATTTAATATATGTGTTATATATAAGGTTAATTACATGAATTATATTAATGAAAATATATAATATATACTTATTAAATTCTTTTATGAATAAATTCTTGTATTTAATAATTGTAAGGAATATAATATTCATATTCATATATATTATATTTTGAGATTTGGGAAATTAGATTTTTATAAAATTACTTTCAGTTTAGAGTGTATATCTATATATATAAGTATATGTTTTTCAAAAAAAATAAATCAAAACCTGTTGACTGGCTCACGAGAAATTCATTGAATTTCTCGTGAGTCACAGCCTGCATATACTCCCGATGCCCCAAACCTGAACCTTTCTTCTTCTTCTTTTTGAGATTATACTAGGCGAATCTTCCTCAAATATTTCGATCAAATCAGATCAACAGAAAGCATGCATAAACCCGATCGTATCCTTTATAGGATCATCTAAAAACCTAAATTTGATCGAATCAAAATTTGATTTAAATCTCCTACTAATAGCCTAACCTAGCGGTCGACTATTTTGGAAGTATGAAGGATTTTTCTCCAAAAACCCTCTACAAACTTCGCAACCATTGACATGAGAAATCCCTCGACCCCTCTGCGAACCATCCTAACCGCATGCAATTGTCTCACAGCACCGACAATCGTCGGAGCACTACCAACCGAGTAGAACAGAGAAGTCCCTGTTCGGCTGAAGAACACAGCTAGGTACTCCATTCTCCCCAGTTTTTCTTCAAGTCTACTCAAACAATACTTGATCTAGAAATTCCTAAGCAAGGACTGCATAACCCCTTGGAATCCCACAGTTAGGTTGGTTATAATCGAGAAGCATTGCCCAGCAAATTCGACTCCAAAGTCGATGAAAACCCATGGTTAAACAGTAAAGAAAACAGTCAACACATCCAACTTGCAAGCCTCTTTCCTGTCAATATATTATGTTTACTAGAAAACTATTTAAACACACTTTTAGACAACATATAGTGCTACAATACCCTTTTTACAGTAGTCATTTTTGATGACTGCAAGTCGAGAAATCGATTTCCCAAATTTAACGAGAAACTGTTTTTAAACGATGGGAATTTAGAAAATTCTTACCGATACGGTACGCGCCCCGATAAACCGAACAATGTGGTCACAATCCATAAGCATCGAAAGGCGCGTATGGATGTTATCGACGTGTGGGAACTGACGGAACTTGATTTCGTTGTGCGTACACAACGAAATCAATACATATTCGTCGAGATACCCCGTATCGACCTTTTGCAAACTTGGCCATACCTTCGTGTATACTCGTCGGTTTTAGACAAAACTTGTGCCAACAGGACCGTATCAAAATTCTGGTCCTGTATGCCAAGTTTGGTACGATTCTGAGAAGGTAGACCGGAACGCCTATTTGGCGGGCCTACGACCCCGATCAAATGGGCAAAATTGTACACGGTCCGTCGGAATCCAACTTTGGACATACGGTTGGGTTCGTCTCCTAAAATTGGCCCCTTAAACATGTAGTTTGACAATCTTAGAGACCAAAGATGCTGGCACGCATTTTGGTACAAAACGGGTCTAACATCGGACATCATTTTGATCCAAAATTACGTTTTTTCCCCTGTTCCAGAATTGGACTTTTGGACAGGCATTTCCTAGACATATATTTGATACCAAACATGTTCGTGATGTTTGTTTCTGCATCCGGGGCTCTTTGCAGATTTTGACTTTCGTGGTGACGATTTCGACTGTTGGATTTTGCTACATCTCGCACCACTCTCAGGCAAGATACCTTGCCATTTACTGTTTATTTTACTTTAGCTCATATTTCATGCATTTACTTATTATTTCCTTTATCTGCAACTAATTGTGTTTCATAGTTATATTGAGATGCAGTTTACTTTCTAGTTCTATTTTCCGCTATTTGATTATTTCTTTGCACTTTAAACCTAGATTTAAGGGACCATCTTTTGTGTGTTGCATTCATTGGCCTTGACACATATTTTTTACGAGTCATGCGTCGCATATAGGTCTCGTACTTGCGTAGTCGGCTGGCCACCGATACGTTAGGACGTTCGTTAGGCTATGACTACTATTAGGACTACATGATAAAAGACTACTAGTTATTAGAGTTAGAGCATTGGGTGGAGAGAATATAAGTGGACATTGACCTCCTCTCTATCTATCGTAGACTCGCTCGACACTGAGGAACGATAGGTAGACTATATACTATAGACTCGTTCGATAATGAGGAATGGTATATAGTGTTTAGACTTTCTACTGAATATTGTATTGTTTTTCTTGACTTGACTTGGAGGTTATGCGACCATGCACTATTCTCGATTACATTACACATAGAGTGGTTAGATTACCCTTATCCGTTAGATATGAGTACTTTTGGTTTGGGTACTTATATCTGACCGTGGCTTGGAACAGTAACTTGCCGCGGACTAGTTTGCCATATCTTGTCCTTGTTTGGTTATAGGTGTGGCTCAATACTCCGATAAGAAGGTACTGAACCTTGTTGTGGTCTGGATACCATATTGGATTCATGGCTTGGGAGATACTTCATCGTGGGTTACTGTGCCATCTCCTGTCCTTTTTTGGTTGGGGGAATGGTACGCTAATTCAACGGTGTGTGTTGGACCATGTTATGATCCGATTGACTTATTATTGAGCAGTATTTATTCAGTTTATATGGCATAATATTATGTATCTTGTTACGTCCCTCTGAGGACCTGGTGATCTCTCCAGGTGTGTGCTTTTCATGATGTTCTGCAGGTGCTCTAGCCAAGATCTTGGTCTCCCCTTTCTGTCGAAGAGGATTGCTCTTGGATCATTTATAGCCATTTTATCTATCCGTTCTTTGTATATTTTTCTTTTCATGGTTGATATTGGATCTGTCTCCGCCCAACATCTTGTACAATGATTATTCAAATTTGATTTATGACATATCTTTTATTCTTTCATTTTGTGGATGAGATTAGATTACTATTGGTTTACTGTATTTTACAGCATATGTATACATACGAGGTTTCCTTATATTGGAGTATACTTCATATGTGTATACCTGGCATGTCTACGTACCTAGTCCTATGTATTTTGGGATTGGAGCATTACATATTTTTGTGGTGGCCCATGCAGGTCAAGATAAATTATTTGGTTACTTTACCGTACCAAGCAAGCATGTGTATAGGATTAGAGTCTAGGATCTCATCCACATACTTGACCTCCTTTCTCGAATCCATTTTTGAACTCTTGCTTGACTCCTTGATTTACATCGTGCTTAATCCCTTCTATCAAAATTCTTGTCTTCCCTTCGTGCTTGATAGAGGTTAGGAAGGTGACTCATAATAAATAAGATATGTTCTATTGTCCCATCACACTACTAGTTGAACTCTTATAAGTTGGGTAGAGTGCCTCACGGCCTAGTATTTCCTTCGTTCTTATGACCCATTATAGAGGATACTACTTGGATTACCTAGACTATAAATCCTTAGAGGACCATACCTCATTTTATCGACCAAGGCATTAGACAAGAAGATAGTAGTAGCACAACTATATAGACACAAACACCGGACAAGAGTTAGATTCTTAAGGAACTTGAATTATTTGTACTTTTCTTTCATCATTATCCCGCGTACTCATATTTTACCATCTTGACCAATACTGCTACTATAGCCTAGTTTTGCAAGCTTACCCTTTTATCGAGCTTGTTTCGAGACATATCTTATTTGGGCACATCCACTAACATATTGTCTAATCAGAATCGGTGCATGATGGTCTGATCAACCTAGTGCACTTGGTTTGCTCTTCGTATGATTACTCTACGTGGATTGAGATATAGTTAAACTCGTCTGTTAGGATCTCATCCGCAACGTTCTTGGCAAACTTCTTTTTTGAACTATTCAATCGCCCTGGAAACCCATATGTGCAATTTGATCCCGTCTCCCTCGAACTCTTATTATTTTTTTGTCACCTATTTCAAAAAACAAACGCTCGTAGACACAGAGTATTCTTCTATGGCTATGAAAGCTATATATACACAATTGATTCCATCTATTTGAAATCGAATAACTATTTTCAACTTTGATTAATATCTACCATATCACATTATCTATTTCGTCGTGTAGTGTTCTTTTATAATCAAGAGTCGAGGTACAATATCACGACTTTGAATGTTTCTAACCTCATTAAACCTAAAATCGTGTCTTAGTTCTGTAGAGTATAGATTGTAAGCCCTCTAAATTTTAGGATTTACTAGTACTATTAGTTGATTAGGATAAGTTGGTTTCTATTAGGATGATAAGTTAGTGCCTCATGACCACCCACTTTTTTTATTTAGATCCTATGAAGCCCGAACGTGGCGTTGATATTCAGAGCATGAGACCAACTGTTACCCTCCAACAAATTTCATATGCAAGACCTAGACGAGTCCACCTTCATTTATGCATATCATGTCCCACTCAAACACGTCCCCTTGTACTCTATTTTCATGATACGACTTTCAGGTAAAAAAGGCTAGCCATAACCCTTACCATGATACCGACATACTTCCTGACTTCAATTAGAGATCCAACACCGACTCAAATCTTTCGACCTCATATATGATTGCGATCTACTCGAATCCCACTACACACATGCCACTAGTGTGCCACTCAATAGAGGCCCCTTGTGCTACTTAAACACAAAAGTCACGAAAGGCACATCTCAAGACTTGTAGAACCATCTTAACCAACCCGACTGGCAATTAGCCCAACCACTTGAGTGAAACCTATTCTAGGATAACCTCACCTAGTAGGAATGGTTCAGATTGATTTAAGGGATCTTGTCCAGCCCATATAGATTGAAATCGAAGACTTAAATTAATCAAAGATTGGTCCCAACGGGACTAATCAATCATTGGTTTATAACGTATAGTTCTATACTATTACTTTGATACCCCTACCGTGACTTTGATATTTGGAGCACGACACTAACCGTTTTCTGCCAACAAATTTCACTCCCATGAACTAGACAAGACACTCTAACACATGAAATACATGTCCCACACAAAGAAACCATCTTGTGCTCTATTTTGGTTACACTATAGGTATGACACATTTTTTCCTTAGAACAAACCAATTAGGCCTATTTTCATCCCATTTGATTTTTAACCATGCAATTTTGACCCATTCCCTCAAACGACTGGATACCCATGATCCATGTAAGACTAAGAATACCCAATCTTGTAAAATATGGTGTTAGTTTGGATTCTACCTATAAATATCTCCCCCGTCCATATGGAAACTGGGTTATGATTTGATAATTGATATACTTACACTTTCTTCGTATTCAGCTTCATTATATTTTTATATAACAAGTTTTATTTTAATTTCGAGGATAAAATTTTTATAAGTTGGGTAGGATGTAATCCCCCAAAAATTTTGGAGGATATTTCATTACTTTTATTGCTTAAACATTTGTTTTGAAATATCTTTTATTAATTATTTATAAATATATTGTTAGTCATGCTTAATTTTGTTATGCACACTGAGTAGACAATATGGCACGACCAGTACAGTCAAGTGCCTTGACTAGCATAATAACTATAGGTGTCAATAGATTTATTTTATTCGGATAATTATTTATTTAAATTTATTAAATCATATCATGGTCATATTTTCTATGTTTAATATTTATTTATTTAACTATCTATATAGAGTAGTTTTGAAAGGAATCAAAATATTGATATTTGTTTATAAAATCATACTAGTGGTAATACGTACTCTCCCCAAAGTAGTATAACCTGTAGAAGCATTGAATTTCAGGCGCATCTACATGCCAGAATTCTTATGCGCTTAACACAACATGCACCAGGAAGCTCAAACGAAGTACTTGGCACAGCAAAAGACAGCAAAAGTATAGACATCAAAAGAGAATTTTTATAAAAGTCTATTACATGTCTAAAAGAAAGGCTTTACAAATGAGAACTTCTACAAAAAGAAAGATCCTAAAGACTACAGCCAGGCGCAGCAAACTGCCATGCGCCCCATGCCAGGCACATCATCAGACAGGCGCGTCTCTTCAGCGTCTCAGTCAGGCGCGTCTCTTCAGCGTCTCAGTTATGCGCATCACGAAGTCTCGTCGTATGCGCTCTGCTTCGACCCGATCAAGTGCTTCGGCTAAAGGAGCAACTTTGAGCATAACAAGAGCGGGCGATCAACCCTACTATAGCAGGAGGAAGAACTCTCCAAAGCCCAAGAAAGAGGAGAGCACCGTAATTCCGATCTGCAGCTCTTCCGATATAACAGAGACGGAACTCGAGCATCCCGATCTTTGGATGCAACAGGCACCTTTAGCCTGCGTTGGGAGCCCGCGATCCCGACTTTTGGATGTAACAGTCACCTTCACGAGTGTATACGAAGATAACTCGATGCATCTTCACCCTGGGGAGCGTCTTGGCAACAGAATTTACTCGGGCAAAGGAATTCATCTTCGTCGAGAAGTCAAGGGAGAGACAACAAAACTCTCTCAAATTGTTGCTATTTATAGGCCATGGCAAATCAAACCCATGCGCCAAGTGGCAACCTTCCCGAAGTTAATGCAATGAACTTGCATTTATGATGATGAATTTGCCTCTTTGAATTCAGCCAAGTCAAAACGACTATTTAAAGCACTCAAAGAACTCAACAGCCGGACCAATAAAGATTCGTCATACAAACAGATACGCCGATCGGACCGCACATCATGCAGACGAACCCATCAGCACCAAGCGCTTCATAAGGATGTGCCCCACGCGTCCCCATGCGCCTAGTGGAACGCAGATCAATGTGCCCACTCAAAGGCCCATCACCCGTCAAAAATATTAAATGCTGAAGTCTGACACGACAGCAGCCATGCCTCGATGACAGAGCAGCAACAGCTTTTACAGAAAATAAAGCGTCGCTGATGTCAGCGTCATCATTACTCTCCTCTGGCGGTCACAAGCCACATGGTCGATCGATCATTCGCATACGCCTCCGCATTCATGCGCCCGAAGACTCGCATGTGCCTCAAAAGCCGTGCACCAAGACCGGTTCATGACTTCTGAAGGTCACGAGCCAAAGTCTTCTCATGCACCCAATCCCAGGTGCATCCTGTCAGATCACTCTCCACTAAATCCAAGATTTTGAGCTACGGACATGCCCACGTGTCCTTTGACTTAGTTCAGCCTATGAAGGGGTGCTAACCACCCAAGATCTCAGCAACCGAAAGATCCTCTCCACTGTTACGTGCCAGCCCACAAATACAGCATGAAGGATTCAACCCACAAGTCATGGTGCATCCTTCATGCGCCGCCCACAGCTCCAGCCACATGGCGTTCCCACGTACAGGCGCATCCTACATATGCGTGTATGAACAGTCCAACCTGCTTATAAATAGAGGGATCATTTTCTTCTTCAGACATACACACAGACATACAGAGACCCACAGTCAAAGAAAGACGCAACCAGAGCATCAGAGTTATCACCCACAGAGATTGGAAGAGACACTCTACATCTTCTTTCCATCCGCAAGCTTCGACATCTAGAGCAACCCAGACCTTCAGAGAACCAAAAACTGTCGTCAGATCGTCAACGGAGTCAACGTATTACCACTCGCTCCATCGACACAGGACCCAGATAAAAAAAAAGTGTACTCCTAGGACTACATCGAAGTCCTACATTGTAACACTGTTCTATTTGTAATTGAAATTATATTCAAAGATTTTAATGGCAAACAAGCTGGCGACTGTGCTGGGGACCTCTTTCTCCTCCGTCGAAAAAGCTGTGTCGTAATCTGACGACGTGAAGGTGGGCTCCTCCCATAAGACACTGGTCGTATGCCTCAATCAACAGACTTATGAAAAGTTCATCTCTGGCGGTAGCGCAAGTCCTTCGAAGCGGCTGCCAAAGCAGAAGAAGACTCGCCAAGTCAGGGTATGCAAGGTCGAGGCCCCTGGCACCATCACCGAAGGGGATGCGCCGATGCAGCCTACCCTTCCCGCTGACGTCCTCAGCAGCCAGGATGCGCCTGCGGGTGCAGCACATCTCTCGGAGAAAGGTGGGGCTGACCACATTCTCCAACCATATCCTTCTCAGACAAGGAAGATGCATCGACGGAGCAGGGGCGCATCTAACGCCCTGCGCATAAACTCTGATGTGCCGCAGAAGGCTTCTGTCTTTGACAGAATCACTCGCTGTCGTGGCGAGGAGAATTTGGACTCTGAGTACTATGCACCCCAGCAGGCTGGTACGAAGAAGTCCAAGGCAGCACGGGCCATGCACCTCAAACGTGCTATGCCAACGGCAAACCAGAAGCATGCGCTCACAATCATGCACGCTACTGATGGCAAGCTATACAAAGTTGACTCGGGTGCTGCTGTGCCGAAAATGAGCCGACCCTCAAAGTCCTTGTCACACTTGGGCGCATCTGCTGCGTTTGCAACCAAGTCGTACAAGGCAAACTCTATGGTCTTGAACCCCCGCGCCAACATTGGTTGTGCTTCTGAGGCTGGTTCAAGCCACTCTAAATGTTGCTCCCCCTCTATTGATCTGGGCGTATCTTTTGTGGCGGATCAGGGGGTACAGCATTCACTTGACTACCCCGACGCTTGGCCTTGCCATGCGCCTGATGGGGGTGTGAAGGTGGCACTCTCCTCTAACAATCTACGTAATGTGATCACTCACAAACGCCGATCAGAAGAGTCGACTGACAAGCACAATGCGCCCCTCAAGGGCACACCTGTGCTGTAGTCACCATTAACTGTTGTTGCAAGATAGCAGTCCCACCACAAAGGCAGTCTGTGTTCCAGCGGCTGCAATCATCAACACCCCTCCAACGTCGCCTCGGGAAGAAGGTGTCGATTGAAGAGGAGCCAGAACTAAAGGTTGCTTCTTGAAACATAATCTCTAACTCCTCATCAACCCGAAAGGCGACTGGCAACTCCTCGACCTCGTCCTCGTCCAAGAGCCAGTCGAGGAAAAACAAGACGACTGTCCCGTCCTCAGGAGTGTTTGAAGGCACCCGAGAGAGAAAGAAGATCTCGGAAGAAGCTGGGGGTAGTCAATGTTAGGGTTATATACTAAAAGCATCACTTTTGTAGTAACCTTATTTCCTTAAATTTTGAATGAGAATCATATGGGCAAATGTTTGCATATTGTATTTGTTGCAAGTGTTAATGGAAATGTCTGATATTCTATATTGTAGATAATATGGTGTGTGGTGTCACACAGAAGATCATATTATCAATTTTCTATGGAGTATATGAATAGTTCACAACCTAGATGGACTTGGACAATCTATTGGAAAGGTTGTAGTGTAATCTGGTATTAGTCTATCTTGACTATAGGTTTACACTAGTACACTTTGTGTGTATTGAACAGGACCACTTGAGGTTGTTCTCTTTGTACTGACTACATAAGAGAACAAACACCTCTGTTATTATGGATGCTTGTACTCTTAATCCGAATATAATAACGGACATGTATATGCAGTGTGCATTACTTTGACTCATAAAAGAGTAAGATTCATTGTGGATCAACAACCTCTATGAATTGGGTAATAACATTGTATGTATGATGGGCGGTTGATTATAAATGGAATCCATGTTCCGATACATCGGGTTGATGATGTCCTCTTAAGGAGCTCATAAGGATTGTCATGTAAACCCTGCAGGTGAATTATATCCGACATGACAAATAAAGTTTAGCGGTACTACTTAAGGATAAAAGATGTCAAATCAATATAGTTGTCAGTAACTTAATTTGATCGACGGACATACGATATCTTAACATGGGGATCCAAACGAGCATATAATAAAAGGAGCCCACAAACATAATTTGGGATTAGGGAGGTAGTGCAACAATAGCTCATTAGTGGACCGAGCTATTGTTAATGGGCCTGGATTATGTGTTCGGGCTGAACACGGGATATCCAGATCCGTTAGGAGGCCTAACCCTAATTTCTCCTCATGGTCCCTGCCGTAGCCTATATATATCCTCTATTCTCTGGCTGCCAGATGACTGATCAGAAATCTAAAATTTTCTCTAAATTCGTGATTCACGTAAGGAGAGAAAGAGAGTACTGCCAAGGAGAAGAAAAGGTTGGAAGATCATCGCCCACACGACGTCCAACTCGAGGAAGGAATACGTGCAGAAGATATTGGGGTCATCCGCTCGAGATTGCCAGGAATTACTTGTCTCCTTTCCGCCGCAGGTATAATTTATGAACCCTAGTTTCCGCCTATGAAGGGTTAGAACACGTATTATATCTATTTACCTTTCTATCGATCAATACGCACACCAAAGGAAGGGTCCTGGGAATCCCCAGTTCCATTAATTGGTATCAGAGCCACTTTGGATTTACGTATTGATTGATACGTCCATGTTGTCCAATAAAACTTGCGCTATGTAATAGTCGGTAGATGTAGATCTGTTCTAACTCGGTTTTGCAGGCATCTTAGATCCAACTATTATGGTCCAATGCATATTTTTTGTGATTGTGTTGTTTAAACCACGGATATGTCGTGGATGTTGTTGTTGCTGTGGATGTAATTAAAATCACGAGGGTTGATCGTGCTTATTAATTTAATTTTTCAATCTAGATTATGTGTGAACTCCTTCGGGAGGCATAGGATTGATGTAATTTTAATTATTTTTGATCAATCGTGATGGCGGTGGTGGCTGTTTCTGACGACGGACGAGATGCTGGTTTTAAGCAATCCAGAGGCAGACAGATGATTTTCGATGAAGGAATCGACAGCCAAAACCTAAAATAGTTGGATATTTTTATCATCATGATTTTCGAACCCCGTATAGATCTGCGCAGCGCCAGATTTTGAATTCGGATAGTTGAGGACGGAGCAGCAAAGATGACCATAATAGTTGGATATTTTCTCTTATTTTTGTCATTTTGCTTTTTCTGATTATGCATGTTTATTATTGTGTGGTTGTTTTTTTTTGTAAAACCAAGCCTACATTAATAATGGACAACATGGACATAATATCAACTAGTAGAAAAACCCTCATTGTTAAATAACTAAGTGGAAGAGGATTTTTATTTAGTATAAATCCTATGGTCTCCATTACTGGTTTGTAGGTGATGTAATTATACGTGCGTGTTGGCTTTAGTGCTTTCCTCCATATCGGATGAGTATAATTATGGATCACCAGTACAAACTTCCTTAGGGATAATTGTAGAAAGTTACCTAGTATGTGTTCACTTCTCCATCTGAAGGAACTCATTACAAGGTAATGGACTTAGTATTAAGTAATGGCATACACTTAGATACAAATAATGGTATCCTCCCCATCGGAGTCACTGCTATTATTTGTATGACCAGAGCAAGACCAACATATTAATTTTATTTGTCATAAAGTTATATTGACATGATAGTAAAATTAATAAGAAAAATCTACTTGAACAAAGTTGAATTTGTATACGTCCACACTATCGTGGCATGCTAAATTCATGGTGTTCAAGGTGTTGGTGAATTTCTTATTATTATTTTGAGGGAATCAATATTTACTTAATTCAAAAAGTTTTTTTTGCCCTACATAATTTTATTTATGTGATTCTCAGGATTTCAAAAATGGGTTCTTTCAGTCCACTTATGGTGATTCTTTGTCACAACCCGCATCCGCTTTTTCGGATACGAGGCGTGTCCAAGCTAGCCTACGCCGCAGAGTCGGCGGTAAAACGCGGTCAAGCCCGCAAGAAATAAATGCTCAAGATATAACATTTGATGCTCATTCACAATTCTACATTTATTACAACATTTATAATTAAAGAAAATACAAGATTTTTCAATTAATGAAATTGATACAATTGTTTTCTATTTCTAGGTTGGCCTCAGCATACCCATGTCTTCCTAGTGCTAAGAGTGATCGCAGCTAAACCTGAAAAATGTTGGTTTCCAGTCAGGAATGAAACAAGTACACAAACCGACGACAATACGAAAACACAATAGAATTAACAAGACATAAAAATAACATATGAGATATAAAAACTGGAAAGAACAGATGACATGGCACGGTGGAGATGAAAAGGAAAAATAAAAGACATCTACCTAGGTGGTGTGAAATATCATTTTCAACATGTGAACGGCTAGGGGGTAAATACGGATCACTGCATGTGTCGTGTGCAGCTGCTATTATTCAAGATTAGACATATTGGGATAGTTCTGGGTAGTCCACATGTGTACTAAGATATTTCCCCTCCCGACTACTCCGTGTGACGAGCGTGTCAACAAGCAACAAGATATATGTATAGACAAGAAATAAAAAGACTACTATGAATCGGAAAGCAACCAAAAAGTGCACTTGCCTGAGGTCCTTAGCTGGAGAAACCAATAATACCGTACCACTCAATGAGCCACAATCAGTCAACACATGCAGAAGTCTCCAGATGCTGAAATAAATAGTACCAACGTTCTCAGAATAGTCAAATTAGCTACGATCGCCTGTCCTTAAGTCCAATTCTGGACACAGAGGCAAAACGGTAATTTCGGGCAAAAATGATGTCCGCCGTTGGACCCACTTTGCACCGAAAAGCGTGCCAGAGTTAACGGTCTCTAAAGTCATCAAACTACATGTCTACGGATCCGGTTTTCCGATATGAACCCAACCGTATATCCAAAGTTGGATTTCGGCGGGCCGTGCACAAAATCGTCCGTTGAGTGGGACCGTGGGGCCCACAAAACGACGTACGATTCAATTGTCTCAGAATTGGACCAAACTTGGCATACAGGACAAGAAAAAGGATACGGTCCTGTTGGCATAAGTTTTGTCTTGATCTGATGAGCGTGCACGAAGTAATTGAGAAACTTGCATAGAGGCCGATACGGTGAATTTCGACGGATACGCATCAAATTCGTCACGCATACGTGACCAATTTGAATTCCGTCAAAGCCCACACGACCACGAAGCCGTTACGTAGCTTTCAATGCTTACAGTGCGCGACCACGTCGCCCGGTTTGGCGGGACGCACGTCGTGTGGATGAATTTTCGTGTTTTTAAAATAGGTTTTTAGAAAACTTTAACCTAATTTTAAATAGAAAATAGGCAACTAGAATTAAATCTAAAAGTAAGGTTTCAATCTCGGTTAGGTTGTCTACAAGGCTGTTTAAACAGTTTTTCGAATTATTTTCTAGTTTGGCGAGAAATTGCCTTCCAAAACAGTGATTGGAACTATTTCGTGTTCTGTTTAGGATCAGTTTTTTGCCCAACTTCGAGCTCACTTTACGACGCACATAACGCAAAACAAGTCGAAGTATTTGAAAGGAAATCAAAGTGGGTTATGTCGGGATCGTACCTCAAAAATCGGTTCGTGCATTGGTTGCTCGATGTGGGAGATATGTACCCGTGAAGTCGGGTGGTTGCTGCATGCTGCTGTCGGGGCTGTACAGTCGGCGCGCGCGCGTGCGGCCCTGGCGCGGTGGTGATGGCCGGCCGGCCGGCACAGCTGCGGCGGCGCGCATGGTCGGGGAGAGGTTGCCCGTGGTTCAGGAACGCACGGCGTGGTTAGGGATTAGGGTTTCGCGTGAATCTCCTCTGTCGATCTCATCTTATACATAAGCTGTATAAATTATGTTCGGTTTTTTTCAGAAACGAATTGATCTTCAGGTCTATGGGCTCGGGCTCGGCCTGAGAGGGTTCTCTGCTGGTTTGGTTAGGTGGGTGTTGGGCTTGCTTGGGCCGAGCCCAGTTGGAAAGGGCTGGGATGTCTATTTTATTTCTTTTATTCATCTCTTCTTTTTTAATACTTATATATATACATATATACATATATACATTCCTGTATGCATACAAGTATAAGTATACATATACATATATTTGCATATATATACCATACATATATTTGCATATTTACAATAAAAGTATTCATAATTTATTTCTTTTGTTTTATAAAGATATATTATATATAACTATTTACATCTATTTACATGTATATTTATACATATACGATAAATACCCATATACCATATAATATGCATATATTTATATAAAATGAGTCTATCAATTGAGCTACCAATACACAGGTATATATATATATATATATATATATATATATATATATATATATATATATATATATATATATATATATATTATATATATATATATATATATATATATATATATAATATATAAAAAATATATATATATATATATATTTATCACAAGTCGACTTAATAAAAATAATAATAATAACACTAACAATAATATTTAAATACGAATATTTAGAAATATTCATCAATTTATTAAAATAGAATACAACACCATCTTACAAAATACCTCAACACGTATGTCATTGGACGTCTCGCCTGACTACATGGGCTTGAGCTCAGTTCGGGTCCAGTCCGGGCTGGTTTGGTACCACCGGGTCTCCTAATGTCAAATAATATTAAATATAAATAATTAAACTATTTATAATGGTCATGTCACAACTTAGCCTAGTTTTCCTAGTTGGGGCATCGCTATGGCTTGGCCTTCCTTGGCATGGCTAATACACTAGTCAAAGCACGTCACTGCACTATCCATGCCATGATTTCTAATCACCATGTACTCAATTCTTAACAATGACTAAAATCATCTACCGTAATAATAACTAAATAATATTTCTAACATTTCTAAAATCACCATTTAAATAAAATAAATAATAATAAAATATTTTAAAAAAAATTCCGGGAAGGGAAGCTACAAATCTACCCACCTTAAAAATAATTTTATCCTCGAAATTCTAACTCATAAATATGCCTAAAATTCAAAAATAAAAGTAAAAGAATAAATGCACTATTACCATAATCTTCTCAAATCTAATTTCTCTGGAATATTTATACCTCCTCCTAGCCATTCCGCAATTACGAATCATCGAGGACTTCTACCCACCTTTGGTCACACTACTCCCTCAAAGCTATGTCACTAAAACTTGTAATCTTCAAACTACTTGCTAAAATAGCTACAAATAGATATCTACTACTTTTGGCCTCTATAATCCTCTCATATCTTATCATAGAACCCAAAATCTAACAATCAACAAATTTACACAAGTAGCTAAGAAATATTGGCAAATTCTAATAAACATGACCATTCGTCTTCTGAAATAGGCAGGACATGAAGGTAAGGGAGAATAATCAAGAGCAACTATGAAGTTTCAAGAGCGGTAGGGAATATCTAACGACACATCTAAAAATGTTTACGAACCATTGACTTATTTGCTAAATCGGGTTACTCTAGTCCAGTCACTTGCTCAATCATAGAACTCTTCGCTTCTTAGAGGGGCTTGCGATCTATGAAATACAGACATCTCGTTCTCAAAATTCTAATTCAAACAAGGTTCCATAACGGAACAAAATTTGAGAAATCAAAATTGTGGTCTAAAGGGGTTCTCTATTTGGACATCAGTCGTTGGTTGGATGAACATTAGATTTTGATCTATAAGGATTGGACAAGATCCCAATAATGAAACTCTCCCTACTAGATTAGGGTATCCTAGAATAGGTTTCTATCCAAGGGCTGAGCTAGTTGCTAGTCGGGTTGGTTAACTAGGTCCATAAGCCTGAAATGCGCCTTTAGTCATTTTTGTGTTTAAGTAGCACATGAGGCCTCAATTGGGTGGCACACTAGTGGTATGAGCGTAGTGGGCTTCAAGTCGACCACAACCATATATTGGGTCGGATGAATTGAGTCGAGGTTGAGGCTCTAATGGAAGTCGGGAAATATACCGGTATTACGGTAAGGGTTATAGCTAGTCTTTTTAACCTGAAAATCATATCCCAAAATAAAGTACAAAGGGACGAGTTTGAGTGGGACAGGGTATACCTAGATGAAGGTGGACTCGTCTAGAGCTTGCATATAAAATTTGTTGGAAGGTAACAACTGGCCTCGTGCTCCGAATATTAATGACACGGCCGGGGACACAAAATGATCTAAATGAAAAGTGGGAGTCCATGGGGCATAATTATCATTCTAATAAAAATTATTCTAATCAATCGGTAATCCTCGTATATCTCAAAATTTTAGAAGGCTTACAGTCTACCCACCTTAGAAGCTAGGATATGGTTTTAGGAATTATTGAGCTAGAAGAATTCCAAAGTCCGGATACTGTACCTCGACTCTCGTTAATAGAGAATAAGGCACGCCATAACGGAATACAGTAGATATAAGTCAAGTCGAGGGTCGTTCCTCAAAAAATGGAGAACGAGTGTGTGCAATGACACATAGTCGATAAAATAGAAGGGCCGACTCGTCTATAGTATACAAGGATTATTGACGGGGTAACCAACTCTAAGGCACATCATATGAAAAGATTGCTAACCACTGAGTTACAAATTTCTATTTATGTCGAGCCTTCCAGACTATTGTCGCAGAGGTTCCAGTTAAAGCAAGCTTCAAACAAATAATTAGAGGCTCACAATAATTTGTCTCCTGAGCATAGGTAGTCTCCTAGGTTGGCATTGATCTAGGAAAGATCCTAATCATTCTCGGACTCCAATGACTAGAAGATCAAGATAGTAGATTTATTGTCGAAGAAAGGACGAGTAACTCTAGGCAAGGTTCCAGTCACAAGGCTGGCCGATGGTTGCTACACTTGCATATACAACTATCATAGCCATGGGAATACTCTGTATCCATCTATCAATTACGAGCTTTCGTCTTTCCAAATTAGTGAAAGGCAAAACAATAGAGTTCAAGGGAGATGTCACTGAACACAATTACGTGATTCAAAGGCGAATGTATAATTCAAGAGGAATTGTCGAAGCAGTCGCGGATAAGATTCTAGAGACATCTACATCTCAATCTACGTAGGGTAATTAGATGAAAAGCGAACCAAATGCATCATGGTTGATCAGACCGTAATACAATGATTCTGATTAGGCAATATGTTAGCGGGCATCCCCAATAAGCATATGTCTTTAATCAAGCTCGATAAAAGAGTAAGCTTGCAAAAACTAGACTGTAATAGTAGCGTTGGTCAAGATAGTCAGAATACAAGTAGGCGAGATTTTTGGAAAAGAGGTACAAGTAGTTCTAGTTTTTGGAAAAATCAAATCCTTACCTGGTGTCATTGCTTATAGAGTCATCCTACTATCTTCTATCCATTCGGCTTTAGTCAAGTAGTGGGTTATGGAACTCTAAATTCTATATTCTAGGTAAATCTATTAATTTCAGTCAATTATCCTGTCAATAGATCACAAGAACCATATAACGCTAGGTCGGGAGACATGCTACTCAACTTACAGAACTTCTACTAGTTTTGGCCTTAGGTCTTATGGTACACACATGGCATTCTATTCTCTATATCATCCTAAACTGGTAATCACGTCTGAAGTCATTTCACCGGAAATTATGCCTCGCCTGTATACTCTGGCTGTGACAACCCTTGGTTTTGTGATTCTGGTGTAAAATGCTATCAGGTACTCTACCTTATATTGACACAAGGGTATCTAAGATCTAAGAGGTCAACTACGACATAGTTTTAGAAATGTTCTATAACCTACAATTCTTCAAAAGGATTTCAATTCTATGGGTTGTGCCTCGCCAGTGCGCTGCTGGCTGCAGTGAACCCACATTCTCCACTCTCAAATAATTGACGACAGTGCGCTGCTGTCTAAACTTTATGGGTTAGCTAATATTTCTCTAACTATAACCGTAAAAATTTATGGGCTTCTGGAGATTCAAACAAGTTGACTATAATAGAGCGTAGGTATTTGTCCTATCAATCACAACATTTAAAATAAAAGATTTAACCATGGAGGAAATAATTAAAGACGAAAGAAATACAAACACTCTAGTATCTATTTCATATGCATTTCAAATTGCTGAGGGAAACTTTAAATCAAATCTAACTCGGGGTTTCATACAGGAATAACATAACCAAAAATTATAAACCAACTCCTTACAGCAAAATAGAATTTAAAACATACAATTCTAACTTATGATATAAGATTTATATCTAAATAAGAAAATTAAACAGTTTATCAAAATTAACGCCTTAATTCTAGGCAGCCTATCGTACCAAGCGAATAGCATATCCACATTGAATCACATTGTCATATCAAAAGTAATAGTGTATCTATAGAGACCTGGCAACCATCTAAATTTAACAATTCTATATCTAAATTGCATGGCCTATCCGAAGACCCTAACTACCCAATTAGTCAAATTAATAAGGGACCCTTATCCTAGTTATTCTCCTAAATTATTTCAATCCTAATTGTGAATGAGCATTTCCTGAGTGCAGGCTCGTAATAGTACGACTAACGTACCATCACGAGTTCGCAATCTTTTACGAAATCAGACCTGCATGGGCCACCAAAGAAACTTGTCACGACCCGCACTCGCTTTTTTGGATACGAGGCGTGTCCAAGCCAGCCTACGCCGCAAAGTCGACGGTAGAACGCTGTCAAGCCCGCAAGAAATAAATGCTCAAGATATAACATTTGATGCTCATTCACAATTCTACATTTATTACCACATTTATAATTAAAGAAAATACAAGATTTTTCAATTAATGAAATTGATACAATTGCTTTCTATTTCTAGGTTGGCCTCAGCATACCCACGTCTTCCCAGTGCTAAGAGTGATCGTGGCTAAACCTGAAAAATGTTGGTTTCCAGTCAGGAATGGAACAAGTACACAAACCGACGACAATACGAAAACACAATAGAATTAACAAGACATGAAAATAACATATGAGATATAAAAACTGGAAAGAACAGATGACATGGCACGGTGGCGATGAAAAAGAAAAATAAAAGACATCTACCTAGGTGGTGTGAAATATCATTTTCAATATGTGAACGGCTAGGGGGTAAATACGGCTCACTGCACGTATCGTGTGCAGCTGCTATCATTCAAGATTAGACATATTGGGATAGTTCTGGATAGTCCACATGTGTACTAAGATATTTCTCCTCCCGACTACTCCGTGTGACGAGCGTGTCAACAAGCAACAAGATATATGTATAGACATGAAATAAAAAGACTACTATGAATCGGAAAGCAATCAGAAAGTGCACTTGCCTGATGTCCTTAGCTGGAGAAACCAATAATATCATACCACTCAATGAGCCACAATCAGTCAACACATACAGAAGTCTTCAGATGCTGAAATAAACAGTACCAACATTCTCAGAATAGTCAAATTAGCTAGGATCGCCTGTCCTTAAGTCCAATTCTGGACACAGGGGCAAAACGGTAATTTTGGGCAAAAATGATGTCCGCCGTTGGACCCGCTTTGCACCGAAAAGCGTGCCAGAGTCAACGGTCTCTAAAATCGTCAAACTACATGTCTACGGATCCGATTTTCCGATATGAACCCAACCGTATGTCCAAAGTTGGATTTCGGCGGGCCGTACACAAAATTGTCCGTTGAGTGGGACCGAGGGGCCCGCAAAACGACGTACGATTCAACTGTCTCAGAATTGGACCAAACTTGGCATACAGGACCAAAAAAATGATACGGTCCTGTTGGCGCAAGTTTTGTCTCGATCTGATGAGCGTGCACGAAGTAATTGAGAAACTTGTATAGAGGTCGATACGGTGAATTTTGACGGATACGCATCAAATTCGTCGCGCACACGCGACCAATTTGAATTCCGTCAAAGCCCACACGACCACGAAGCCGTTACGCAGCTTTTGATGCTTACGGTGCGCGACCACGTCGCCCGGTTTGGCGGGACGCACGTCGTGTGGATGAATTTTCATGTTTTTAAAATAGGTTTTTATAAAACTTTAACCTAATTTTAAACAGAAAATAGGTAACTAGAATTAAATCTAAAAGTAAGGTTTCAATCTCGGTTAGGTTGTCTACAAGGCTGTTCAAACAGTTTTTCGAATTGGTTTCTAGTTTGGCGAGAAATCGCCTTCCAAAACAGTGATTGGAACTGTTTCGTGTTCTATTTAGGATCAGTTTTTCGCCCAACTTCGAGCTCGCCTTACGACGCACATAACGCAAAACAAGTCGAAGTATTTGAAAGGAAATCGAAGTGGGTTATGTCGGGATCATACCTCAAAAATTAGTTCGTGAATTGGTTGCTCGATGGGGGAGATATGTACCCGTGAAGTCGGGTGGTTGCTGCATGCAGCTGTCGGGGCTGTACAGTCGGCGCGCACGCGTGCGGCCCTGGCGCGGTGGTGATGGCCGGCCGGCATAGCTGCGGCGGCACGCATGGTCGGGGAGAGGTTGCCCGTGGTTCAGGAACGCACGGCGTGGTTAGGGATTAGGGTTTCACGTGAATCTCCTCTTTCGATCTCATCTTATACATAAGCTGTATAAATTATGTTCGGTTTTTTCAGAACCGAAATGATCTTCAGTTCTGTGGGCTCGGGCTCGGCCTGAGAGGGTTCTCTGCTGGTTTGGTTAGGTGGGTGTTGGGCTTGCTTGGGCCGGGCCCCGTTGGAAAGGGCTGGGATGTCTATTTTATTTCTTTTATTCTTCTCTTCTTTTTTAATACTTGTATATATATACATATATACATATATACATTCCTATATGCATACAAGTATAAGTATACATATACATATATTTGCGTATATATACCATACATATATTTGCATATTTACAATAAAAGTATTCATAATTTATTTCTTTTGTTTTATAAAGATATATTATATATAACTATTTACATCTATTTACATGTATATTTATACATATACGATAAATACCCATATACCATATAATATGCATATATTATATTTATATAAAATGAGTCTATCAATTGAGCTACCAATACACAGGTATATATATATATATATATATATATATATATATATATATATATATATATATATATATATATATATATATATATCACAAGTCGACTTAATAAAAATAATAATAATAACACTAACAATAATATTTAAATACGAATATTTAGAAATATTCATCAATTTATTAAAATGGAATACAACACCATCTTATAAAATACGTCAACACATATGTCATTGGACGTCTCGCCTGACTACATGGGCTTGAGCTCAGTTCGGGTCCAGTCCGGGCTGGTTTGGTACCACCGGGTCTCCTAATGTCAAATAATGTTAAATATAAATAATTAAACTATTTATAATGGTCATGTCACAACTTAGCCTTGTTTTCCTAGTTGGGGCATCGCTATGGCTTGGCCTTCCTTGGTATGGCTAATACACTAGTCAAAGCACGTCACTGCAATATCCATGCCATGATTTCTAATCACCCTGTACTCAATTCTTAACAATGACTAAAATTATCTACCGTAATAATAACTAAATAGTATTTCTAACATTTCTAAAATCACCATTTAAATAAAATAAATGATAATAAAATATTTTAAAAAAATTCCGGGAAGGGGAGCTACATTCTTAAAGAAAACAAACTTACTGGACCTAATTATATTGACTGGAAACGTAATTTGGACATTGTTCTGACTGCTGAGGAGTACAAATAAGTACTTGTTAAGGAATGTCCACCTAAGCCTGATGCTACTCTGATGAAGAGGTCAAAGAGGCTTATAAGAAGTGGAAAAAGGCAGATGAGATGGCGCGGTGTTACATTCTGGCATCTATGTCAAATGTACTGCAACATCAGCATCAAGCCATGGCCACAGCTTATGACATGATGTATAACCTCAAGGAACTCTTCGGATATCAGAGTAGAGCAGCTAGGCAGTTTGCTATAAAATGTTTCATGAATACAAAAATAGCTGAGGGTACACCAGTAAGGGATCATGTTCTCAAGATAATGGGTCATCTGAATGAGATGGAGATCCTTAGAGCTGAAATTGATGGAGAAACCCAGGTCGATATCATTCTCGGGACTCTGCCTAAAAGTTTTGACAATTTCTGCCTTAATTACAACATTGTAACACCCAGCTTTCCAGAATGAGGGTAATTTTGAAATTTTGTATTTTAAGTTATTTAATTATGATATTTAATTAATAATATGATTTTTGGTAATTTTTAATCATTTTTAAACTATTTAAATCATGACTTATGATTTTGGTGTTTGACTAGTGTGACCTTGGAGACTGTTGACCTAGAGCCTAGCCATGTGATTAGGATTTTTGATTAGTACATCTTAGCCTAGAGGATATTTTGGTCATTTTAGGATTTATTAGAATTTATGGGAATTTTTAGGATTTATTTTGGATTTATTTGGACTAGTTTGATTTTTGACTAGTTTTGACTCATGTAGACCAACCTAGGAACTAATCCTAGTTAGTTGGGCTTGCTTAGGTCAAGTGACTCTAGTCTAACCTAGTATGACTTAAGTTAGTAGTTATTGATTCATTAGAATATTAATTAGGAATTTAGGAATCAAGTGTTTTGATAAATGGCTTGTGGTTTCACAAGTCATTTTGTGACTAAACTTGATTGGACTAGCTAAACCTAGCTCAAACCCCACCCACGCCCATCATGGCCGGCCACCTAGGTTGAACCTAGGGATTCCCCCCTATTTAATCCCTCCTAGTTTTTAGGGCTAGCCTCTTTTAGGGTTCATCCAAAAGTTCTAAGGAAAGAGGTGAGTTCCATCTTCCAAAATTCATTAAAAATCCATTTTAAATCCTTTCTTCCCCAAACCAATTCCATTAGGACCTAAAATCAATGCTTTTGCTGTTGGTATTGGTTATTTGCAGGAAAACAACAATTTGTGAAAGTTAGGGTGGCTTCAGGAGTCTCTCTATTTAGCTTTTGTGAAGGCTTGTTCACCAATAGGTAACTTTCCCATTTCTCCATAGATTTTTAGTTTGTCTTCACCAATAGGAAGCCCTAAGGGCCCCCTAAGGTCTAGATAGGTTTCGTGTCCAGTGTCGAAGGATTCGTGTCCATTCTGGACACGTATCAGCACACTAGACATGGTGTTCAACAGAATGCCACAAAGGGCATGTCGATCCAGTTTGCCATTTATTTTTGAATATGAAATAGGTTGTTGATCTAGCTTAGGGTTTCCTGTTCTTGTGTCTTGATTTTCGTGTCGACCTGTGTCGCTTTGGTGGTGTGGACACGCACGCGCACACGCTCGCACGTTGCTACAGGGATCCCCTACCTATCGGGCCCTGTAGCGGACACGACACGAACCTTCTGGACACGAAACTTTGTGGGAGCCTCGGGGCACCCACTGACACTCCATGTGTCAAGTTTCGTGTGCCCACGTGGCGTTTCGAGTGAGAAATCCTCGACGCACGAGTTTCTCCATGTTCTGTGCTGTGTGTTCTTTTGTTTCTGATACGGGTTTTTAAGTCTGACACGGCGACACGAGGCCAATGTGCAGACACTTGGACGTGGACAGCTAGACCTATGCTAGGTGGGGACACGAGCACGTGGCCTAACTCGTACTATTTTGTGTGTACGACACGCGTGCACACACGCACGAGGCAGTGCACTGCTGTGCAGAGCCAGTGTGCTGTTCTGAGTTTTTATTGTTGTGGACATGCGGTGTCCGGCTAGGGTGGACACAAGGCAATCACAATGACACGTGTACACCCTATGGTTTTATTACCAACCACTGTTTTTGCATATTAGCTTGATTTAAATGATCAATTCTTCATTCCCCCTAATTTCCTGATATCCTTAATATCAGTCACTGCTCACTGATTCTCCAGTTTTGTCATTCGAATTCTAGCACCTATTTAATCTATTTTCACTGATTAATTGCATGATTTAAAACTCTAAATATGTACACCTATATGTTTGCTAAGTGTAGGGTGATTTTGGGTTAATTTGGTTTTGAATTGATTCAAAAACCTGGAATTTCAGAGGAGACTGGAACTGAGTTGTAAACTGATTATTTTTGGGTTAAATTTTGAAATGTTTTGAATGTTCTCCATATGGGACTGAACTGAGGTTGGTTGCTATGTAAACCTGAGTTTGAATGTTACTCTTCATTAACCTGGGATTGATAGTTTAGACCATTTTGTTACTTGAACTGAATTGATGTTCCACAGCTTTGTGTATCACTGTTTGGTTAATTCTTTATACCACAGCACATTGTCCAACTAATGCAAAAACCTGAGATTAGAGTAGATGGAAATCTGAGTTAGTGTTTGGTGACTGAACTTCTTTTCCTGAGTTCAATGTGGAGGGAAGGTTTAATTCAAATCCTGAGATTGGTATTTAACTAATATCCTTTTCATTCACTGTTATTTCCTGCCAATGTATTCCTCCTCACTGTTATGCTCACACACAGTCTTCTCTTTCCCTGATTTTAGCATTCCTGCACACATATTGGCACTGGTTGCACCCTCACTTATTATGACACACACACATGCTTCCCTTCTCTTTCACTGATTTGTTTACTGCCTGCTAACACAGACACACACACACACTGTCTTATGTATCACTGTCACATTTATTTCCTGCACATTGATATGTATCCTATGTACACACATCCACACACTCTCATGTATATCTCTAACACACTATATCATAACCACACACTCCTAAACCTGTAAATGACAGTTACACACACACACATTTCTCACACTCTCACACACATGCCTAGTTTTCTAAATTACACACACACATAACCCTATTACACAACCCTCATACACACACACACACACATGAGCTGTCACACCCTCATATTTTTCCCCTCACATATCCCACACACACACATGTTGGACACATGCCCACACTATATGACACTTTACACTCACACACTCTGTCACAGACACATTTCCTAGAGCACACATGAATCTCTCTACCTATGTGTAATATATATATATATATATATATATATATATATATATATATATGTGTGTGTGTGTGTGTGTGTGTGTGTGTGTGTGTGAAATGTGTAGTGTGATAGTGTAGTATGAAATAGAGATTTCAGTTGCCTATTGTTTTGGCCTATGGCCTAGGTGTATGGCCCATGGTCCTTGTGCACTAGCTAACTAGACTTGTTTTTGACTTGTTGTTTTTGAGTTGTGAGTGCTAGCAAGGCTTGACTTGGTTGAGTCTAGATTGGACTAGATAGACTCGTTTAGACTTGATGAGCCTATATTAACTTGTTTAGACCTAGTTTGACTTATTTAGACTAGAACTGACCTAGTTTGACTTCCAGAGTTGACCAAGAGTTGATTTTGGCCTAGATTGACCTAGTTTCAAGTAGAATGCATAGTAGAGCTTCATTTTATCATTTTAGACTTGTTGTGACTTGTACTGTTCTATAGGAGACAGACACCACTCCTCGGACAGTATATTCTCTTCAGACACTCAGGCTATCAGGCGAGTACATTCTCTGACCGTTTCATACTTGTATGGATTTACATTCTTGCTCTAGATTACTGTACTTGATGCTGACACGACTGTTATCACGGATTGGTACTATATGGATCTTCTTTTAAGATGTTATCTCCTTGTATTCACTAAATATATATTGTGATGTGCGTTTCACTTCCATATTGTATTTATTGAATACCCATATCCTTGTATACTCATTGTGCATATTGTACTCTCATTATCACATGAGCCCCAGGGATAGACCATTGTACACTATTGTATAACATTGTACATCCATTGTATAACATTGTACACTATTGTATAAGATAACGTAACTGGAGTAGATCCTTGTGTATTGATTGGGGAGGGAGAGTAGAATTGGTTATGTACTCAAATCCTATTGTACAACATTGTATAACTATTGTATATGTCTATTGTACACCCACGTACAATGGAGTTACCATTGCATTTTCCTAGCCCGTTTACATAACCAGATTGTACTCTAAAATCACATGTTCCTTACAGTTCTTACTTATCATATTTAGATATTTTCTGTTATCAAATCTCTACTGTTTTTCATATATCTTCTTCTTTCAGCGTTTTATGTACTTTACTCTATTGCATGCTTTATATTTCCTAACTCGATATGAACTACGTGAGATATTTTGTGCTCGCTCCGGTCCTGGCTGGACCCGTTAAAAATATTACAGAGGATGAGGAGGAGGCCTGCGTAGACACCTACTATGGGACAGCTGTAGATGACATGTGTGACCCAGATTTCCAGCCTGATCCACTAGCTTAGAGACTGAGGCTCCCTAGTCTAGGTTTTACTATTTCTGTCTTCTGAGATCTGATTGTATATATTCTTTCATTTTCAGTATTAGAGACTTGTTTTGAGTTGGATGTTCTGTTTTGTATGGCAGTAGACACTTAGACTCTTTCTCTTTGATTGTATCCCGTGGACCTTCTTATTCCAGTATCTATCTATCTTTTATTTTCATCATTCTGCCTTAGATGTGATTGAGACTGTATATTGTTATGTCACCTCCATTCGGAGTGTATATACTGTACAAGTACTTTTATATTGTTAGATGATTGACCTAGGACAGTGTTCTACCGCCGACACTGTGGCGTAGGCTGGGCGTTGTTACGTTCTCGTACCCTCACAGTGGGTGCGGGTCGTGACACATTTTTAGTTGTGGCCCATGCAGGTCGAGTTTATGTAGTGGTATTCGAACTAGAGTATCACTACAGCCTGCAATAGGATTAGGATATTTTTAAGGTACTCAATCATACTAGGAAAAACTCATATCAAATTCATACCATCTCAGTTCTTGTTGATATTGTTCTCCTTGAATATAACTGTCCTCCTTTGCTATTTCGACTCATTCTCAGCAATCGTTTGTTTGATCTGTCTTCAGGATGGTGGAGACGTGATTACAGCGTGCCATTCATGGAGATACTGTAGAGGGGACTGCTACCTCTCAGCCAGTTCAGCAGGTTCGGGAGGCTACAGCTCCTACCACCTCTGCTCATATTGGGACTTCAGCAGCAGCCGTAGCTGAGGGTATGCCTTCACCAGTTCGAAGGCAGGACCCAGTCATTTCGGATGTACTTCTTCAGCAGCAGCAGCCACCTACAGGGACAATTAACGTCGTTCAGCTGTTAGCCTTCTTACGACAGTACATGGAGGGTCAGCAGACCCAGCAGCAAGGGCAGACAGCAGAGCTCACACGAGGCATTGAGCTGGCAATGACTGCGGTAGAGAGAGTCATAGCTCAGCCAGCGGCAGCCCCGCAGCCGTACCAGCCACGGGAGAAGGGCATCTAAGATTTCCAGAAGATGCACCCGAGAGACTTTCGAGGGACAGAGGGGATCTTGTATGCCGATGAGTGGATCGAGCATATAGAGGAGATTTTCAGGTTGGCTGAGATCCCGACGAGGCTCCAGATAGAGGCAGCGGCCAGCATGATGCAGGATCTGGCCCGTACCTGGTACCAGACCGACCCGAGGGTCGGTACAGCAGGACAGACTTGGGCAGCATTCAAGAAGCTGTTCAAGAAGAAGTTCTTTCCAAACGCAGCGCTGGGAGCCCTCGAGACCCAGTTCGAGGCCCTAGTCCAGGGGAACCAGTCTGTGGAGGAGTACGCAGGAGAGTTCTGCCGCCTGAGCAGATTTATGGATGACTTGTCAGAGACGACGAAGGCCCGGAGGTTCCGGAAGGGCTTGGTAAAGGAGGTCAAGTCCTACACCAAGAACGCCCCAGTACTACCTATGAAGAGATCCTGGTGGACGCTTTAGCTGCAGAGGATGATCTTGAGCTTAGGTTCAAGAGGGAGCGAGACTCAGTTGGGGGCAGCAGCAGCGGAGGACCGGCCAAGAGGCCGCACGTTCAGTATCAGATTCAGCAGCAATATCAGCAGCCGACGGTCCACTTTCAGCAGCAGCAGCGGAGGCCTGTTCAGCATCAGGAACAGAGACAGGTACTATATCAGCAGGCACCCAGGCAGCAGTAGAACACTGTGTGCAACTTCTGCAAGAAGCAAGGCCATGGGTGGGACGACTGTAGGAAGAGGCTGGGCATGTGTTTGCTTTGCGGATCAGTAGAGCATCAGTGTAGAGAGTGTCCCAAGAACCCGACACCATTGGCTCAGGTAGCACCAGGAGCTAGGGCCCCGACAGGACAGCAGAGGGGACCGCCATTGCAGACTCAGCAGCAGAGGTTTGTTCAGCATCAACAGCAGGCCAGGGGAGGCCAGCCAGGGCGAGCTTTCGCCATGACAGCCGAGGATGCTCAGGCCGTTGGAGATCTAGTCACAGGTTTCGTCCTTTTGATTCAATTCTGCAATCCCTATCTTAAAATTCAGTTCCATCTTTTCCTATCTGTTTCTTCATTGTTGATAAGTTTGATCTGGTGTTTCAGTATGATTTAATTTTCTTCTGAGATAAGTCGTATGGGCTAGGTCGCCTCGATTATGAGATTTTAGAATCCTCTAGGGTCATGCTAGCTGGCATAGTGAGGACATATAGTCGGACGATGGACATATTTCTCGGGTGTAGAAATTTAAGGTTTTCGCTGCCAAGCGCGCGGCAATGCAAAAATTTTAAATACCACAATTCTAGAGGTATGTACCATAGTTGAGGACTCTGTGATTATCGTAGCCTTGCTCACTGGCATGACAGAGATTCTGAGTATCATGGTTTTGGACAGACGCATATGATTATCTGACGGTATGTTTGAGACTCTGATTGTGGGGTGTTTGACCTAGAAGGACTACTACCATTTTAATTTCGAGGACGAAATTTTTCTAAGGTGGGTAGACTTGTAACACCCAGTTTTCCAGAATGAGGGTAATTTTGAAATTTTGTATTTTAAGTTATTTAATTATGATATTTAATTAATAATATGATTTTTGGTAATTTTTAATCATTTTTAAACTATTTAAATCATAACTTATGATTTTGGTGTTTGACTAGTGTGACCTTGGAGACTGTTGACCTAGAGCCTAGCCATATGATTAGGATGTTTGATTAGTACATCTTAGCATAGAGGATATTTTGGTCATTTTAGGATTTATTAGAATTTATGGGAAATTTTAGGATTTATTTTGGATTTATTTGGACTAGTTTGATTTTTGACTAGTTTTGACTCATGTAGACCAACCTAGGAACTAACCCTAGTTAGTTGGGCTTGGTTAGGTCAAGTGACTCTAGTCTAACCTAGTATGACCTAAGTTAGTAGTTATTGATTCATTAGAATATTAATTAGGAATTTAGGAATCAAGTGTTTTGATAAATGGCTTGTGGTTTCACAAGTCATTTTGTGACTAAACTTGATTGGACTAGCTAAACCTAGCTCAAACCCCACCCACACCCATCATGGCCGGCCACCTAGGTTGAACCTAGGGATTCCCCCCTATTTAATCCCTCCTAGTTTTTAGGGCTAGCCTCTTTTAGGGTTCATCCAAAAGTTCTAAGGAAATAGGTGAGTTCCATCTTCCAAAATTCATTAAAAATCCATTTTAAATCCTTTCTTCCCCAAACCAATTCCATTAGGACCTAAAATCAATGCTCTTGCTGTTGGTATTGGTATTGGTTATTTGCAGGAAAACAACAATTTGTGAAAGTTAGGGTGGCTTGAGGAGTCTCTCCATTTAGCTTTTGTGAAGGCTTGTTCACCAATAGCTAACTTTCCCATTTCTCCATAGATTTTCAGTTTGTCTTCACCAATAGGAAGCCCTAAGGGCCCCCCTAAGGTCTGGATAGGTTTCGTGTCCAGTGTCGAAGGATTCATGTCCATTTTGGACATGTATCAGCACACTAGACATGGTGTTCGACAGAATGCCACAAAGGGCATGTCGATCCAGTTTGCCATTTATTTTTGAATATGAAATAGGTTTTTGATCTAGCTTAGGGTTTCCTGTTCTTGTGTCTTGATTTTCGTGTCGACCTGTGTCGCTTTGGTGGTGTGGACACGCGCGCGCACACGCTCCGCGCTGCTACAGGGATCCCCTGCCTATCGGGCCCTGTAGCGGACACGACACGAACCTTCTGGACACGAAACTTTGTGGGAGCCTCGGGGCACCCACTGACACTCCATGTGTCAAGTTTCGTGTGCCCACATGGCATTTTGAGTGAGAAATCCTCGACGCACGAGTTTCTCCATGTTCTGTGCTGTGTGTTCTTTTGTTTCTGATACGGGTTTTTAAGTCTGACACGGCGACACGAGGCCAATGTGCAGACACTTGGACGTGGACAGCTAGCCCTATGCTAGGTGGGGACACGAGCACGTGGCCTAACTCGTGATGTTTTGTGTGCACGACACGCGTGCACACACGCACGAGGCAGTGCACTGCTGTGCAGAGCCAGTGTGCTGTTCTGAGTTTTTATTGTTGTGGACACGCCGTGTCCGACTAGGGTGGACACAAGGCAATCACAATGACACGTGTACACCCTATGGTTTCATTACCAACCACTGTTTTTGCATATTAGCTTGATTTAAATGATCAATTCTTCATTCCCCCTAATTTCCTGATATCCTTAATATCAGTCACTGCTCACTGATTCTCCAGTTTTGTCATTCGAATTCTAGCACCTATTTAATCTATTTTCACTGATTAATTGCATGATTTAAAACTCTAAATATGTACACCTATATGTTTGCTAAGTGTAGGGTGATTTTGGGTTAATTTGGTTTTGAATTGATTCAAAAACCTGGAATTTCAGAGGAGACTGGAACTGAGTTGTAAACTGATTATTTTTGGCTTAAATTTTGAAATGTTTTGAATGTTCTCCATATGGGACTGAACTGAGGTTGGTTGCTATGTAAACCTGAGTTTGAATGTTACTCTTCATTAACCTGGGATTGATAGTTTAGACCATTTTGTTACTTGAACTGAATTGATGTTCCACAGCTTTGTGTATCACTGTTTGGTTAATTCTTTATACCACAGTACATTGTCCAACTAATGCAAAAACCTGAGATTAGAGTAGATGGAAATCTGAGTTAGTGTTTGGTGACTGAACTTCTTTTCCTGAGTTCAATGTGGAGGGGAGGTTTAATTCAAATCCTGCGATTGGTATTTAACTAATATCCTTTTCATTCACTGTTATTTCCTGCCAATGTATTCCTGCTCACTGTCATGCTCACACACAGTCTTCTCTTTCCCTGATTTTAGCATTCCTGTACACATATCGGCACTGGTTGCACCCTCACTTATTATGACACACACACATGCTTCCCTTCTCTTTCACTGATTTTTTTACTGCCTGCTAACACAGACATACACACACACTGTCTTATGTATCAATGTCACATTTATTTCCTGCACATTAATATGTATCCCATGTACACACATCCACACACTCTCATGTATATCTCTAACACACTATATCATAACCACACACTCCTAAACCTGTAAATGAGAGTTACACGCACATACATTTCTCACACTCTCACACACATGCCTAGTTTTCTAAATTACACACACACATACCCCTATTACACAACCCTCATACACACACATACATGAGCTATCACACCCTCATATTTTTTCCCTCACATATCCTACACACACACATGTTGGACTCATGCCCACACTCTATGACACTTTACACTCACACACTCTGTCGCAGACACATTTCCTAGAGCACACATGAATCTCTCTACCTATGTGTAATATATATATATATATATATATATATATATATATATATATATATATATATATATATATATATATATTACACATAAATATATATATATATATATATATATATATATATATATATATATATATATGTGTGAAATGTGTAGTGTGATAGTGTAGTATGAAATAGAGATTTCAGTTGCCTATTGTTTTGGCCTATGGCCTAGGTGTATGGCCCATGGTCCTTGTGCACTAGCTAACTAGACTTGTTTTTGACTTGTTGTTTTTGAGTTGTGAGTGCTAGCAAGGCTAGACTTGGTTGAGTCTAGATTGGACTAGATAGACTCGTTTAGACTTGATGAGCCTAGATTAACTTGTTTAGACCTAGTTTGACTTATTTAGACTAGAACTGACCTAGTTTGACTTCCAGAGTTGACCAAGAGTTGATTTTGGCCTAGATTGACCTAGTTTCATGTAGAATGCATAGTAGAGCTTCATTTTATCATTTTAGACTTGTTGTGACTTGTACTGTTCTATAGGAGACAGACACCACTCCTCGGACAGTATATTCTCTTCAGACACTCAGGCTATCAGGCGAGTACATTCTCTGACCGTTTCATACTTGTATGGATTTACATTCTTGCTCTAGATTACTGTACTTGATGCTGACACGACTGTTATCACGGATTGGTACTATATGGATCTTCTTTTGAGATGTTATCTCCTTGTATTCACTAAATACATATTGTGATGTGCGTTTCACTTCTATATTGTATTTATTGAATACCCATATCCTTGTATACTCATTGTGCATTTTGTACTCTCATTATCACATGAGCCCCAGGGATAGACCATTGCACACTATTGTATAACATTGTACATTCATTGTATAACATTGTACACTATTGTATAAGATAATGTAACTGGAGTAGATCCTTATATATTGATTGGGGAGGGGGAGTAGAATTGGTTATGTACTCAAATCCTATTGTACAACATTATATAACTATTGTACATGTCTATTGTACACCCACGTACAATAGAGTTACCATTGCATTTTCTTAGCCCGTTTACATAACCAGATTGTACTCTAAAATCACATGTTCCTTACAGTTCTTACTTATCATATTTAGATATTTTCTGTTATCAAATCTCTACTGTTTTTCATATATCTTCTTCTTTCAGCGTTTCATGTACTTTACTCTATTGCATGCTTTATATTTTCTAACTCGATATGAACTGCGTGAGATGTTTTGTGCTCGCTCCCGTCCTGACTGGACCTGTTGAAAATATTACAGAAGATGAGGAGGAGGCCTGCGTAGACACCTACTATAGGACAGCTGTAGATGACATGTGTGACCCAGATTTCCAGCCTGATCTACTAGCTTAGAGACTGAGGCTCCCTAGTCTAGGTTTTACTATTTCTGTCTTCTGAGATCTGATTGTATATATTCTTTCATTTTCAGTATTAGAGACTTGTTTTGAGTTGGATGTTCTGTTTTGTATGGCAGTAGACACTTAGACTCTTTCTCTCTGATTGTATCCTGTGGACCTTCTTATTCCAGTATCTATCTATCTTTTATTTTCATTATTCTGCCTTAGATGTGATTGAGACTGTATATTGTTATGTCACCTCCATTCGGAGTGTATATACTGTACAGGTACTTTTATATTGTTAGATGATTGACCTAGGACAACGTTCTACCGCCGACACTGCGGCGTAGGCTGGGCGTTGTTACGTTCTCGTACCCTCACAGTGGGTACGGGTCGTGACAAACATGAACAAATGGTTGTATAGTTTGGCAGAACTTGCAAAAGAGCTACAGGATGCTGAATCTCTCTTTAGGCAGAGTGGTCATATTTTTGTTTCTGAAAAGGCTTCTACTTCTAAGCCAAAGAGCGGTAAGAAGAAGAATAACATTCAGAAACAGACAAACTCAGCAAAGAAGGGCATGGGACCTCAAGGCGCGGTGAAAAAGACGAAAGGCAAATGTTTCAAGTGCAAAAGGTCAGGACATTGGAAGATTGATTGTCCACTTCTCAAACAAGGGAACAAAGAAGGTATATCTCATTTACTAGTAGTTGAAACATGTTTAGCGGTGTTATCTACCGGCACCTGGTGTGTAGATACAGGAGCCACTAATCATGTCTGCAATACATTGCAGGGGTTCCTGGAAACCAGACGACTCAGTGATGGAGAGATATGCTTGTTCATGGGTGATGCTACAAAAGTATCGATCGTTGCATTAGGAGATGTTACTTTATATTTTGGTAGAAATAAGTCTTTGACATTGAGAGATTGTCTTTATGCACCTTCACTTAGAAGGAATTTAGTTTCTGTTTCTATGTTAGTTAAGGATGGATATTCAGTTTATTTTAACGACAATATTGTTATTAGAAAGAATAAACATTTTATCTGTTCTGGTGCATTGGTTGATAATTTGTATGTCATTAATCCTATTTCGCCCACAATACAACTTATGGAAATGAATAATATGTCATCTAACTTAAATAAGAGAAAAGAACCTTCTTGTATGAACCAAACATATCTTTGGCACTTACGATTGGGGCATATTAACCTAAGAAGGATTCAAAGACTGGTTGAAGATGGACCTTTGAGTTCATTGGAAGTGGAGGCACTACAGTCTGTGAATCCTGCTTGGAAGGTAAAATGACCAAAAGGCCTTTTACGGCAAAGGAGTATAGGGCCAAAGATGTGTTGGAATTAGTTCATTCTGATTTGTGTGGACCCATGACTATCCAAGCTAGAGGTGGCTTTGAATATTTTGTCATATTTATTGACGATTATTCAAGGTATGGATACATTTATTTGATGCACCGTAAGTCTGAGTGCTTTGAGAAATTCAAAGAGTACAAGGCTGAAACGGAGAAACTTCATAGAAAATGTATCAAGTCATTACGAATAGATCGTGGTGGCGAGTACCTCTTTGGAGAGTTTAGGGATTATTTATCAGAGGCTGGAATTGCATCCCAATTGACTGCACCTGGAACGCCCCAACAGAATGGTGTAGCCGAAAGAAGGAATAGAACTCATATGGAGATGGTTAGATCAATGATGAGTTATTCGGATTTGCAGATTCGTTTTGGGGATATGCCTTAGAGACTGTAGCTTATATTTTGAACTTGGTTCCTTCTAAGTCAGTACCTCTTACATCCACAGAGCTGTAGATTGGGCGTAAGCCTAGTCTGAAACATGTTCGCATTTAGGGTAGTCCAGCACATGTGCTGAATGGGAAAGCAGATAAGTTGGAATCTCGTACAGAAGTACGCTTGTTTGTAGGCTATCCAAGAGGAACGAAAGGAGGTTTATTTTATAGTCCTAAGGATCAGAAGGTCATTGTTAGCACCAATGCCCGATTTATAGAGGAAGACTATGTGATGAACCATAAACCCACAAGTAGAGTTGTTCTAGAAGAAGTGAGACATGAGACACCAAGTACTTCAGTACCAACAGTACAAGAGGATGAACCACAAATAACTGCACAACGTGTCACAAATGTTACACCACAACCGATAGTGCCTCGTCGTAGTGGGAGGGTTGTGATACAACCTGATAGATATATGTTCTTGGGAGAGTCGTCAGACTTTGTCCCTGAGGAACAAGATTATGATCCCTATACCTACAATGAAGCACTCCAAGATAAAGATGTAGATTCTTGACAAAAAGCAATGATATCTGAAATAGAATCTATGGATTCAAATCAGGTCTGGGAGCTTGTAGAACCACCCGTTGGTGTAAAAGCCATTGGATGCAAGTGGGTCTATAAGAGAAAAAGTGGATCAGACGGTAAGGTTGAAACCTTTAAAGCTCGGCATGTAGCAAAAGGTTTTACTCAAAGAGAGGGTATCGATTATGAGGAAATCTTTTCTCCTGTAGCCATGCTTAAGTCTATTCGGATTCTTTTATCTATTGCAGCTCATCTCGATTATGAGATTTGGCAAATGGATGTCAAGACAGCTTTCCTTAATGGAAGTCTTGAGGAAGACATCTATATGAAGCAACCAGACGGGTTCATTGAAAAGGGCCATGAGCATCTTATTTGTAAGCTCAAAAAGTCCATTTATGGAATTAAGCAAGCTTCCAGATCTTGGAACATATGTTTTGATCAGGTGATAAAATCCTATGGATTTGATCAATGTCAGGATGAATCATGTGTATACAAAAAGTATGACGGAAACGTGGTGGTGTTCCTAGTACTTTATGTGGATGACATCTTGCTCATTGGAAACAATATGAAGGTATTATCTGATGTAAGGGTATGGTTATCCAAACAGTTTGATATGAAGGACTTGGGAGAAGTAGGTCACATCCTTGGGATCAAAGTTCTACGAGATCGCAAGAAAAGAATGTTGGGCTTATCCCAAGCTTCCTATATCGATACTGTACTAACTCGTTTTAGTATACAAAATTCTAAGAAAGGTTTCTTACCTTTTAGACATGGAATTGCTCTATCAAAGGAGCAGTGTCCGAGGACACCTAAAGAGATAGAGAACATGAAGGCAGTTCCTTATGCTTCAGCAGGAGGAAGCTTAATGTATGTAATGCTATGTACGAGACCAGACATCTGTTTTGCCGTAGGCATGGTCAGCAGATATCAGTCTAACCCAGGACAAGAGTACTGGACTGCCCTAAAGCATATTTTGAAGTACCTGAAAAGGACTAAAGAGTATATGCTAGTTTACCAGGCAGATAGTTTAGTTCCTTTAGGGTATACAGACTCAGATTTTCAGTCAGATAGGGATTCCAGGAAATCTACCTCAGGTTATGTGTTTACTTCGGGATGTGGAGCCATTGTGTGGAGGAGTATCAAGCAAAAATGTATTGCTGATTCTACCATGGAAGCCGAGTATGTGGCAGCCTCTGAGGCATCCAAAGAAGCGGTTTGGCTCAGAAACTTTCTGTTGGACTTGGATGTGGTACCTAGTTTGCCTAAGTCTATTACACTTTATTGTGATAATAGTGGTGCAGTTGCAAACTCGAAGGAACCACGAGCCCATAAGACAGGCAAACACATTGAGCGCAAGTACCACCTGATACGAGATTTCGTAAAGAAAGGAAAAGTTGCTGTGATCAAGATAGCATCAGCCGACAACCTAGCTGATCCCTTTACAAAGAGCTTACCAGCTAAGGCTTTTGACAGTCATGTTGAGGGAATGGGAGTCAGATGTGTAGCAGCATGGCTTTAAGTATAAGTGGGAGATTTGTAACAGTATACTGAAAAGCAATGCTTTGAGTATAAGTGGGAGATTGTTAGGGTTATATACTAAAAGCATCACTTTTATAGTAATCTTATTTCCTTAAATTTTGAATGAGAATCATATGGGCAAATGTTTGCATATTGTATTTGTTGCAAATGTTAATACAAATGTCTGATATTCTATATTGTAGATAATATGGTGTGTGGTGTCACACATAAGATCATATTATCAGTTTCCTATGGAGTATATAAATAGTTCACAACCTAGATGGACTTGGACAATCTATTGGAAAGGTTGTAGTATAATATGGTATTAGTCTATCTTGACTATAGGTTTACACCAGTACACTTTGTGTGTATTAAACAAGACCACTTGAGGTTGTTCTCTTTGTACTGACTACATAGAAGAACAAACACCTCTGTTATTATGGATACTTGTACTCTTAATCCGGATATAATAACGGACATGTATATGCAGTGTGCATTACTTTGACTCATAAAAGAGTGAGATTCATTGTGGATCAACAACCTCTATGAATTTGGTAATAACATTGTATGTATGATGGGCTGTTGATTATAAATGGAATCCATGTCCCGATACATCGGGTTGATGATGTCCTCTTAAGGAGCTCATAAGGATTGTCATGTAAACCCTGCAGGTGGATTATATCCGACATGACAAATAAAGTTGAGCGATACTACTTAAGGATAAAAGATGTCGAATCAATATAGTTGTCAGTAACTTAATTTGATCGACGGACATACGATATCTTAACATGGGGAGCCAAATGAGCATATAATAATGGAGCCCACAAACATAATTTGGGATTAGGGAGGTAATGCAACAATAGCTCATTAGTGGACCGAGCTATTGTTAATGGGCCAGGATTGTGTGTTCGGGCTGAACACGGGATATCCAGATCCGTTAGGAGGCCTAACCCTAATTTCTCCTCATGGTCCCTGTCGTAGCCTATATATATCCTCTATTCTCTGGCTGCCAGATGACTGATCAGAAATCTAAAATTTTCTCTAAATTCGTGATTCACATAAGGAGAGAAAGAGAGTGCTGCCAAGGAGAAGAAAAGGTTGGGAGATCGTCGCCCACACGACGTCCAACTCGAGGAAGGAATACGTACAGAAGATATTGGGGTCGTCCGCTCGAGATTGCCAGGAATTACTTGTCTCCTTTCCGCCGCAGGTATAATTCGTGAACCCTAGTTTCCGCCTATGAAGGGTTAGAACACGTATTAGATCTATTTACCTTTCTATCGATCAATATGCACACCAAAGGAAGGGTCCTGGGACTTCCCAGTTCCATCAGTCAAGCCCTTGTTGATCTTCATCCCAAAGACGAAGACATCCTCCAGAACAAAGCTGGGGGTAGTCAAGCCCTTGTTGATCTTCATCCTGAATACGAAGACATCCTCCAGAACAAAGCTAGGGGTACTTAGGCCCTTGTTGATTCACCTCCCTAAGACGAAAATATCCTCCGGAGCATAACTGGGGGTAGCAAGGATGAAGCTCCAGGAGAAGCTCCTCTTCTATAAGAGAGCGAGGCTGAAAGTGAAGCTTTAAACAATCCATCCACTTCCAGTTACGTCATAATAGTATACATGACGGGAGGTGGCGATACAGAGTCAGATGCTCCACCAGCAGACCTCGTTCAACGCATGGCTACTTTGGAGGGGGGACTCAAAACCTTCTCTGCCTCCATGCAAATACTGACTCAAGCAGTGTTCGAGATACGGTCAGCTTTGGCCATGGCACCTTCTACTAATCCTGACCCAGGGGCCAATGGAGAATCAAGTGTACCCCTTCAACGGGTATCCTTGGATACAGATTGCTGCGAAGCACCTCGGACGTCGGAACCATCGAACGCTCAACTCCAGGCTGTACCACCTTCTCCGACTCCCAGCTCCATAGAAGACGTGGTTGAGATGATCAGGGACTTGCGTGAGCGCTTTGAGTCCAAGAACAAACAGGAGGAGCGCCAGAAGATGGGGATCCCACAACCATACCCCCTCGAATGGAACAAAGTGGTTTATCCTCCCAAGTATAAACCGCAAACATTGACGCCATACGACGGGAAGGACTCTCCATGCTGTTATTTGACATACTTCCAGTCTCAAACGGAACATCTCCCGAAGGAAGACGTACTACTCACTAGCCTGTTTGTCCGGGCATTGAAAGGAGTGGCTTACGATTGGTACTGCAGTCTCCCTGACAACTCCATATCCTACTTTGATGACTTGACACGTCTCTTCCTCGATCGTTTCTATGATCGAGGGAAGGACATGACGATGGCGTCCCTTATAGAGGTACGTCAGAAGGAGAAAGAAACAGTTCGAGCATTCATCGAACGATTCCGACAAGCCTACTTCAGACTGCCCCCGGGTATGCCAGAACATGCACTCCTCTTCTCCTGCAGCATGAACATGCTTCCTGCGGTTAAGCTCTGGCTCAACTCCACTCCTCATTCCGACTGGAGTTTATTGATTATTGTAGCCGAAACCGCTGAAAAGAAGGCATGCAATGCTCGCCTTCTGGGAGTCAGTTTCCCTGTCTTTGAAGACAAGGGAAAACGGCCTGTTGCCCGCAACTCTGGACGCGAGAAGAAGGGGAAGCAGGCATTGACTGTCAATGCCTCCAAAGGTACACATGCGCCTACTCATAAGCCTCCGCTTGCACCGAGACCAAAGGAGGTCTATTCTTTCAATGATGAAGACACCTTGCAACTCTTCGAGATGTTGAAGCAGGGTGACAAGATCAAATTATCGGACCCGAAGCGTCCCGACGAAGTTGGAAGAGTTGACAATCCAAAATACTGTCACTACCATCGGTTTGTCGGACATCCAACTCAGGACTGCTACGTCCTCATGATCAATGCGAATGTCATCTCCATCGATTACGAGGAGAAGACAGTCTCGGCCAACCTGGTGTCGCTCCAATTCGGCACCTTGCCGCCAACCACAGCACAAGATGGCGTCGTCCCCATCCCAAAGGCGACAATGGAGGTGGTCAATCTACCACCTACCCATGACAACGTGAGTGGACTCATCCCACTCACCACATCTCGGGGAGAGATCTTGTGGGTTCACCCAGATCTCGTCTCCGAAGTTACTTAACCGGGGGTACGCTCTACCTCCAAAACCAAGGGCAAGAAGATCAAGTCTTGCCGCATGATCTCTTCCTCCACGGAAGAGGCACTTCCTGTACAAACGCGTTCGCAGCTGAATGCCCAATCCGACGAAGCTGCCATCAAGATGGTGCCTCCCTGCACTGCCCTACTGCCCAGGAAGAGGGCCCATCTAGACCTCCAGAAGCCAATAAACAGAAGCACATAGAGGCCCGTTTCGACAAGCCTTTGCAAAGGAAAAATGCTTCGGGGCTAGCCAAGCCCCACAACTTCGATATACTGGCACAACTTGCCGGTACTCCTGCCCGTTTATCTCTGTTTGAGCTTCTTCGTCTTTCCAAAGATACCCGCGAAGCTCTCTGTGAAGCCTTGAAGGATGCTGAGTCCTTTATCAGTCAGGTCAAGCAGCCTGAGAATATCTCGACCATATGTGCACACTGCCATTGTGTAGATGAGGTCATACCCAACATAACCTTCATCCAACAAGACATGCTACTCAAGCACAACCGGCACAACAGGCCACTGTACTACACAGGGTATGTAGGCTCCGTCAAGGTGAAGCGGATTCAGATTGATCCAGGGTCTTCCGTCAGCATCATCCCTCGGACTCTGCTCTCAATACTGGAATCTCGATGTACCGTCTGGTGCCTTCCAACACTACAATTAGCAGTTTTAATGCCAGCAAAAGTGAACCGTTGGGCAAAATACGGTTGAAATTTCATATCGGTAACCTCCGAACCGAAGTAACTTGCTATGTCGTGGACGCCGACGTTAACTACAACCTCCTGCTGGGTCGCCCGTGGCTGCACGAGTACATGGTGGTGCCATCTACACTCTACCAATGTATGAAGTACGTGTCCACTTACGACATCATCCGGACAGAATTTGCAGACATTGACCCTTTCAAGGGGGTTGAAGCTTACTTCACCAATGCTAGGTCCCACCGCGGAATCGGGATGAAGAACCTATCATCTTCGACAAAGTTGAGCATCATCAAGACCTCTCGCCACTCGAGCCAGAACCAGATACCTGCAGAATACAAGTCTATCGGTACACGGACAAGGTAAAGTACCTCATCCAAAAGATGGGTTACGATCTGAAAAACAACAAGGGCCTGAACTACGGCAAGGGTCGACGTATTCCTCTCCGGCTCCCAATGCCTAAAGGAAAGCCGTAGGACTACTATCATCGTACTCGACGGGGGGTGGGCTATGTCACACCGCCGGCAACTCCAGAGAGTTCGGAGGCAGAATAAGTGAAACACTCTCATTCGTCTGAAGCATCAACTTGGGATTCCGATACCAGTATCGGCTCAGTCTTCAGGAAGGTGCTATCAGTCAACATGACATCTGCATAATCTTAAGAGGATGAAGGAGACGACCAAACGCCAAAATTCTTTAAGGAAGAACCTTGGGCTCAACGGCTAGGAGCACAATGAGAGTCATATTTTGAATTACGCGAACCCCCTACTGAAGACGAGGTCGAACAGATCGACCTTGGGGATGGATCCCCATCCAAAACCATCTTCATCAGCAAAAGTCTAAAGGGAACAGACCGATAGTCTTTAGTCTAACTGGCCAAAGAATATATCGACGTCTTCTCCTAGAGCTACGAAGACATGCCGGGACTTGATCACCAGATCGCGATGCATAGATTAAACATCTTACCTGATGCTAAGCCTATAAAGCAACAACAACAACGCTTTCGTCCCGACATCATGAATTCTATCGATCAAGAGGTGGACAAACTCCTGAGCTGCGGGTTCATTCGTGAAGAGCAACATCCGGACTGGGTGGCCAATGTCGTCCCTGTCACCAAAAAGAATGGGAAGATACGAGTCTGTATCGACTTCAGGGATCTCATTACTGCTTGCCTGAAAGACGAATTCCAGCTTCCAATCACTGACGTGATGATCGATAATACATGCGGCTTCGAACGCATGTGTCACTCCCCAATCCTGGAATACGTATTTTAATACGTAAACCGATAAATTATATTTACCTTGAATTTATACGATATTTATTATGCAGTATTTCTTCATGCATTTCCCAAAAATATTCGACAAAATATTATTTCCTAATTTATTTTCTGCATTTGGACCTACAGTTTTGGCTCATTTGGGTAACCTATTCTTGGATCACCAATGGTTCATCTTTAACCCTTTGGTTCATCATGAACCCATGGGTCCAAGATCTTTATATATATAACCCATCTCATTCTCTCTCCTCTCATTTACTTCCTCTCATTTATTTCCTCCACCAACCAAGGCAAGTACCAACTTGCTCAAGAGATGGATCCATAATTTTGTCAATGATTTCTACCAAAACTATTTGCCAAAACATGTTCTTCTCTTCAATCTATACTAGTTTAGAACCTGGAAATTTCTATTTTGAAGCTTTAATTTTTGTAGATCTAAGTTTTAATCAATTTCGGATTTTGCATGGTTTGATCTACTTTAGTTGGATTTTATGGGTTTTTGATACTTCCATGTGGAAGAGCATTCAATTTCACCCAAGTTGGAACCTTGGAAATCTGGATTTGGAGTTCGGATGGCCAAGTTATTATGCTTTGAAGCTTGGGTTCAGCCATGGTTTTCTTGCTGTTTGGAGAAGACAGTGAGCAGTGTGCTCCGGTTTGAGCACGCTTCCTGTTGGAAGCGCTGCGTAACTTTTCACGCAGCTCTCTCCCTGAGCCTGCGTGACTTTTCATGCAGCTCTCTCCCTGAGCCTGCGTGACTTTTCACGCAGCTCCCTCCCTGAGCCTGCGTGACTTTTCACGTAGCTCTCTCCCTGAGCCTGCGTGACTTTTCACGCAGCTCTCTCCCTGAGCCTGCGTGACTTTTCACGCAGCTCTCCCCTTGAGCCTGCGTGACTTTTTACGTACGCTGCCTTGAGTGAGCCTGCGTGACTTTTCACGCACGCTGCCATGAGTGAGCCTGCGTGACTTTTCACCCCTTGAGCGTGCGTGCTTTTGTGCTTACGCTTTTGATATTTTATCAGATATTATATGACCATTTTATATCCTTACGCCTTTTGTCCCGAGCATGATATGAGCACTAATGTGACCCCGGAGAACAAAGAGTTCCTACCTGATACTTGTACCTGAATGTCCCAGTTCTTGTTCATGCTCGACAAATGACTCGTAACTCCACGTGGCGTATTTGCAATGATGCATTACACTAAGAAGGGTAGCACGTGTTGACATACTGATTGACATGGATCCTCTTTGGGGTACTCGTACTAAAGTACGACTTTAGGAGGATAATCGTGCAGGCCACAGCATGCGAGTCCAGATTTCACCTAGGGTTAAATTAGGCAACTAAATATACTAGATGCATGGGGAGGGCAGAATCCCGAGATCGTGTTACACCAGCCGCCTTGAGATATTGTCTTGACGCACCGGCTGGTCTCCACGGATACTGTGTCATCTGCAACGAGTGGATGACTGTATCTGATTAATTCCTGCTATATAACATATATTTTGGCAGGGTGGCCTTACGAGGGACCTGTGCTCAATAACACCTGTCTACGCGAACCCCTGGGTGGGCTAGCCTTGCTGGAAAGATACGATCTGAGGATTTTCTAATAACATGATGCGAGGATAACCTCGTCCCACTAGAAACTCGTAGGCTTGATTGGCCGTGAAAACGACTTACTTATGTCCTATTACCTTCCGTGAATAACTGAGGGAAGCGGACTGTCATGGTACATGATCCAACCCATGTTCTTGTTTGATTGTTGGGTTGGTTATCGTACTATGATAGGCTATGGACCGAAGTTATGAACGGAAGACTTATTCTGATTGTGAAGTGCTACTTCTGTGAATGACTGAGGAACATGGTCTATCATGGTACATGATCCAACCCATGTTCTTGTTTGATTGTTGGGTTGGTTATTGTGCCGCGATAGGCTATCGACCGAAGTCACGATCAGGAGATTTTATTGTTCATACCTTTTAACTTATGTGAATGTTATAGAGTACGACACGTCCCGACTCCATGCGGCACCTTTTGTCCTTGTTTGGTTGTAAGGGTGCCATATGGGTTCGAAGATGACCCTATAATAGTAGCATAAGTATTACTATTATCAATCATTCTATTAACTTGGTTTTTAATCTTAACTTTTGTGCCCCTTTGGCGGTACTTGTAATTCGGGGCTGACCCCGCTGGTTTTGTTTTGCCAGATCTCGTACCAGAGCCAGAGGATACGATCTTCCTCCCTGACATCCATGGTGCATACTAGGAGCATGGCGGTTCGGGGACTCGAGTGGATTTCTTCTCCACCACTCCTGCTTATACTTTTGCGGCGTTTAGCCACCGACACCTGTTAGCCGGATTACTTGATATTTTGTGTCAGTACATCATTGTAATTAAACAGACTGCAGCTGTGTATAATTTTGTACTTCTGACTCTCTGAGATAGCTAAATTATAAAGCTAGTCTCTCATGACCATTTTGATGAAGCGTCGGGGACGCCTTACAGCTTTATCTTTAATGTTCATTTAATTGCTGATGTGATTTGATTGGTTGAGACATAGAACTCTGTGGGACCATAGGAGACTTGATTGTAGCATGTACCCCCTAGTCTCTCGACAGCCACGATTGCCGTATGACGTTACGTACCTCATATGGAGTAGCTGGCCTAGTCCGTCTCCGTATTTTGGTACTGGGGCGTGACAAGGTTTTAGTGGTGGCCCATGCAGGTCTGATTTTTAGACTTGTGGGGTATTGCGAATTATTAGGAGTCTCAATCAAAACTTGTTCCCCTTGAAATTCCGTTTCGAATTCTCTGTCCCTGCCTTGATCTCTAACCTGACTTACATCCTCGAAATCTTCCTCGTTCGGACTTGATAATCTTATATCTTTCTCTATAGGGGTGCTTCATCCTCAGTAGCGGGTGAGGCCCATGAGGAAGAGCAGCAAGAGCATGGCTCGACTGGGCAGCAACAGGGGAGAGAACCTTCCCCAGGGCAGGCACAAGCAGAAATGGAACCAAAGGCAGTGCAGCCGCAAGTTATTGAAACTCCTGCAGCACCAGCAGCGACAGCAGTACCAGATGCCGTAGCACTCCTGGAGATCATCCGGGGGTTTTTGTCACTAACCAACAGCAACAAACTCATCAGCAGGAGCAGAACGTGTTGCTGAACCAAGGGATTCAGTTAGCTCTTGAGAGGAGTGTCGGGGCTGACTCGAAAGCATCAGGAAGGTTTCGTCGCTTGAACCCGAGGTATTTTGATGGCACGGAGGATGCCATCACTGCGGATGCCTGGATTCAGGACATCGAAGCCATTCTTGTGGCAGCCAAGGTTCCAGATGATGAGAAGGTTGATCAGGTCAAACTGGTACTTTAGGATCTTGCCCGCGACTGGTGGGCATCAGAAGAAGTTGGTACAAGACGCCCTGTTCGTTGGACCACCTTCAGTGACAGATTCAAGGCCAAGTATTTTGGCGTAGTAGCTCGATATGAACTCCAGCAGAAGTTTATCAGTCTCAAGCAAGCAGGCAAGACCGTAGATGGGTATGCATCAGAGTTCTGCAGATTGTGTCGTTTCGCACCAGCAATGGTGGCAACGGAGCCAGAGAAGGCTATGAGGTTCCAGCAGGGACTTCATTTGGAACTACTATAGCTTGTGGAAGGACACGATTACCAGACGTTTGATGCTGTTTTGACGACTGCTCGGAGGCACGAGCTTACCCAGCAGAGGTTGGCATCGAAGACGGAAGGTTAGAAGAGATCTCATTCCCAGGTTGGAGGAGGAACAATGCAGCGAACATCGGTACCAGCACCCGGTGTACGTATTCATGATGCAGGAGCGCCGCAGAGGACGGCCGTGTCAACTAATATAGCGCCAGTTCGGTATCAGCAGCCGAGGAACCAACAACAGCGTCAGGGAGCACCCCAGGGCTGTACATTCTGTTGGAAGGCAGGGCACACGAGGGAGGTGTGCCAGTCAGCGAATGGCTTATACTTGAGGTATGGTAGTTCAGACCACCGTATCTCCACTTGTCCTGTGATGCAGAGGCCAGGAGGGCCAGCTCAGCAGTTTCCAGTATTGCCAGCTCCGGTGGCAACCCCGAGTGGAGGGCCAGTATTAGCAGTAAGGCCCCTAGCCCAGCGTCTACCAACGCAGGCACAGATGTTCCGCCAGGCACAGGAAGCCGAAGGCCCTCAGAGCCAGCAATAACATGGTCGAGGAAGGCCGCAACAAGGGGCTCCGCGAGGCCAGGCTCTCATATTGACCTTGGGAGAGGCTCTAGCGTCTAGTGACGTGGTGGCAGATAAAATTCTCGTCACCTCATTTCCTGCTGTAGCATTATTTGATTCAGGCGCTACTCATTCATTCATCTCTGCAAAATATGCTACACGGATTGGATTAGAGTTTGAGGCATTGTCGGAGAGGATGGATATACTCACCGGCAATAGGCTCGTAGAAGTTAGCAGAGTGCACTTTTCATGTCCGGTGGAGGTGTGTGGGCATTTACTGCCCGCATCATTGATTGAATTTCCTATGGAGAATTTTGATGTCGTTCTTGGCATGGACTGGTTGAGAGACAGTCATGCGACAATTGATTGTAGAGGAGGTAGGGTCATATTCAGCGTTCCTGGGATGGAGCAGTTCATCTTTACTCGAACCTTGAAGAATCACGCCGGAGGCGTCATCTCAGCAGCAGTGTCAGAGCCAGGACAGATTCCGAGAGTGGTCGAAGATTTTCTCGACGTCTTCCCTGATGAGCTCCCAGGGATACCCCCAGTCAGAGAGGTAGAATTTAGCATTGAGTTGAACCCTGGAACGAGGCCTATTGCAGACAGAGTTTACAGAATGTCGCTGTCAGAACAGGATAAGTTGTATCAACATGAAGAAGAGTTGAAGTCTAAGGGATTCATCCGAGACAGTAAATCGCCCTGGGCTGCGCCAGTGATTCTAGTTCCCAAGAAGGATGGGTCGACGAGGATGTGCATCGACTACCGCAAGCTGAATGCAGTAACAGTGAAGAATAAGTACCCACTACCAAGGATTGATGACCTGTTTGACCAGTTGAGCAAGGCCAGCGTCTTTTCCAAGATCGATCTTCGGTCAGGATACTATCAAGTAAGAGTCCGGGAGCAAGACATACCGAAGACAACATTCAGATCTAGATATGGGCATTATGAGTTTTTAGTAATGCCCTTTGGACTAACCAACGCCCCCGCAGTATTCATGGATTTAATAAACCGCATCTTTTTGTCGTATTTGGATAAATTTGTGGTAGTGTTCCTAGATGACATTCTTGTCTATTCCAGCAGTGAAGAGGAGCATGAGAAATATCTTAGGACTGTCTTACAGACATTGAGGGAGCATCAACTTTATGCGAAGCTCGACAAGTGTAAATTCTGGTTAGATCACAATTTGTTCCTAGGGCATGTAATTTCTGGGGCAGGAGTGTCAGTAGATCCGAAGAAGATTGAGGCCGTAGAGCATTGGCCAGTCCCGAGAACGGTTGCAGAAGTGCGAAGTTTCTTAGGATTAGCTAGTTACTACAGAAGGTTCATGGCGGACTTTGCCAAGATCTCTGGGCCCTTAACGCGTTTGACGCACAAGGACGTAGAGTTTGTTTTGTCAGCTAGCTGTCAGGCATCCTTTGAAGAATTGAAGAAGAGATTGATCTCAGCCCCGATCTTGACGCTTCCAGTAGGAGCGGGAGGCTTTACAGTATATTGTGACGCATCTGGGAAGGGTCTTAGATGTGTATTGATGCAGCACGGAAGGGTGATAGCATAAGCGTCTCGACAGCTTCGAGACCATGAGAAGAATTATCCGACTCACGATTTGGAGTTAGCAGCTGTGGTATTTTCACTCAAGTTGTGGAGGCATTATTTATACGGAGATCGGGTAGAGATCTATACTGATCATAAGAGTTTGAAATACGTATTCACGTAGCGAGATTTGAACATGAGGCAAAGAAGATGGTTAGAACTACTGAAGGATTTTGACTTAGATCTTCAGTATCATCCAAGCAAGGCGAATATAGTTGCAGGTGCACTGAGTAGGAGAGATAGTGCCTTTATCTTGACCTCGTAGAAGCATATTTTAGAAGACCTTCAGAGTATGAAAATCGAAGTAGTTTTGCCAAGGGATATAGGAAGAATGACCAGTATGCAGATTCAGTCAACCTTAGTAGAGAGGATAAGGGCAGCACAAGCAGGAGATCCACAGATTCAGAAGTTACGGTCGGAGTGTGAAACAGGCCGTAGGAAGGAGTTAGTGATTCATGAAGATGGTACGCTCAGGTTTAGAAACAGACTCTGTGTACCGAGTGGAGACCTTCGGCAAGAAGTTATGTCCGAAGCTCATAGTTCTATTTACTCCATTCATCCAGGAGGAACGAAGATGTATCGAGATATCAGGCAGTACTTCTGGTGGAATGGCATGAAAAGAGAGATAGCGAGATTTGTATCCAAGTGTCTGGTATGTCAGCAGGTGAAAGCCGAGCAGCAGAGACCAGCAGGATTTTTACAGCCGCTTCCTATCCCAGAATGGAAATGGGAGCACATCACGATGGATTTTGTGACCGGTTTACCTAGATCCCCGGCTGGCAAGAATGCAGTCTGGGTAATAGTAGATCGACTCACGAAGGTCGCTCATTTCCTTCCCTTCCGAGTTGGACAGACTACTAAGCAGTTAGCAGAAATATACATGAGGCAGATAGTAAGGCAGCACGGTGTTTCAGTTAGTATAGTATCAGATCGGGATACGCGGTTTACTTCCTATTTTTGGCGGAGCTTACACCAAAGTTTGGGAACCAAGTTAAGATTCAGTACTGCTTATCATCCACAAACCGACGGGCAGTCAGAAAGAACCATCCAGACGTTAGAAGATATGCTACGGGCGTGTACCTTAGACTTTGGCGGATCTTGGGAGGATTGCCTTCATCTAGTGGAGTTCTCCTATAACAACAGCTATCAGGCTAGCATTCAGATGGCCCCGTTCGAAGCATTGTACAGAAGAAAGTGCAGGTCCCCTTTGGCATGGGACGACGTCGGAGAACGGAAGTTGTTGGGACCAGAGATGATCACGCAGACTGTCGAGATAGTTAAGTTGGTCAGAGAGCGCCTTCGAGTTGCACAGGACCGACATCGTCATTGGGCAGATCAGCATCGTAGGCCTCTAGAGTTCAGAGTTGGCGACCAAGTATTTCTGCGGATTTCGCCTACTCGGGGTATCATCAGATTTGGAACCCGAGGAAAGCTTAGTCCAAGATACGTTGGTCCTTTTAAGATTCTCGCTCGGGTAGGCGATGTGGCTTATCGACTTGCCCTTTCGCCTTCGTTAACTGGCATACATGATGTGTTTCATGTGTCCCAATTACGTGGGTATGTCCCGGATCCGAGTCATGTCCTCGATCATTCTGAGTTAGTCGTTGGTACCGACCTAACTTACGAGGAACAACCCATATCCATTTTAGACCGGCAAGAAAAGGTACTCAAGAATCGGACGATAAGCCTTGTCCGTGTTTCTTGGAACCATCACTCTACGGGAGAATCAACCTGGGAGCGCGAGGACGAGACCAGATCTCGGTATTCGCATTTGTTTGACTAATAAGGTATATTTTTGTACCTTATTGACACGATTCTATGCTTATCTGCACCTGCTTGTTTTTGCACTTTGTGATGTATGATAATAACTGCTATGATAGTTAACTTGTATATGATTGTGCCTTGCTTGCCCTGATTTCACTTTCCTGTCTTGGCTGAAATTTTGAGGACGAAATTTTTCTAAGAAGGGTAGAGATGTCACTCCCCAATCCTGGAATACGTATTTTAATATGTAAACCGATAAATTATATTTACCTTGAATTTATACGATATTTATTATGCAGTATTTCTTCATGCATTTCCCAAAAATATTCGACAAAATATTATTTCCTAATTTATTTTCTGCATTTGGGCCTACAGTTTTGGCTCATTTGGGTAACCAATTCTTGGATAACCAATGGTTCATCTTGAACCCTTTGGTTCATCATGAACCCATGGGTCCAAGATCTTTATATATATAACCCATCTCATTCTCTCTCCTCTCATTTACTTCCTCTCATTTATTTCCTCCACCAACCAAGGCAAGTACCAACTTGCTCAAGAGATGGATCCATAATTTTGTCAATGATTTCTTACAAAACTATTTGCCAAAACATGTTCTTCTCTTCAATCTATACTAGTTTAGAACTTGGAAATTTCCATTTTGAAGCTTTGATTTTTGTAGATCTAAGTTTTAATCATTTTCGGATTTTGCATGGTTTGATCTACTTTAGTTAGATTTTATGGGTTTTTGATGCTTCCATGTGGAAGAGCATTCAGTTTCACCCAAGTTGGAACCTTGGAAATCTGGATTTGGAGTTCGGATGGCCAAGTTATGATGCTTTGAAGCTTGGGTTCAGTCATGGTGTTCTTGCTGTTTGGAGAAGACAGTGAGCAGTGTGCTCCTGTTTGAGCACGCTTCCTGTTGGAAGCGCTGCACACGCTGCCTTGAGTGAGCCTGCGTGACTTTTCACGCACGCTGCCTTGAGTGAGCCTGCGTGACTTTTCACCCCTTGAGCGTGCGTGCTTTTGTGCGTACGCTTTTGATATTTTATCAGATATTATATGACCATTTTATATCCTTACGCCTTTTGTCCCGAGCATGATATGAGCACTAATATGAGCCCGGAGAACAAAGAGTTCCTACCTGATACTTGTACCTGAATGTCCCAGTTCTTGTTCATGCTCGACAAATGACTCGTAACTCCACGTGGCGTATTTGCAATGATGCATTACACTAAGGAGGGTAGCACGTGTTGACATAATGATTGACATGGATCCTCTTTGGGGTACTCGTACTAAAGTACGACTTTAGGAGGATAATCATGCAGGCCACAGCATGTGAGTCCAGATTTCACCTAGGGTTAAACTAGGCAACTAAATATACTAGATGCATGGGGAGGGCAGAATCCCGAGATCGTGTTACACCAGCCGCCTTGAGATATTGTCTTGACGCGCCGGCTGGTCTCCACGGATACTGTATCATCTGTAACGAGTGGATGACTGTATCCGATTAATTCCTGCTATATAATATATATTTTGGCAAGGTGGCCTTACGAGGGACCTGTGCTCAATAACACCTGTCTACGCGAACCCCTGGGTGGGCTTGCCTAGCTGGAAAGATACGATTTGAGAATTTTCTAATAACATGATGCGAGGATAACCTCGTCCCACTAGAAACTCGTAGGCTTGATTGGCCGTGAAAACGACTTGCTTGTGTCCTATTACCTTCCGTGAATAACTGAGGAAAGCGGACTGTCATGGTACGTGATCCAACCCATGTTCTTGTTTGATTGTTGGGTTGGTTATCGTACTATGATAGGCTGTGGACCGAAGTTATGAACGAAAGACTTATTCTGATTGTGAAGTGCTACTTCTGTGAATGACTGAGGAACATGGTCTATCATGGTATATGATCCAACCCATGTTCTTGTTTGATTGTTGGGTTGGTTATTGTGCCGCGATAGGCTATCGACCGACGTCACGATCCGGAGATTTTATTGTTCATACCTTTTAACTTATGTGAATGTTATAGAGTACGACACGTCCCGACTCCATACGGCACCTTTTGTCCTTGTTTGGTTGTAAGGGTGCCATATGGGTTCGAAGATGTTGCGCTACCCTATAATAGTAGCATAAGTATTACTATTATCAATCATTCTATTAACTTGGTTTTTAATCTTAACTTTTGTGCCCCTTTGGCGGTACATGCAATTCGGGGCTGACCCCGCTGGTTTTGTTTGGCCAGATCTCGTACCAGAGCCAGAGGACACGATCTTCCTCCCTGACATCCATGGTGCATACTAGGAGCATGGCGGTTCGGGGACTCGAGTGGGTTTATTCTCCACCACTCCTGCTTATACTTTTGCGGCGTTTAGCCACCGGCACCTGTTAGCCGGATTACTTGATATTTTGTGTCAGTACATCATTGTAATTAAACAGACTGTAGCTGTGTATAATTTTGTACTCCTGACTCTCTGAGATAGCTAAATTATAAAGCTAGTCTCTCATGACCATTTTTATGAAGGGTCGGGGACGCCTTACTGCTTTATCTTTAATGTTCATTTAATTGCTGATGTGATTTGATTGGTTGAGACATAGAACTCTGTGGGACCATAGGAGACTTGATTGTAGCATGTACCCCCTAGTCTCTCGACAGCCACGATCGCCGTATGACGTTACGTACCTTATATGGAGTAGCTGGCCTAGTCCGTCTCCGTATTTCGGTACTGGGGCGTGACAACATGTCTTTTATGGACGGGTACTCGGGCTACAACCAGATCAAATGTTCCCCGATGACGCAAAATATATGTCATTCAGGACTCCGAAAGGGGTTTTCTGCTACACAGTAATGCCCTTCGATTTGAAGAACGCTGGTGCTACATACCAACGAGCTATGAGTACCATCTTCCGTCAACATCTACACAAAACAGTTTAGTGCTATGTTGATGATATCGCTGTCAAGAGCCATCTCAAAGGTGATCACCTACAAGACCTAAAGATAGTCTTCGATCTCATGCGAGCGCATCAACTCAAGATGAACCCCGCTAAATCCTTCCTTGGGGTTTCCAGCGGAAAGTTCTTGGGCTTTATTATCACGGCGAAAGGCATTCATGTCGACCCCGAGAAGACCAAAGCCATCCTTGACATGGACCCTCCGAAGAACCTCCGAGAACTTCGAGGCCTGCAAGGACGTCTTGCCTACATCCGAAGGTTTATAGCAAACCTTTTCGAAAAATGTCAACCCTTCACCCAACTCCTGAAAAAGGGAATCTCCAACATCTGGACAGAAGAATGCCAGAAAGCTTTCGATGATATCAAAGCTTACCTGACGAGCCCGCCAGTCCTGGTGGAACCCGTCGTAGGCAAACCATTTCTCCTCTACGTCCATGCCATAGATCATTCCCTCGGCGCTTTGTTGGCTCATAACAACGATGCAAGCTACGAGCAAGCTATCTACTACCTCAGTAAGACACTGATCGGGGCCGAACACCGTTACAACCCCGTTGAAAAGGAGTGTTTGGCTTTGGTGTTCGCCATCCAGAAGACTCGCCATTATGTTTCGGGCCAGACAATTCATGTCATCTCCCGAGGTAGTCCACTCAGGGTTCTCATGACGAAGCCGAGATCTTTAAACTCCCGACTAGCTACATGGGCAATCCTGTTGACGCCGTACAACATGGTGTTCGTTCCACAAAAAGCCATCAAGGGTCAAGCTCTAGCCGACTTTTTAGCCGCGCACCACATCCTAGAGTCCTCCAGGCTCTATAAAGACATCCCGGATGAGGTCAAAGAATCAAAACGTCACCGAAGATAACTCCGTCTGGCGGGTATTTTTCGATGGCGCTTCAAGAATAGGCCCCAAAGGCCAAATCATCGTCGGAGTGGGGATAGTCTTAGTCTTCCCCGATCAGCTAATCATCCAGCGTACTTAATCCCTTTCGAAGACGTGCTCCAACAATGTTGCCGAGTACAACGCTCTCATTATGGGACTCCAGCTGGCGCAACAGCTGGGGGTGGATCATCTGGAAGCTTACGGCGACTCAAAACTCGTTGTTAATCAAATTCGAGGGCAGTACGAAGTTCGCCATGAAGATCTGGTTCCTTACCATGATGTTGCATTGAATATTATTTCAACCTTCACTAAGTTCTTCATAGAACACGTACCTCGGCTCCAAAACCTGGAGGCTGACGCTCTGGCTGGCCTCGCAGCTTCATTAGTGGCACCCCTCGGGACTCAACACTACGTCACGGTAGTTGGTCGAGACTTGGTCTGTCCCAAAAACAACCTATGCTCACAAATGGCCCATGCCATGACGACAAGTACCGGTGTTAATGTCCGAGACTGGAAGTTCCTGCTCATCGACTTCGCTGTCTATAGAATTCTCCTAGAAGACCCAAAAGAAGCCGTCTTGGTCAGAAGGCGTTCCCTTCGGTTTTATTATGATACAGCTACTAAAATGCTGTACCGACGTTCCTACGACGGACTTCTCCTTCGATGTCTATCCAACGAAGAAGCAGCCGGAGCCCTTCGGGAAGCTCATGACGGGACTTGCGGGGCTCATCAACCTGGTCCTAAGTTGCAGAATCGACTATGACGCATAGGTTACTACTGGCCAACCATGGCAGCCGACGCCGTCGACTATGCTAAAAAGTGCCATGCTTGCTAGCTTCACACCAAATTTATCCATATACCGTCGGAACCACTACATCCGACGGTCGCCTCCTGGTCCTTTGAAGCTTGGGGCATGGACATTGTAGGACCTATCACCCCCTTCATCGAGGGGACACCACTTCATCCTAGCCATCACCGACTACTTCTCCAAATGGGCAGAAGCAGTTCCACTGACGGAAGTAAAAAGCTCCAGGGTGATCAGCTTCATTAAGAATCATGTCATCTACCGTTTCGGGGTACCCCGTAGGATTATCCACGACAATGGTCCACAGTTCATTAGCCATGTCTTCAGCAGATTCTGTGACAAGAATCGAATTCAGAACGTGGCATCAACCGCCTACAATCCGACAGTAAACGAATTAGCCGAGGCTTTTAACAAGACTATCGTCAGGCTACTCAAGAAGGTCGTGTCATCCAACAAACGCGACTGGGACGAAAAGCTCGGCAAATGCCTTTGGGCCTACTGTACAACGGTACGACTCCTACGGGCAACAGACCATTCTCCTTAGTCTACGGAAGCGAAGCGGTACTACCTCTTGAGATCCAGATACCCTCACTTCGTGTAGCGATCACAAATCAATTGACAGAAGAAGACAATCAGCGTCGTCGTCTGCGAGAATTGGAGGCACTTGACAAAAAGCGTCTCCTAGCTCAGCAGTACATTGAACTTTATCAAGCCCGTATATCACAGGCTTTCAACAAAAAGGTCAAGCAGAGGACTTTTCAAGTAGGCGACCTGGTCCTGGCAGTCAGGAGGCCGATGGTGTTGACTCACAAAACACCAGGAAAGTTCGAGCCCAAGTGGGAGGGACCTTTCATCATAGAGATGGTATACTCAAACGGTGCTTACCGTCTCGCTCGACCAAACGGAGACTTGTTCATAATGCCCATCAACAGCAAGTTCCTAAAGAAGTACTACTCTTGACATCTTTCAGATATATACTTTCATCTCTACCTAGCAAGGGAATCAGTGGACCTGATCATCAGAGCTCACCTACACCTCCCTTTCACAAAATCTTATGCTTTCGGAACCCAGTTGTTCCATAGCATTCTATCTCCAGTAGAAGAACAACCATGTCCACATTACCTCTGAGTTGCTCCTCTACACCATACAAAGCAGAATCTTACACTACATAAGATTGTGCTACTTATCATGTTTACCACGTTCACATTACCTCTGAGTAAACATCCCGTACAAGCAACCCCCGCATTGCCGTACATCGATCGCAGAACTTCCATGTCTATATTACCTCTGAGTAGTTCCGCGTATCCCCCCAGAGTTACTCCTACAACGTCCATAACACCTCTGAGTAGGAAGACTTCATCATTTGAACCCCATATTTGTCACGTCCATATTATCTCTGAGCAAACATGTCGATTCTCTCAAACTTATTATCTGTACCTAAAAACCAAGGTGCGCAAAAGATAATAGGTCCACATAAATTACTAGTTCATGACAGCAAAAATGAACACACCACAAGATTCATTATTTTTTATTAAAGTAAAGGATTACATCCCCAGCAAAGTTGCCAAAATATAACAAAAAAAGAGATTACAATTCCTAAGCATCACTGGGATTGGCAGAAAGCTCTTCGACCCGACGCTTCAAGTCTTCAGCACGAGTCCCCACAGTTACCAAGACTCGGCGTTCAGCTTCTTGACGCATCTCTTCCACAGCCTCAGGAGCAGTATCGTTCTCATACTTGGCGTCCAACTCTTGCCATTGGTGAGTCAGATAAAGAATATGGCGAGTAACAGCTGCTTCTTCCTCCTTGGATGATACGTGCTCAGCCTGGGCCCGCTCAACTTCTAACAAAAGTTAGGCCCGCTAGTCTTCAAGATGGCGAATCTTGGCAGTGACCTCCGCTATACTAGCATCCAACGAGGCCCGCAACTCCACCTTCTTCTGCATGGACTGTGACAGTCTCTCCACTGCAGCTTCAGCTTCTGCTACCTCGCGGTCCCAGACAGCCACCGTGGCCTGATAAGATGACTCGACTTCAGCTATCAATTTCTCCTTTTCTGCTTCTATCAGAGCAGAAAAGTTATTTCGTCGGATGCTCTGAAGTTCAGAAAGATGCTGGTCAAGCTCAGCCACCGACGCTTCCAAATCTCGGCCATATAATCATGGCCCTGGTGGGAGCATATCAGACCAATGTAAGGGAGTGCCATGGCTTTTGCCGTCGCGAAACTCCCATTTGTATTCAGTACTGTCGATACGCCTTTCTGCAGCATCTTGTACACTGCCTCAATGGTAAACTTCACATACTCATCCGCCTCTGCCAACACTTGAGGTGTTATAGCAGGAGTTGGAGGAGCTACTCTGGAAGACGGACCTGAAGAAGACCCATCGACCTCAATCGGTGAGGCTGCAGCCTCAACCTCAGCGGACCCTTCCTCGTCAGGGACTTGAACTTCGTTACTAGCCCGAGGGGCCAAGTGAACGGAAGGAGCCGGATAGGGCGTCGATACTGTCCCCCAAGTAGAAGGAGCAGGAGGAGTGTCCTCCATAATAGGGCCCTTGCCTTTATCAGAGCCAATGACGGATTGTCCCCAGACATCCAGGTTGATGATATTATCCTCGTCTGGGGCAGGACGGTTCTTCCTTTCGTTCGAAGCAACCGCCCTTGACAGTTCAACCTCCCTCGGAGTCGGGCTCGAAAAATGAATCTCATCACCCGCATTAACTCCCCCTACAGGGACGGGTGTAGGGCTTGGCAGTGACATCGACCCTACCACATCAATCCCCACTTCCGGGGCAGGGGTAGGGCTTGAGGTCTCATGCACGACCAGCGCCTCGGTACCACAACCGGAAAGAAGCCCAGCCGGCAAATCCTTGTCAGAGACGTCTCCGCTAGACGCGATCTCTCTGGCAGCTTGATCAACATCTTCTTGCGAGCCATCGTCAAAAAAGACGAGCTCCATACTTCTTCCTCGTCTGGAAGGACTTTTCCCACAACTTCCTTTGAGGCTCCGATGCTTTCAGGTACCCCCTTAACAATTGGTTCTACTCCCGGTCGAGGCTCCTTGCCGCGCTCATGATGGATCGACCGAGAGACCTCAGCAACCTGGGATGCTGGTACATCTTTAGCTTGCCTTCCAACATCATCTGAAAACACCAAAATCTCTACAGGGGCGATATCATGAACGCTCCCCTCCCAGGGAGATGCTGTAAACGGAGGAATACACTTATCAGAAGGGCTCGCCACCTCCTTCGGTCAGATAATACTCAGTTTTGAAACTCGGGGTTTCTTCTTCGGTACCTCCTACAACAACAACAAAAAAGGAGGGGGACATAAGTCGCAGAGATCAAAGAATGAACCAGACCATGTGGGACGTCTTTACCTCCGTGGGAGCTAATTTCGTTGGTACTATAGGTGGCTTCGGAGTCGTCGCCTTCCTCGACTTTTTTGGCGTAGACGAACCAGCCTTCACGTCAGCCCGCCTCTTTCCAACTGGGGGCTCTTCCTGAGTACCTCCCGTTGATGCTGCAGCAGCTGCCCGATAGCCTGGAACCTCTGGTGGACAATATGACCGTACCACCGCCAGCATATTTTTTGTTGCCTCTAACTAAGTGCAAACGATGAAACTGGTCTCCCTGTCATATTCAGAGGACACAGTGTTCATGGCGCAATACAGCTTAACGGTCGAATACAAGATCTACGGCCGAAGGTTGTGAACTGGCATGGTAAAACGAACTCTAGTGCATCCGGTATTATAATATTGCCAACCCCGGGCTTCATCCAGTAAGCTTCCGACGAACCCCAGACTATTATTAGGGTTCTTTAACATTAGCTGGGTGTAACCGAACTGACGTACAAACCGGCTCGGTAAATACGGCTCCAGATAACACTTATTCTTGTTACAGTAGACCAAATGGGACGGCCGAATAATCTGCAACCAGCGAAACCCCCATATCGGCAGGGCGATCGCATCTTCGCCAGAGTCTTCCAATTCTTGGTCAGCTTCGAAATCTAGGAAGACGGTACTGACCTTGGTGATCTCCCACCCTTGAAGATAAGACAAAACCTTCCTACAGACAGGGACACCGGTGTGCATCCACTTCCTCCTATAAAAGCGACGGATAAAGGCGTCACCTTCAACATGATCATCCTCAGGGCCTGGGCTCATCACATTTGGATGATGCAGAATCAACCATCCCATCAAATAATGGAATGGTAGCTCAGCTCGGGAAAAGTTATCTTTTTTGCCCCTCTCATGGACCACATCGTCGGCAAAATCTCTCAAACCCCACAGCAGGTTACACACCATCGCAGGAAGGAGTGCCAGAGGGCGACCAAAAACCAGTTTTACCGCTGGCAAAATAAGATTTTTGCCCACTCTTTCTACGGATCCGGATCCACCCGAGAACACATAGTCCCAGAGCCATATCATCAAGTATGCAGTCAACACTGCCTTGGAAGACATCCGGTGCACGCAATGCCAGAAACAACTATAAATACACGTCGTCACCACTCTCATTTGAACGAGGAGTCTTCTCGCCTAATCGGCTCATGTCGGAGGTCACCTCCGTGTGACACAGTCCCTGCGGAGTCACAAATCGAATCTTGGAAGGGTCCGTCAGGTCCTGCTTGAAGATATAATCGCTCCAAGCAGTCACATGGGGCTGTGACCCGTCCTTCTTCCTTCGTTGCATCAGATAATGGTGGCTTGCCACCTCCTTGAAAACAGCTACCATTTCTGGGTCTTTGTCTTCCAGAACTTGAATCTCTTCATTTGTCGAGAAATATTCCTCATATGGCTACGAGCCTCAGGGAAGCTTGGACACCTCATACATCTCATGGAAGGCCAATCCTAACTCCCCTACCGGAGTAAAAAAGGTGTCAGTCTGGGTGTTGAACATCTCCAGGAGAGCAAGAAACATATGTCGATTAAGGTCGACACCTGCTTGGGTGGCGTGAAGAGCAGCGGTCAGCCCAATCACTCTCAGCTCAGTCTTGAACTTCGTCAAAACCCAAAGGGTCAGCTCGTCCCACTTTGACACGTGGTGACACCAGCTCTCAACCCGAAAACCTCCTTTCGGATACATAACATTCAATGTTAGCATCCGGTTTGCAAAGGTCGAAGCACCGAAGGCGAAAGTGTCGGGGGGAACATCACTATAAATGCTTCCAGGGTACAAAGTTCGACAATGGTACGAGGTCCCGGCTCGCGAAGAGGCAAAGGTATCTCTTTGATTCGAAGTAACATCAATACGAAGGGTACCCCCCACTGCCTCTCCTTGAGAAGGAGTAAGTTCCCATGGCATCCTCATCTTAGAGGCCAAATGATAGAAAGCCGTCAGTGGCAATTGACGCTCAGACTGCCGCATGTAAAGGGCCATGCCCTTCGTTGTGAAGAACCAGTCTTCTTTGATCTTTAGTATCTTCGCCTCAGTGGAGATCAAGCGGTCACCAAACAGAAAGGCCTGTTTCAAGAAAGTCACATTCTCGGATTCAGCAGATTTTAGTTTGTCGCTCTCCATCATAGTTTGGAGAAAAACTGGCGACTGATCCCTGATTTGCAACATCCTCTCGGAAGACTGATCCAGCATGATAGCAGCCTTCACTGGGTTAATAACTTCCTCATTGAAGTTACCCCCCATTTGGCAAAGCGAAGCATCCAGAAGGACTTCGTTTAGCAAGGGGATAGTCATTGACACTGACACATCAAAAACAAAAGACAGGCAGCAAGAAAAAATTTAGAGGCTTCAAAGACAATATTTGGAGCGCATCAGCAGCCTAGCGCATAATCGGGGCCCAAGCCCTTGCGCATCAGCAGTAAAGCTTTACCGCATAATTGGGGCCCAAGCCCATGCACATCAGCAGCGAAGCTTCAGCGCATAATCAGGGCCTAAGCCCATGCGCGTCAGCAGTAAAGCTTTGGCACATAATCAGGGTCTAAGCCCATGCGCGTTAGCAGTAAAACTTTGGCACCTAATCAGGGCCCAAGCCCATGCGCATCAGCAGTGAAGCTTCAGCGCATAATCAGGGCCTAAACCCATGCGCGTCAGCAGAATAGCCTAAGCGCATCATCAGGAAAGAAGTCCATGCGTGTCGGCAACAAGGAGTTAGGGCACAGTAACAGGATACAACTCATCCGCATGCCCCAAACTCGCCTAAAAATTTTGGCAACTACAAAGTCAGAAGACACCCACCCGTCACCGCAGGTCGAACGTCGGCGGGAGTCACAGTGACGACAGGAGCGTCCTCCTCATCGAACTCCAGCGGCTCCTTACCCCGGCCTTGTCCTCGGCAAACACCACCGCGAGGAGTTTTGGGAGCCATCTCAAAAAAAGAAGTTAGGGTTTTTGAGAAGAACTCTAAAGAAGAAGAAAGCAAAGAGAGGAAGAACTCTCTCTCTCTCTCTCTCCATCAGACACCTATTTATAGGCTTAGGCATACGCGGGAACCGATGGAGAGTGACGTCAGCCATCGCTTGGGGTTCTGCAAAATAATAACTGCAAATAATCCAAAAAGATTATTATTAAATCTTTTTGTTTATTTCGAAGCGTTATCATTTGCATTTAAAACTGAGAAGAGCGTGCGACTCAGCACAGATGCGCGGAGCAATCATGCGCCCCGAACAGTCATGCGCCCCATTGAAGACACTACCATGCTTCTTATTCAAAGTATTCCAAAACTTGATGAAAAGTTTTGAAAACTTTGAAGGGGGTCTTGTAGAAGCATAGAATTTCAGGCACATCTACAGGCCAGAATTCCTATGCGCTTAACACAACATGCGCCAGGGAGCTCGAACGAAGTACTTAGCACAGCAAAAGACAACAAAAGTATAGACATCAAAAGAGGATTTTTATAAAAGTCTATTACATGTCTAAAAGAAAGGCTTTACAAAGGAGAACTTCTACAAAAAGAAAGATCCTAAATACTACAGCCAGGCGCATCAAACTTCCATGCGCCCCATGCCAGGCGCATCATCAAACAGGTGCGTCTCTTCAGCGTCTCAGTTATGCGCATCACGAAGTCTCGTCGTATGCGCTCTACTTCGACCCGATCAAGTGCTTCGGCTAAATGAGCAGCTTTGAGCATAACAAGAGCGGGCGATCAACCCCACTCTAGCAGGAGGAAGAGCTCTCCAAAGTCCAAGGAAGAGGAGAGCACCGCAATTCTGATCTGCGGCTCTTCCGGCATAACGGAGACGGGACTCGAGCATCCCGATCTTTGGATGCAACAGGCACCTTCGGCCTGCGTCGGGAGTCCGCGATCCCGACTTTTGGATGTAGCAGTCACCTTCACGAGTGCATACGAAGACGATTCGACACATCTTCACCCTGGGAAGCATCATGGCAACAGAATTTACTCGGGCAAAGGAATTTATCTTCGTCGAGAAGTCAAGGGAGAGACAACAAAACTCTCTCAAATTGTTGCTATTTATAGGCCAGGGCAAATCAAACCCATGCACCAAGTGGCAACCTTCCCGAAGTTAATACAATGAACTTGCATTTACGATGATGAATTTGTCTCTTCGAATTCAGCCAAGTCAAAACAGCTATTTAAAGCACTCGAAGAACTCAATAGTCAGACCAATGAAGATGCGTCATGCAAACAGATGCGTCGGTCGGACCACGCATCATGCAGATGCGCCCATCAGCACCTAGTGCTTCATAAGGATGCACCTTATGCGTTCCCATGCGCCTAGTGGAACGCTGATCAATACGTCCACTCAAAGGCCCATCACCCGTCAAGAACATTAAATGTTGAAGACTGATATGACAGCAGCCATGCCTCGATGACAGAGCAGCAACAGATTTACAGAAAATGAAGTGCCGCTGACGCCAGCGTCATCATTACTCTCCTCTGGCTGTTACAAGCCACGTGGCCGATCGATCATTCGCATGCGCCTCCGCAGTCATGCGCCCGAAGACTCGTATGCGCCTTAAAAGCCATACGCCCAGACCGGTTCATGACTCCTGAAGGTTACGAGCCAAAGTCTTCTCATGCGCCCAATCCCAGGCACATCCTGTCAGATCACTCTCCACCAAATCCGAGATCTTTGAGCTACAGATATGCGCCACGTGTCCTATGACTCAGTTCATCCTATGAAGGGGTGCTAACCACCCAAGATCTCAGCAACCGAAAGATCCTCGCCACTGCTACGTGCCAGCCCACAAATGTAGTATAAAGGATTCAACCCATAACTCATGGCGCATCCTCCATACACCGCCCACAGCTCCAGCCACGTGGCGTTCCCACGTACAGGCACATCCTACATATGCGCGCATGAGCAGCCCAACCTGCTTATAAATAGAGGGATCATTTCCTTCTTCGAGACACACACACAGACATACAGAGACGCACAGTCAAAGACAGACGCAACCAGAGCATCAGAGTTATCACCTACAGAGATCGGAAGAGACACTCAACGTCTTCTTCCCATCCGCAAGCTTCGACATCCCGAGCAACCCAGACCTTCAGAGAACTGAAAACCATCGTCAGATCGTCAACGGAGTCAACGCATTACCACTCGCTCCATCGACACAGGACCCAGATAAAAACAAAAAGTGTACTCCTAGGACTACATCGAAGTCCTACAATGTAACACTGTTCTGTTTGTAATTGAAATTGCATTTAAAGATTTTAATGGCAAACATAACCCTATTGTTTGTTGTAGAAATTATTATTCTTATCATTATTATTATTAATTATTATTGTTATAAATGATTTTAAATGAGGCTATTTATACTAAATAAATATAAAACTATTTTGAAAAATAGGTTGTAAGTATTTCTTATTGTTATTCTATCTTTAAAATATCTTTTGAGTATATCATGATTTTTAAAATTGTTACATTTAATATATATGTTATACATATAAGGTTAATTACATGAATTATATTAATGAAAATATATAATATATACTTATTGAATTCATTTATAATAAATTCTTGTATTTAATAATTGTAAGGAATATAATATTCATATATATATATATATATATATATTTTATATTTTGAGATTTGGGAAATTAGTTTTTTTATAAAATTACTTTCAATTTAGAGTGTATATCTATATATATAAGTATATGTTTTTCAAAAAAATAAATCAAAACTTGTTGACTGGCTCACGAGAAATTCATTAAATTTCTCGTGAGTCACAGCCTGCATATACTCCCGATGCCCCAAACCCGAACCTTTCTTCTTCTTCTTTTTGAGATTATACTAGGTGAATCTCCCTCAAATATTTTGATCAAATCAGATCAAAAGAAAGGATGCATAAACCCAATCGTATCCTCTACAGGATCACCCAAAAACCTAAATTTGATCGAATCAAAATTTGATTTAAATTTCCTACTAAATAGCCCAACCTAGCCGTTGATTGTTCTGGAAGTACGAAGGATTTTTCTCCAAAAACCCTCTACAAACTTCGCAACCATTGACACGAGAAATGCCTCGACCCCTCTGCGAACCATCCTAACTGCCTGCAATCGTCTCACAGCGCCGACAATCGCTGGAGCACCACCAACCGAGTAGAACAGAGAAGTCTTTGTTCGGCTGAAGAACACAGCCAGGTACTCCATTCTCCTATGTTTTTCTTCAAGTCTACTCAACCAATAATCAATCTAGAAATTCCTAAGCAAGGCCTACATAACCCCCTAGAATCCCACAGTTAGGTTGGTTATAATCGAGAAGCATTGCCCAACAAATTCGACTCCAAAGTCGATGAAAACCCATGCTTAAACAGTATAAAAAATAGTCAACAAATCCAACTTGCAAGCCTCTTTCATATCAATATATTAGGTTTACTGGAAAACTATTTGAACAAACTTGTAGACAACATATAGGGTTATAATACCCTTTTTACAAAAGTCGATTTTGATGACTGTAAGTCAAGAAATCGGTTTCCCAAGTTTAACGAGAAATTATTTTTAAATGATAGGAATTTAGAAAATTCTTATCGATACAGCGGGCGCCCCATAAGCATTGAAAGGCGCGTATGGATGTTGTCGACGTGTGGAAACTGACGGAACTTGATTTCGTTGCGCGTGCACGACAAAATCAATGTGTATCCGTCGAGATATCCCGTATCAACCTTTTGTAAACTTGGCCATAACTTCGTGTATACTTATCGGTTTGAGACAAAACTTGCACCAATAGGACCGTATCGAAATTCTGTTCATGTGTGCCACGTTTGGTCTAATTCTGAGAAGGTCGACCGGAATGCCTATTTGGCGGGCCCGCGACCCGATCCAATGGGCAAAATTGTACACGACCCATCAGAATCTAACTTTAGACATACAGTTGGGTTTGTCTCCTCAAACCGGCATGTAGTTTGACGATCTTAGAGACCATAGATGCTGGCACGCATTTTGGTGCAAAACGGGTCCAACGACGGATATCATTTTGACCCGAAATTATGATTTTGCCCCTGTTCCAGAATTAGACTTTTGGACAGGCATTTCCTAGACATATCTTTAATACCAAACACGTTCTTGTTGTTTGTTTCAACATTTGGAGCTCTTTGTGGATTTTAACTTTCGTGGTAACGATTTTGACTGTTGGATTTTGCTACATCTCGCACCATCCTCAGGCAAGATACCTTGCCATTTATTATTTATTTTACTTTAGCTCATATTTCATGCATTTACTTAATATTTCCTTTATCTGTAACTAATTGTGTTTTATAGTTATATTAAGATGCTGTTTACTTTCTAGTTCTATTTCCCGCTATATAATTATTTTTTTGCACTTTAAACCTAGATTTAAGGGACCACCTTGTTGTATTCATTGGCCTTGACACATATTTTCCATGAGTCACGAGTCGTATACAGGTCTCGTACTTGTATGGTCGGCTGGCCACCGATACGTAAGGACGTTCGTTAGGCTATGACTACTATTAGGACTACATTATAGAAGACTAGTAGTTATTAGAGTTAGAGCATTGGGTGGGGAGAATACAAGTGGATGTTGACCTCCTCTCTATCTATCTTAGACTCGCTCGACACTGAGGAATGATAGGTAGACTATATACTATAGACTCGCTTGATACTGAGGAATGGTATATAGTGTTTAGACTTGCTACTGAGTATTGTATTGTTTTCCTTGACTTAACTTGGAGGTTATGCGACCATGTATTATTCTCGATTGTGTTACACTTAGAGTGGTTAGATGACCCTTATCTTTTAGATATGAGTACTTTTGGTTTGGGTACTTGTATCTGACCGTGGCTTGGAACAGTAACTTATCGCAGACTAGTTTGCCACATCTTGTCCTTGTTTGGTTGTAGGTGTGGCTCACTACTCTGATGAGAAGATACTGAACCTTGTTGTGGTCTGTATACCATATTGGGTTCATGGCTTGGGAAGATACTTCATCGTGGGTTTGTGTGCCATCTACTGTCCTTGTTTGGTTGGGGAGATGGTACGCTAATTCAACGGTGTCTGTTGGAACATGTTATGATCCGATTGACTTATTATTGAGCAGTATTTATTTAATTTATATTTCATGATATTATGTATCTTGTTACGTCCCTCTGAGGACCTAGTGATCTCTCTAGGTGTGTACTTTTCATGATGTTTTGCAGATGCTCTAGCCAAGATCATGGTCTCCCCTTTCTGTCGAGGAGGATTGCTCTTGGATCATTTATAGCCATTTTATCTATCCGTTCTTTGTATATTTTTCTCTTCATGGTTGGTAGTGGATCTGTCTCCGCCCAACATCTTATATAATGATTATTCGAAGTTGATTTATGACATATCTTTTATTCTTTCATTTTGTGGATAAGATTAGATTACCATTGGTTTACTACATTTTACAGCTTATGTATGCATACCAGATTTCCTTATATTAGAGTAAACTTCATATGTGTACAGCTGGCATGTCTACGTACCTAGTCCTATGTATTTTGGGACTGAGGCATTACAAGCTTGCTAAATTAGGGTTAGGATTTTGAATGAAAGAGGGAGGAAGATGGTGAAGTGCAATTATATATAGAGGGTGGGCTGTCCCTTGAGGTTAGGGTTATGGTTTTGGGTCAATGTGAAATGTCTATGAAGTCCTCCTATTTTGTCATGAAAAATTTAGAGAAAAGCCTTACTTTCTAATTAATGTTTTAGCCTAACTTTCTAACAATCCTTCTAATCTAACTAGAGGCTAACTAAAGTGTAATTAGGCTAGTCCTACTCATTTAATTAGATGGTCATTTCCAGTTGGTTTAGGTCCTCTAGCATCACTAACAATTATTTCTAAGTAAAGGCTAACCACGAATCATATCTGATAAAAGCATATGCACTATATTAATAATTACAAATATTTAATCCAAAATTATAATTACTAGTTTTGTAAAATAAATTTATCATTCAATTTATAATTTGAAATCACAATAATAACTAGAAATAGGAAAAGAAAAAAAAAACCTATTCTGGAAAGTGGTGGTTACAAAAAGAAATCCTCAATTATTGAATATTATATCATCTATACATAAAGCTATACATATTTAGGATATACAGCCATCAAGCATAAATAGTACATGTTTAGCTTTGTTGATTGTAAATTTTATATATATATATATATATATATATATATATATATATATATATATATATATATATATATGTATATATATTAGCTTTGTTGATTATAAATTTATATATATATATATATATATATATATATATATATATATATATATATATATATATATATATATATATATATATATATATATATATATATAGTGATATAAGCTAGTTTGACTAATACCTTCAAGATATGGATATAGAAACAAGATATTGACCTAGTTTGACTCCCAGGCCTAGTTTTGACCTAGAAATTGATTTACCCCAAGATAACTTTTATAAGCCTGATTTATAAGCTACATCAGTCCTTGAGAAAATCATAAGAAGATAATTTAAGTTATTATTGAACAACTTAGTATATTGGGTTTATTGGGTGATTTAGGTTTGGATTTAACTCTCGGCCGGGACTTTTTCAGGCAAGTATACCTTGCCTTCTTTGCTGTATCTTTACATGCTTAAATTCTTTTATCTTGAATTGCATGATTATCAGTAGTTGTTTCTTTTTATTTTCCATTAATATGTTTTCTTCGATGATAGGTTTAGTTAGCAACTTGTCCTTGTGTTAGTTCATACATGTTGATTGGTACCTGCATCGTACATGAGTCGTATCGAATCTTGGGGAGGGAAGAATGAGTGCGTTATAACAGAACTGCTACTTTTGTTTCAATTTTCTCAACCTGCGAGTCCATACTAGGGGCGAGGGTTGATTATTTGAACTAACCTGCGAGTCCACACTAGGGACAAGGGTTAGTTATTCGTTCAAACATGCTAGTCCACACTAGGGGCGAGGGTTTGACTATCCGTTTGATTTCTTGTCATGTGTTCACTTAGAAACTTGGCAGCTACTATATGTTTCCTTTCCAGCAGTTCATTTATGCATAGTTATTCTATGTGCATGTTTCGTTGTTACTTGTCATTTTTTGTTTCTTTCCTGCTTATTCTCTATGCATGTTATTGCTGTTAGATAGACATGTTTTATGTATCTTGCTAGTCCCCTGAGGACCTGGTGATCTTTCCAGGTTTAGTCGAGGTTGATCGAGGTGAAGACGAGCAGGTTTATGTGCCAGTATCAGACCACACTACCAGTACAGCTGATGATGTCATTGATGTTTAGCGTAGTTTGGACTCAGTTATTTTATTTTATGTCGCTATTTTATTTTCGTCTACTAGTAGTGGATTTGTCTCCATCGGACGTGATTTAAATTCTTGATACGTAAAACTTCAATTTCATATTATTCTTCAGTTTCATCGTTACTCACTTGATTTGGTTGTACCTTTTTACTTCTGTGGATGAGACATAAATTGCCATGTTAGTTCTGGATTTTTGTGACTTGTAAGTTTATAGACAGCATTCTACCATCGACACTGTGGCGTAGGCTGGGCTTGGCTACAAACTGGTACTCGGTTATCCGGGAGCGGATCGTGACAAGTTTTTGCGGTGGCCCATGCAGGTCTACGTTAATCACTTCGATTACGTTACTGTACCGACTTGAGCCTGCAAATAGGATTAGGCTCCTAGGATCTCATCCACCTACTTTACACATTATTGACCTCTATCCTCTATTAAACTCTTAACTTGCATCCTGCTTGAAATCCTTCAGCGGCTAAATATTTTTCTTTTTATACAGATAATGGACTCACAAGACAATAGCTTGACCCCAGTTGACCCTCCATCAAATGCTATAGTGACTTATGCTGATAGGACTCTACCGCCACCTGGGGCTAACAAAACCAGCAGAACGAACAGCCACCAACCTCACAAACGGATGGACAGACTTCGCAGATGGCATCGGTAGCACAGCCAGGGTTTTTTTACCTCCACCACCTCCATAGTTTCCTCCGCAGATTCTACCTCCGGCACATGTACTGTCTCCAGCACCTACAATGGACAATGCTCTGCTTCTTGGGATTTTCCAGCAACTTATTACTTCCCAGACGGAGCAAGCGAACATCTTTCGCGACTGCTTGAGAGAGGCTCTTCAGACTAGAGATGCTCTCCGACCACGCCCTGGAACTTCCAAGGACTTTATGAAGCTCAGGCCCATGGAATTCTATGGGATGGAAGGGATTGTCTATGCTGATGAGTGGCTAGAGAACGTGGAGTGGTTTCTTCGATGGCTTAAGTTCCTAAAGACTTGAAGATCGAGTCAGCCAGCATGTAGCTTTTTGACATCGCCCGGACATTGTATAGAGATGAGCCCTGACTTTTTGCACCAGATGTGACATGGGCAGAGTTCAAGCAACTATTTAAGAAGAAGTTCTACCCCGATATAGCTCGAGAGGCCTTGGAGAGTCATTTCTAGAGTTTGAAGCAGGGCAACCTCACCGTCGATGAGTACACCTCGAAGTTTTCTCGCCTCAGCCGCTTCGCAGAGAGCATGGTCAATACCCCTGAAAGCAAGGCTCGAAGATTTAAGTAAGGATTATCTCACGAGATTCGCCTAGCTGTCGCTACCAGTCGAGCCACTACCTCCGAGGAAGAGATCTGCTTTCGGTCGGTTCTACCAAAATGATTCACAACATGTGGCTTCGGACGTAAGCAGTCCTCGAAGACATAGGAAGCGGCCGGCTGAAACGGTTTTACGATGTGCCTCCATGACTTTGAGTGTAAGCCCCCTGGATTTTTTAGAGTTATTCTTTTTATTTTCTTATTTTTTTATTTCGTTTAATATAGTTATTAATAGATATTTTCCTACTTTTATTCATGATCATAAAATGTACTCTTCCGTAGCTTTAATTTTTTGGAGCACAAGAAATACCAAACTCTAGAAACTTCCTTCATGAGTTTCGACCTAGATAAGTTTATCATCGATTTGGTATATCATATCCCATTCAAATAGGTCTTCTTGTATTCTATTTGCTTCGCACAACTTCGGAGTCAATTTAGGCCAAGAAGTCATCTGCCGTGAGACTTGTCGTAACTTCCAAATTAACTTCGGGAGTCCAACCCAATCGACCTAATATATAAGTTCGACTATCTTTTAGCCTATTACAGACATGCCTAGGGTGTTCCACTCAATCGAGTCCCCATGTGCTATTTAAATTCAAATGGCACATAAGACCCCTTATATGACTTTTTAAGCCTATTTCCAAATCGGTTAATTTCTATTGATCCTAAATTTGTCTAACAAGTTGTAAATAACTTGTTAGGGTCATACCCACATAGAGAGGGGCCTCCTAAATATTTATTTCAGATTTATTGAGTATTTATTGAGTCAAATCCCAACAAGGGAACTCAATAAATCTTGGTTCCTATATTTGGAAACCTATAGATTTACATATCATTCTACCTTATATATGGACACCAAAACCCATCAAAACTCAACCCTAGTCACACTAGAACAACCCATAACCGACCTCCCCTGGCAACCCTATATATATAACACATTAACCTACCCAAAAACCCTCTCCACGAACCCTAACCCAACCCAACTCCATTGTCGAACTGTTGCTGCTGTTATTCTTTCTTTTTGCTGCTGATTGCACCAATTGTCGACCATCCAAGGGCTTCCACCTCTTCCCCGATGTGCTTAAGAACTCCCTCCACCTTTCCAAGGCTGGCCACCACCAAGAATAGCCCCTACAGGTCGTGCACAGCCCCATAAGTTAACCCTACCTTGCTGGCCGAAAATCACAGCAGGTAAGCCATCTTGCAACTGTGTTTTCTCCACTTATAGACATCTAAACTTCATAGGAAATTTTTTTTGGCTTTTTCTATGGGTCTACTACCTTCATATAAAATTTAATGTCGAAAGTTTTTCTAGATTGGCCGGGACACATGTTTTACCAAAGTACATCCAGAATCAACACTGTTCATTCCGGAACAGATTTGAACCATATAACTTCACTTTTATCATCGATATCATATATAAAAACTACCATATTTCGATTATCTACAACTTTTGTTTAATGAGTTTTTCCTAATTTTGTTGTTTTAATGCTCGAATCATTCGATCTTTAAAGGATAAAATTTCGACGTAAACGAACTATCGAAATTGTCATCTTGTGAGCCAAAAATATTTTTGTTTGAGTCAATTGCTCCATATTATTTATCCACGACTCATAACCATGAATATTTTTAATATAGATAATTGATTACCATTTATTTCAGAATAATAAAGTTATTTTATTTATGGTTAAATAAGTTCTAAAGACGTTGAATTATCAATGTGAGTACTAGTTTGATTATGAGATAATTTTTAAATAAATTTTATGCAATAATAATTATATAATTTATAATTTCAGAATATTATAGATTTATTTTAGAATTTATTCTGAATATTTTATACATATAATTTTATGAGATTTTATTAGTCCTAGATGGTGTATTATGACTAGTTATGTATTATGACTAGTATATAGTTAGATGACCCTATATACTATATATGTATAATAATGATAAATATGAGGTGTGGTTATTGATGTTAGTTATTATTATTATTATAATTTATAGGAGTTTGTGACACCATGACTACGGAGGGTGACGTCGGATCGATACTTTATTCCTTTGCTGCAAATCCAGGCAGGATACCTTGCCTTTGCTTACTGTTTAAATTATGCTCTCTATTTCTGTTCTTTTTGTTGATTACAGTTATAGTGGTGTGCGTCCATGTTTGACTTGGATGCCATCAATGTTTTCATCGATGACTTATGGGTGCGTGTGTTGACTTAGAGTTAGTGGACTTACCTTTAGTGGTGAAGTTATTGATATAACTTCTATGGCCTTGTCACATATTACTACATGACACTTTGAGTGAGATTTCATATGCATGAGTTGCTCATTGACTGGTCATTGGTGTGTTGACTTATTGGTTAGTTAGATTGTGTCTAGGTAGGATGACTTGGCATTGAGATATGGTTTGTCAGAGTCATAGATATGACTTGTGCAAGTCCATGGGCAGGGAAGAATACCAGAAGACGTATGGGATTTCCTTATTAGATTCTGTAATCTTCGGAGGAGATTACGGGATCATTAGCCTTGTTGATAGGTTCATAGTTGTCTATGTGATTCATTATTCATAGATATCGGCTCGTGATCCGATGCCGGTCTGTGATTCGTTGCCATATCCTTATCACCTACCCATACGTCCAAAGTTGTCTTCAATATGCATTCACATAGCCATGGGACATTGTCTTGTCATGGAATAGTATGCCACCCTTATCCTTGTCTGGTTCACTATTTCGATGATGGACTATTGGACCGTGTTGCTAAGGACGTAAAGGTGTTGCCCGAGAAGTTTCCATGAGCTTGGAGGAGGTTGTAGTTAGAGCCTGAGCATTATTATCTAGTTAGCCGATGTTATGGCTGGTTATTTTTTATTTCAGTATTTCTTTATATTCATCATTGTATTTTTTTTCCATGGATATTTCCATCAGACTATATTTTTACAGACATATCATTTGTATATTTAGTTCTTTATTATATTTTATTTCAGTTTATTTGTTATATCTCTGTCTATGTTGTTATTGCTTGATTCTGTAGATGATATTATAGAGATTATAGATTGCATGTGACTGTGTAGTTTAGGTACAGTATACTACGATTGGAGTAGGTCCATTAAATTGGGTAGCTTATTCTAGTTCGTACAACTGGCATGCTCATGTTTTAGTTCCTAAGTATTTTGGAACTGGGGCATGACATTGATGAAGGTTGTAACGCCCAGTCCCAAAATATGTAGGACTAGGAGAACGTATACATGCCAGCTATGTATCGAGAGTACTCCAATCCAGCTCGAGTACATATAATATGTATTAGTTTTCTAAATCAATCTATCAAATCAACTAATATCTATCTCAATCCACATGATGAATAAATATTAAGAATTGAACTGTAAATGTCATGGTCTGCAGCCCAATAACATATATGTTCGATTAGATCCGAAGAACGATATGGGTCTACAAACTAAGCTAAAAGTAGAGTCTAAATAATGGATACAATATGAAAGCATGATAAAATACTTGAGTCGGATATAACCATAGCTCCATGATCTTCGGACCAGCTCTGCAAGATTAACTATCTAGAGAGATCACCAGGTCCTCAGTGGACTAGCAAGATATATAGAAATATGCCGAAAGTAACATTATAAAATATGCAAAAAAATAAAAAATAGTCGTAAAAGAATCAACTTAAGACACAAGGAGACTAAAGCACAAGAAAACTAAGACATAAGGAACCTAAGACAGTGGCATGCCATACTAGAAGTATTGTACTAGACGTGACTATAAGTAAATCGGGGTAAATGCAACTCGATGGGAGCTCACAGTCCTATAGTCAGTAGGCCGATGGGGACTCCCTAACTATAGTAAGTCTCATTCGCACTCGATAGGAGCTCACGAACGAGGTGCTCAGGTATAGTCAACGTCTAATAACATGTCAAGGTCAAGTCAAGACAAATACAGGTAATCAAGTCAAGATCAACGCACAAGAACATGGGAATCTAATCAAGTATAGTGTAGCAAAGATCCAATATGTGACAAGAAAAGAAAGATAGGTAGCATGTGAGAAAACAAGTAAGAAAACATCATGGGACATGTACAATAATCATGTGATAGTACAAGAAAGAGATAGACATGAACTAGAATGAAGGAAAATAAACATGCATAATATACTGTACAAGTTGGCAAGATATACTTGCTTGTAACCGCTGTCTAAGTATATGTTTGACCAACTCCGATGTCTTTGCTACTCCCTCTAAGTTCACCTATAGTATTACACTATTATTAACTTTCTAACGATTTACCATATATAGACTAGATTAATATCTATACCCAATAGTCGTCATGATGTCGGTACAACACCATACAACATATATAGTACCAACTTCCTTATAAAAAATAATTTATAACTAATATAAAATAATAATTTAATTTCCAGAAAATACTTATAAATATTTTTATATTACTAACAATATTATTTTATTGGTGGAAACTCAATCACAATAGCCTCATGTTGAAACTACATCATTAATACCACATTTGGCTTACTAATTGAGTCTCGAAACAATAAATAATTAAACATATTAAATTCTAGAAAAATTACAAAAATTAGTTAAAATAAAAATTTTAACATCAAACCTTGCACAACAAATAATTTAGTAAGTATATATGAAGTATCAAGGCTTTTGGATACAAAGAACACATAATTTTTGGAGTTACGGTGTTACGACAAATGTTAAGAATTTTAGTAAATAATAAACGAAATCAAAACTCAACAAAAAGATATGCGTTGGAATGTTCCTGATGTCTATTTTCTTATAAAAATTATTAGGTAGATTAAATCTGAGAGGAAATAGATCTAGTCTGTTCTGGATACCTTATCATAGAATTGATGTCATGGACAAACCGTTTGGAACTGTGTGGATGGCAAATTAAACATGAAAATAGACATATAGATATTTCTATTAGTTTTGTTTTCATAAAAATATGAGATCCAAAAGTATACGAAACTCTAGATGCAAAACAACATACCTGTTGTGACAACTTTAGCACAAGTTTGATCGATTTCGGGTGCCTTCCACACCTTGTACCGACCAAATTAGGAGATAAAGCTCCTCGGGAAGGTGCTGGGGTGTTAGGGGGTATCCTAGGGTCAAGATGAAGGTAGTAGGAGGGTCAAAATAGGTCGGGGTGATGAGTTTCTATCGGGTGGTAAGGAAAGTACGAAAATAGGAAAGAAATTGGAGGGGCACTTGGTTTAGAGAGATAAGGAGGGGTGATAGTTATGTAGAGGGATTTAATTTGTAGGGTTTTGAGAGGTTTTATATTATGGGGATTTGGGCTTTGGTTTGGATTAATTTGGTTAGGATTTGGCTCTCCGAAGGATTAATATAGTAATGGGTTTCCTTATTGGGTAGGTTATTTGACCAAGTCAAAGATAGGGAATTTAATGCACATGGCTGCAATTTAATCACTAAAATAAACTATATATATCTAATTGATTTTTGCAACCTTATATAGGCTCTAACAAGAGGGGTTGGCTAGGTTAGGGTCCGAATAGATTTTCTAGTCGAATTTAAACCAAAAAGTCAACTAATGGGTCTCATGTGCCATTTGCAAATAAATAGCACATGGAAACACGATTGAATGGCACACCCTAGGCATTTATGTAGTAGGCTCAAAATGGATCAAAATCATATATTGGGTCAAATGGTTTTGATCTATGTCGAGTTTCGAACTCAAGTTGGAAGTTAGGTGTAGAATTACGATAAACTGTCAAAATGGCCTATGTTGAACCGAAGTTGTACGAAGTCAAAAGAATATTGGAGAACAAGTTTAGATGGAACATGATATATCAAATTGAAGGTGTATGTGTTTAGAATTCAAATATGGAATTAGATTTGAGATTAATATTTGTTGTGCTTCAAAAATCAAAACTACGGTAAACTACTACTATAGTCATTATTGACTTAAAATATATTTTAATATTAAAATAAACATATTAAATAAAAATAACTAAAAAATTCTAAAAATTAGGGGGCTTACAACCTACTTACCTTAGAAATTTTCGTCCTCAAAATTAAAATAACATTAATATGCAAAAATCTATAACGCAAGATTAAATAAGCTAAAGCTTACCAGAATCCGCAAATAGATGGGGATATCACTCCCGTATGGAATCTTCTCGCTTCCATGTAGATTCTCCTAGAGAATTGTGCTTCTAAGGAACCCAAACTTATCTAATCGTCTGCCCTCTAAGTATTTCCTCCCTAGTATCTAATATACCAACTGGCTACTCCCCGTATTATAGACTGGGTCCCACTTTGATCTTGGAATTGTCGACCACATGGCTGGGATCAGTCTCATTCTTCCTCAACTACGAGACATAGAATACATCCCGCAATCCCTCTAAAGATGGGGCGATGCAAGATGATATGCCGCTTCTCCAACACGCTCTATCTTACCAAAGGGTTACAATCTAGAGGTAAGACTTCTAACTTGGCTCTTGAGTCTTCTTCTATAACTAACTATAGAAAATTCACAATTCCTCCAAAACTTTATTAGTTCTTAAACTATATACTATGTTCCTATAAGTTACCTCACCAACTTTTATAGTAGTTCAATTACCGATCCCCTCCTTTCTACCTATAAGCAATCTATACAATTTGTTCAAGTATGTCCATCAGTGGGGTAAAGGTCGAGGCTGAACTAGATGGCTACATAAACCTATTGGTCATCCTTCTAGAGTCCTATCCTTTTATAGGTCATTGCCAGACTAGTCTTTCCATGTATAGAGGTGAACGCCCATTCTACTTAGATCTTCTTACTCTATCTAGCAATCTTAGATTACTAACCATCTTGACACTATTATTAGATGATAATTCCTCTAGCATTTCTAATCTAAGCCCTATCTTAGGCCAAGATACCAAGATTTAGTCTATTTATTTCTAGGGTTGCTGGTCAGGGTCAGGCTTCATACTGTACTATACTCTAACTAAGAAATTTTTATCAAGTAACTTTCAGATAAAATATCTTGGTGACGTCTCTTTTGTATTAGGAATCCAGATACATCGATATCGTTTTTGAGGTATTCTTGGATTGACACGAAAGAGCTATATCAATCAAGTGCTTAAAAGATTTAGCATGTAGGAATGAAAACAAGCTGACACCCCTATCTCTAAAGGAGACAAGTTCAGTCTCAATCAAGTGCCCAAGAAATAGCATTAAAACAAAAGAAATACAATAGATTCCATGTTCATCAGTTATAGAGAATTTAATATATACTTAAGTGTGTACGCATTCGGTTATTGCATACACAATTGAAATATTGGGCAGATATTTAAGTAAAACTGGGATGGATCATTAGATAACAGCCAAACAGGTTACTTAAATAATTAATAGAGAACAAAAGATTATATTCTCTTTATAGGTGATCGGATAATTTTGGAGATAATAAGGTATTCCGACTCCGATTTTACTGGATGCCAAGATAGCATGAGATCCACATCAGGTTATGTTTATTTGTTAACTGGTGGAGATATGTCTTGGATGAGTGACAAAAAGACACTCATAACTTCTTCCATCATTGCAACAAGGTTTATAGCATGTTGTGAGGCATCCAATCAGGGAATATATTTGCAAAATATTGTCACAAGGTTGAGCCTATAGGAGGGTGTTGAAAGAACACTCAAATTATAGTGTGACAATAAATCAGCAGTATTGTATTCTAATAACAACAGGAACTCATATTGGAAAGGATATTGACATAAAGTTCCTAGTTGTGAATGAAATAATTCAGAATAGTCAAGTATCCATATCGCACATTAGGACAAACTCCATATTAGGGGATTCGCTAATAAAAGTGCTATCACCCAAGGTCTTTCATAAGCACACTGCTCGTATGGGTGTTATCTTATTAAGGATATTGGAGTATAGTGGGCGTTTGTATTTTATTTTGGTTCTATATATTTGGATGTGGACATAATTATGTATTTAAATATTTTAGATATTTATCTGATCAGATATATGAAAAGTTCAGTTCATTATGTTAAAGTATTGGTCTCACTAAAGTAAAAGAGGATCAGTTGAAAATAGGCATGTGTTGATCACATTGCGTATAATTTTCATGCTGCGCATCCATGATTGATCTATATCGTTTAGCTATATTGGTATATGTGACCATTGATGGTTTAGTTACGCTAAATATAATGGATGTCACTTTGATCCTATATTGATATAGTTAACGGACGAGATTGGTCAGATATACCTTAAGGATTAGATAGCATTTTTTTGAGCTCATAAAGTTAACACAATTGTGAGGTTACATATGTGGCCCATTGGGAGATTGTTGGATTTATTCAACTATTGGAGGCCACACATGTAAAATTAATTGTGTTGGGCTATCTAAATAATTAAGACAAATTAAAGTGGTCTATTTGGAACTTTGGCTTGAGGGTATAATTATCATGGAAATAATGTTTAGATATCGGAGATAAATCTAATTTGTCGAGGGGCCAAATTAGAAAATACCAATATATATATATATATATATATATATATATATATATATATATATATATATATATATATATATATATATTATGGTCCCCAACTTTTACGACCACTAAAGAAAAAGTTTTCTCTTTTTCTCTTATGCATCCCCATGAACAGAAAGAGAGGGACAACGAATTCAGATTCTTCTTTGTCATTAAGGGTCGTAGCGAGTTGGAAGATTGAACCCCATAAAGACATCTGCTTCAAGATCCATCAAAGCAATCAACAGATTTAGGTACGCTTTCACATTTATTTATTTTTGTTCTTCATCTCATAAATCAACATGTAATAGTTTCTAACATTTATTTCTCTAAAACTTGCTTTGATTCTCTTTGTGGTCACATCAACACACGTATACTTGAACATGATTAAGGCCCTCATTGTTATATGTTACATAAGCTAAATAACCTACATTGTAATTATTATTTTTTTGTTGAACCCCTTTGAGCCTTATTGCGTTTATTGTTGTAAACCCACATTATAAGCTATAAACATGGAAAAAATACCTTTACCTAAGCCATAAAGCTAGTGGAGCATTGTTCATCATTATGATATATGTAGGTGGGCAAGAAATAAGTGTAGGGGTGTCTGGATTTGTGGTATGGCTACAACTAATGAAATAAAACATATTCTCAGTCTCAAATTCTTGAGATTCTTCTAAAAAGGAAAAAAAGAAAAGGGAAAGAAAAAAGAAACAAAGAAAAGAAAAAGGTAGAAGTTGTCATGAACGATCACTTTTTAATATAAGAGGTTTACATGATTTAAATGCTTTAAATTCAAATTGAATAATTTGTTGGATGGAGTGATTAGTTTACATGTCTTATATATTCAAGCTTGAATTGATTTATTTTTGCTCTACTAGTTTTGATGGTTTTTGTGCTTCACACCCAAATAATTTCTGCCTTGATCTTAAACCACGTTACAATCCATGAAAAATCCTTATGATTTGTGTTTTGCATATAGTCCCAATAGTGGAGAATGAGAAGATATACAAGCTTATGGTAGATCATTTTCATTGGAATGAATTTGAGTGAAACACATACCCTTAAAATACATAAGGGACAAGTGTTTATTTTCTTGAGTGTCTACCAATTTAGTCTACTATATCTTCGAGTAAAAAAACTTGATAAGTAATTAGAAGTTATTTAAGAATATATTTTCATGATATGTTATGAATTTTGAAGAGCTTGGTTGTTCTTTCTTTATTGAGGCCATTGCAACCTTATTTTTTGGGTAAGCGAATTAGAGTTTCGCCCGAGAACGAACAAAAGATAGGTATGGGGGTATTTGACGAAAACATAAAATGTCACATTTTTATCCCTTACTTTTAATATTTGTGCTTATTTGATGTGTCACAACCCGCACCCGGATTAAGGGCACGAGTGCGAGACAACGTCCCAGCCTACGTCGTAGAAACGGCGTAGAATGCTGTCTAGGTCTACTATCTAACAACAGTTATAATATCAAAACTGTCGAGAATGGTCAACACTGAACGGAGGATAAGTAATGACAATATAATATACTCAATCACAAACTCTAAGAAGATAGATGATACTGAAAGATAAAGACAACAAGATATAAAAATATCATCCTGAAAATCCAACACAGAATAATACAAGTCCAAAGTCTCAGAGTCAATAATCTTAAGTACAAATACTAAATAATAACAAGCCAAAGTGTAATATGGAGACAAAGTCCATTACTAAACTAATCTAGCTTACCTACCACTAATTCCTCATCGGCTGGAATTAACCCCTGTTGGACAAGGGTCTCCTGGTCTACGCCCACTACGTCATGAGGACCATAGTAGGTAGTACACTCGTCCTTGCCATCATCTATAAAATTTTGTCAACATATTTAGCAAGGATGGAACGAGCACAATCTCCAATAATAGTTCTAGTTAGACGATAAAGAATATGTAGCAGTAAATAGAGAGAGTATACTTGTGAAATGGAAAGTACATAAAAGTAGCATGGCAAGGTTAAAGCTGTAAACTATAGCTAGAGCAATGGCAAGAAAACTGATCATATCATGTATAAGAGTCGAGAATCATCTATCTAGGTGTGTGAATACTAGCTACGACATATGGCCGGCTTGGGTACTTGTACAATAGCTTTATGGCCTGGTTAATCCTACGTAGGCTGTATGATCAACACTCACAATCACAATAGTTGCACAATAGGGAATTGACCACATATCTATACTAATACTCCCTGCACCCAACTGATATAGTGGATCCAACCACGCAACGTTATGACACAAGATTCTCTGATAAGGTAGCTAGCCTTCGTAGGAATCGTGTCTATATAATGCACAAGAAACAATGAAAGGCCTTGCACAAGATATACCAAAGAATACAAGGAATAACATCTCATGACGGGATCCAGACAAATACTAATCCGTGTGAACAATATTTCAAGAGAACAAGGATATCTACACTAAATACAAGAAATATAGACGATATCATAAAACAGAAATACTATAAGAGAATGTACTCGCCTGAGGTCTAGTGAAAAATGTAAACATGTATCGAGGCTCCGAGTGTAGTCACAGACCTAAAGATGAGATATACAGGAGTTAAATAGGGTTTAACAGTGTTAGGCATGATTTCTAGTATAGGCTATGCAAATCTAGCTCAAACTCAGTCATACTATGTCACACCAAGTCAACTAAGTCAAACTAGATCAAACTAGGTCATGCTAAGTCATGGTAAGTCAAAAAAAGTCAAACTAAGTCAAGGTACGTCAAACAAAGTCAAACTAGGTCTAACAAGTCAAACTAGATCAAGCTAAGGCAAACAAAGTCAAACATGGTCAAACAAGATCAAGGGTTGACCTATAGTTGACTTTTGGTCAACTGGTCAACTCTGGTCAACTCCTAGTCCATTCTAGGTCAAACTGGATCAATGGTTGACTCATAGTTGACTTTTGGTCAACTGGTCAACTCTGGTCAACTCCTAGTCCATTCTAGGTCCAATGTTGACTTGCAGTTGACTTGGAGTCAAAAAAGTCAACCTTGGTCAAACAGGGTCAAATCTAAGTAAAGCATCCTATTTCGAGTCATTACCTACCAAGATAACCCAATACCCTATCCATATTGGTATCCCAATACCAATACCATGGTTGGAATTCAAATACCTTAGTCTAGGCAAATATATATCTTAATATCCAATACCCATCCTAGATATCTAGTATCTATCTATATACCCCCAAGCCACTAGCTAACCAATAACTTAGACATCTAACCTTGGTATCCTAGGCAAACCCAACCCCTTGAAGGTAACCCAATACCTTACCCTAATAAGGTAAATCCAATACCTTGCCTTAACATAGGGTAAATTCATTACCTTGGAGGTAATCCCAATATCTTAGCCTATAATAGGGTAAACCACTTTACCTTGGTGAAGGTAAAACCAATATCCTAAGCTACCAACATTAGAATCCTAAGATACAAACATACCACTCTAACATCTAACTTCTAACCATCTATCTAACTATCAATATAGATTCTAACATCTATCTATACACTAATTCTAACATCAACTAGCTAACTCACATCTCTAACTAACCAACATATTCTAATGTACTACTTGGTATCTCAAGATACCAAATATCTTAACTCTAATATATGAATATCTAACTTAATCTCTAAAACTAAGATAATATTCATATCCAATATATATCTATCTAAACTCTATGCTATCATATCAAAAACAAACACTCTAATAAACTACCATCTAACATATAAGCTATCTAACTTATATCCACTAACCTCACTCTAAACACTAACTTATTACTAACCATCTAACCAACTATCTTATAATTCTAGTATCCTTATCCCAAGATACTAACTAGTAGTAGGATACAAACATACATTTTCTAACTAACTCTAACATATGGCATATCTAACTAACAATATCATATCCTAACTTTCAAACATAGACTAAGATATCACAACTAACCACTCTAACATATCTAACCTTCTAACCTTTATCCACTAGCCCCTCACACACACATGGACACAAGAAAAATGGTAAAGGGCTAAAGGAGCTAAAGCTAAGGGGAAAATGGGGTTGCCTTGGGGCAGTATTACTGCTGCAAACTGCTGCTACAGTTGCAGCAGCTACCTGCTGAAATGGGACAGCAGTGTGCCACTGCTGCTACTGCTATGGGGGGCAGTAGCTTCCCCTTGCTGCTGCTGCTGTTGGCGGCAGCAGTTGCTGCTGTGGTAGCTGCCTTGTGCAGCCCCATATGCCCCTCCCCCCCACACCCCAAACATCCACACTCCCATCCTCTATCTATCTAGCTATCTGTCTATATAATATCTCACATATATATACACACACACACACACATATTTATATCTCTCAAAATAAAGACACAACATCTCACCCTCTCTAACACTCTACACATATCCTCTAATACAAACTAATACTCATACAAAATCTCTCCTCTCTTCTACACATATAAACACACACACTCAAATCCACATCTACCCACATATCACACTCTCCGCTCAACAAATACAACAACTAAACTCTCATCAATCCCCCTACTACTCCTCACTCTCAACAAACACAACCACTAAACTCTCATCAAATCTCCCTTCTCTACAAACACACAAACACACCCTTATCTCACCTCATCACACTAAACACATAACAACCTCCCCCTCTCTACTCTCTACACATAACACACACAACCACACTCTCAAGACACACAACACCACATCCTCTTCTAATGAATCCCTTCCCCTCTCTACTCACAAACACATACACACACACACACACACATAAATTCTCCCTCCTCTCTTCTCACTACACATAACACACACCCACATCTATACATATGAATCTCATAACCAAAACCCCCCAAAACAGTCCAAAAACATATATATAGCAATATTTGATGTTTCTCCATAAAAATAGGCTTGTAGGCTAATATACTTAGATTCAAACATTGACATACAAACGAGAACCAATCTAACCATCCTAACCATGGCCAATATATCCTCTAACACATGTAAATATGAAATTAAAAGACTATAAACCCTATTGAGCATAAAAACAAACACATGGGATGCCTCCTTTGGAAACTCTTCATGGGAGACACCAAACCTATCCCAAACTCCTAAAGAGGACTCAAAAGAGCCTCTAAAATATTTTTAATAGTAGTTCATGCATGGGGGTGATTCCTATGGGTTCAAATCTATCAAAAATGTAGGAAAACATGAATTAGATAGAAGGTTTTACTTATTGGGAGTTGGATCCCAATGATTCAACCTAAGGACACGATTCCGACACAGAAATTCCTAGAAATTGGACTCCTCTCCTTGCTCCTTGCTCTCCACTCTAATTTTGCACCTTCTCCTTGGTATATTGAGTGAAATAGAGGGAGAAAGACTTGGTTTGGGAGATCAAATCAAGAAAGGAGCTCTCAAGTTTGGGAAAGAACTCAAAATGGAGGAAAGAAGGCTACAAATGAAAATGAAATGGAGAGAACTCCCCCCTATGGCCGGCCCTAGTAGGAGCCCTAATGGGCTTGTGAAAAGTCTAGGATGCCCTCATCTAGTCTCTCTTGGTTAACTTAAGTCAATGCAAGAAGGTTGGGGTCAAAAGGGTCAAGTTTCTAATCTCTAAATGACTAAACTTGTCATGTGGGTTTAGTCTAAATGCACTAGCCTAATGAGATGAGTTTGTGGGCCATGTCTAACTAATCTTTAGGTCCCGACTAGAGTCTAAACTATCCGGGTCACTAACACAAGTCAAAACTAGACAAAATTCAAACCCGGCTAAACTAATCCCCAAAATACAATATTAATAAATAAATATTCATAAAAATATTAGAATATAGAAAATGACAAATTTACCCTCAATTTTGAAAATAGGCAATTACAATCCTACCCCCCGGAAAAATTTTGTCCTCGAAATTTAAAATGGTTGTACTCTTCTGTAGGTTAAGACCCGAACAATCAAAGTCTACAAAATTCTATCCAAACTTATACAACATGCAATTATAGGGAATAGGAACAAACATGCATGGTTTTAATCTCTACAGTGTCATATTATTGCAGTTTCCATTGGGGTTTTCTATTAATCTAGCCTGATCATCACATATGCAATCTAAGGGTACTAAGAAATCAATCAAACAATCAATGGATGGAAAGAAATAGGAAGAAGGAAAGAACAAGACCTAACCTCCTAATCCATCACCTGCAGTGTGGGTCTCTTCGACCATCATCGCAAAAGCCCTGCCCTAATGGGGTATATCCCGCTGCTGGTGCAGGGAGCGATGTGGTGCTACAGATGGCCTAGCTCCCACTCTCTCTCAAAGATACCCAGTAACATCTCCATTGATACCTACTCTATTATACTAGGGTACCCTCACAACCCGCACCCGGAGTGAGGACACGAGTACGTGACAGCGTCCCAGCCTACGTCGCAGAAATGGCGTAGAACGCTGTCTAGGTCTACTATCTAACAACAGTTATAATATCAAAATCTGTCGAGAAGGGTCAACTCCGAACGGAGGACAAGCAATGACAATATAATATGCTCAATCATAAATTCTAAGAAGAAAAGATGGTACTGAAAGATAAAGACAACAAGATATGAAAATATCAACCAGGAGATCCAACACAGAATGATACAAGTCCAAAGTCTCTGAGTCAACAATCTCTAATACTAAAATAATAACAAGCCAAAATGTAATCTAATAACCATACCCGTCTATCCAGAACCATGTTATTAGAATCCTCGTCATGCCAGTAAGTATGGCTGCAATAAACCATATGGTCCGCAACTAAGGTACATACCTCTAAGATCGTGGTATCTAACATTTTTGCATTGTCGTATGCTTGGCTGCAAAAACCTTAAATTCCCACAACCCGAGAAATACATCCAAAATCAGACCATATGTCTTCGCCATACCTGCTAATATGGTTGTGGAAGACTCTAGATTCCATAATCAAAGCAACTTAGTCCAGAGGTTATCCTGGTAGAAAATCAATGAACACCAAGAATCAAATTCAAACGTGAACAAGGAAGAATAGACAGAAACAGTTGGAATCAATTTTCGAGATAGTTTATCATAAGATTCTCAAGGGTCATCCCTGGAATCTTCTCAAGAAGTCCTAACTGTGATTGAGTATCCTTAGCCTATAGCCTATATCTTCTAAACCTATAGCAGGCTCGTAGCAAAACTCTAAGTCGAGCACCACTACGACATCATACTAATTGCGACATCTGACCTGCATGGGCCACCACTAAAAATGTGTCACGACCAGCACCCGGAATCAAGGCATGAGTGCGAAACAATGTCCCAGCCTACGCCGCAGAAATGGCGTAGAATGCTGTCTAGGTCTACTATCTAACAACAGTTATAATATCAAAACTTGTCGAGAATGGTCAACTCCGAACGGAGGACAAACAATGACAATATAATATACTCAATCACAAACTCTAAGATGATAGATGATACTAAAAGATAAAGACAACAAGATATGAAAATATCATCCTGAAAATCCAATACAGAATAATACAAGTCCAAAGTCTCAAAGTCAATAATCTCAAGTACAAATACTAAATAATAACAAGCCAAAGTGTAATCTGGAGACAAAGTCCAGTACTAAACTAATCTAGCAGAGCTACCACTAATGCCCCATCGGCTGGAACTAACCCATGCTGGACAAGGGTCTTCTGGTCTACGCCCACTACGTCATGAGGACCATAGAAGGTAGGACACTCGTCCTTGCCATCATTTGTAAAAATTTTCAACATATCCAGTCAGAATGGAACGAGCATAATCTCCAATATCAGTTCTAGTTAGACGATAAAGAATATGTAGCAGTAAATAGAGAGAGTATACTTGTGAAATAGGAAGTACATTAAAGTAGCATGGCAAGGTTAAAGCTATAAACTATAGCTAGAGCAATGGCAAGAAAACAGATCATATCATATACAAGAGTCAAGAATCATCTATCTAGGTGTATGAATACTAGCTACGACATGTGGTCGGCTTGGGTACTTGTACAATATCTTCATGGCCTGGTTAATCATACGTGGGGTGTATGATCAACACTCACAATCACAATAGTTGTTCAATAGGGAATTGACCACATATCTATACTAATACTCTTCGCTCCCGACTGATACAGTGGATCCAACCATGACACGTTAAGACACAGGATTCTCTGAGAAGGTAGCTAGCATTCGCAGGAATCGTGTCTATAAAATGCACAAGGAACAAGGAAAGGTTTGCATATGATATAGTAAGGAATACAAGAAATAACATCTCATGATGGAATCCAGACAAATACCAATCCGTGTGAACAATGTGTCAAGAGAACAAGGATATCTACACTAAATACAAGAAATATAGACGATATCATAAAACAGAAATACTATCAGAGAATGTACTCGCCTAAGGTTTGGTGGAAAATGTAAACATGTATTGAGGCTCCGAGTGAAGTCACAGACCTAAAGATGAAATATGTATGAGTTAAATAGGTTTTAACAGCGTTAGACATGATTTCTAGTGTATGTTATGCAAATTTAGGTCAAACTCAGTCATACTATGTCACACCAAGTCAACTAAGTCAAACTAGATCAAACTAGGTCATACTAAGTCATACTAAGTCATGGTAAGTCAAACAAAGTCAAACTAGGTAAAGGTACGTCAAACAAAGTCAAACTAGGTCTAACAAGTCAAACTAAGTCAAACTAAATCAAGCTAAGTCAAACAAAGTCAAACAAGGTCAAATAAGGTCAAGGGTTGACCTACAGTTGACTTTTGGTCAATTGGTCAACTCCTAGTCCATTCTAGGTCAAACTGGATCAATGGTTGACTCACAGTTGACTTTTGGTCAACTGGTCGACTCTGGTCAACTCCTAGTCCATTTTAGGTCTAATGTTGACTTGCAGTTGACTTGGAGTCAAAACAGTCAACCTTGGTCAAACAGGGTCAAATCTAAGTCAAGCATCCTATTCCTAGTCATTACCTACCAAGATAACCCAATATCCCAATACCAATACCTTTGTTGGAAGTCAAATACCTTAGTCCAGGCAAACATATATCTTAATACACAATACCCATCCTAGATATCTAGTATCTATCTATATACCCCCAAGTCACTAGCTAACCAATAACTTAGACATCTGACCTTGGTATCCTAGGCAAACCCAATACCTTATCCTAATAAAGTAAATCCAATACCTTGCCTTAACATATGGTAAATTCATTACCTTGGAGGTAATCCCAATATCTTAGCCTATAATAGGGTAAACCACTTTACCTTGGTGAAGGTATAACCAATATCCTAAGCTACCAACATTAGAATCCTACATACCACTCTAACATCTAACTTCTAACCATCTACCTAACTATCAATATAGATTCTAACATCTATCTATACACTAATTCTAACATCTACTAGCTAACTCACATCTCTAACTAACCAACATATTCTAATATACTACTTGGTATCTCAAGATACCAAGTATCTTAACTCTAATATATAAATATCTAACTTAATCTCTAAATCTAAGATACTATACTTATCCAATGTATATCTATCTAAACTCTAAACTATCATATCAAAAACAAACACTCTAATACACTACCATCTAACATATAAGCTATCTAACTTATATCCACTAACCTCACTCTAAACACTAACTTATTACTAACCATCTAACCAACTATCTTATACTTCTAGTATCTTTTTCCCAAGATAATAACTAGTAGTAGGATACCAACATATATTTTCTAACTCACTCTAACATATGTCATATCTAACTAACAATAACATATCCTAACTTTCTAACATAGACTAAGATATCACAACTAACCACTCTAACATATCTAACCTTTATCCACTAGCCCCTCACACACACATGGACACAAGCAAAAAAGGCAAAGGGCTAAAGGGGCTAATGCTAAGGGGAAAATGGGGCTAAAGGGGCTGCCTTGGGGCTGTGTTACTACTGCAAACTGTTGCTGCAACTAGCTGCTAAAATGGGGCAGCAGTGTGCTGAAATGGGGCAGCAGTGTGCCACTGCTGTTGCTGCTATGGGGGGACAGTAGTTCCCCTTGCAGCTGCTGCTGCTGTTGGGAGCAGCAGTTGCTGCTATGGTGGTGTCACGCCCCAGAACCAGAATACTGGAGAGCGGGGGCAGACATAGCCAGCTACGTATATTGAAATAGAATACATCTCAACTATACGGTCACGGCTGTCTAGATATGAGGGTTTACTACAAGCCAACAGTCTCTTAAGGTCAAGCCTATTGTCTCAATCTCAAGCAAGTAATATAATTACAAGATGTTTGACCACCAAATATACAATAAAAGGCGTCCCAAATATTACATATCGGCTGATCATGAAGCTAGTCGTACAAAATGCGAGGACTAGCAAGAGTTTAAGTCATACATGATCAACCCTAGGATTTGTTAATCATGCTTACAGCCCGTAGGCAGACAGTAAGTAAAAGTGCTACGAGCTAACAGGCGCTCGTCGGCTAAACGCCTCAAAAGAATAAGTTTACAATAGAGTGAGCGAAACAAAATAGAAAACCCACTCGTAGCCCGGGTTCCTTCTAGTCGCCACCATTGGACTGGAAGCTTGGTAGATCCTCGGGAGCTGTCCAAAATCTGGCCACACAAAACCAGCTGGGTCAACCCCAAAAAGAGCAAGTGCCACAAGGGGGCCACGAAATAAGAACAAAAGCCAGCAATCAGCACAAGAAAATTTATTATTAAAACTAGAAGTTACGAAAATATGTCAGGATGATATACGACGAGATAACCATGGAACTATTTCGATAGCCAGGTTACAACCCGTAAACCAAACAAGGACCGGGGTTGTAACCCTTCGTCTGAACAGAACTTGGTTTTCCACCATTTATCGGCAAGATAATAATGCAAAAAATCAAGACAGGGAGCAATCTTGTACTGGATCAAGACATGGCTAAACTGGTTATACCTCATTCAATCAATCACGGCCAAGCAGATACTACGGCTTACTACTTTAACTAACTAGGATTATCACAGGCCTAATTACTAACAAGATGCAGTGAGATTGTTCCACAGCCACAAGCCCTGCAGACCATCCAGGTTAGCCAGGTCAAAAGTTAGGGGTTGAATTCAGGTGGGTACATCGCCCAGAAGACAAATGTACCCTTAGGTGACTTAGAGGGTGCAACACCCGACGGTGTGCTGGAAATGTGCCCTACTCGACGGCAGGCTACAGATCCCAAGAGCTCCAGGTAACGGGATTGCCCGTAGCTGTGTCATCTCTTCATGACTACTGTGTTATTCTAGTTATTAACCTTAATCCATTTTAGTAGGAGCTCCTGACCGTGGTACTCAGGAGTCCCATCCTAGACATGATGCAAGACAGGACAAGTGGATTTAACAAGCAAGTAAGAAAGAACCACCCACGGTGTCAAGGCAAGTCAAGTTAAGTTATCAAGATAAATCATGTCAGGGTACTTGTCAGGAGTGCGCCACGACGGGCCACTATCATGTCAGGTTGGTCATGTCAGGAGTGCACCACCACGGGTCACTGTCGTGTTATGCTAGTTCCTTGTCATATCATGCCATGTACAATAGTCATTCCAAACATATTAAGTAAAATCAAGTTTATGACAAAAGGCGTAAGGATATAAAATGGGTGTAAAATATCTAATAAAATATCAATATATAGGGCTATAGAAAATCCAAGCTTAAAGAAATAAGACCAAACTCCAAGAGCCAATGGGTTAAGCAAGGGGATCAGGGGAGCAGCGTAGGTGAAAAGTCACGCACGCTGAGAGAGCAGCGTAGGTGAAAAGTCACACACGCTGAGAGAGCAGCGTAGGTGAAAAGTTACGCACGCTCAAGGGAGCAGCTGCGTGAAAGTCACGCACGCTCGAGGAGCAGCTGCGTGAAAAGTCACGCACGCTCGAGGGAGCAGCTGCGTGAAAAGTCACACACGCTCGAGGGAGCAGCTGCGTAAAAAGTCACGCACGCTCAAGGGAGCAGCTGCGTGAAAGTCACGCACGCTCAAGGAAGCAGCTGCGTGAAAAGTCACGCACACTCAAGGGAGCAGCTGCGTGAAAGTCACGCACGCTCAAGGGAGCAATGTACGTGCAAAAGCACGCAAGCAGGGAGCTGCGTACGCGTAAAAAAACACGCATGCAGGGTCTGAGTCTTCTTCTCCATGGCTGAGAAGAAGCTCCAATGGCTCTAAAACTTCAAAACCTCATAACTTGGCTATCCGAACTCCAAATCCAGATTTCCAAAGTTCTTACCAGGGTGGAATTGAATGCTCTTCCACATGGAAACATCAAAAACCCATAAAATCCAACTTAAGTAGCTCAAACCATGCAAAATCCAAAAATAGATATAACTTAGATCTACAACAATGGAGGCTCCAAATCACAAAAACCCAAGTTCTAATGTTGATCACCATGTCCTAATCTAGCAAATGAACCAAGAAAATAGGGCTCTCATGAAGTGGCAAGGTGCACTTGCCTAGGGTTAGGAGAGTTGTGTTGAGGAAGGAGAAGAAGAAGAAGAAGGAAATAAATGGTGGTTATGAGGAGAGAGAGAGTGGTAGGTGGGGATATAAAGAGGGAGAGTTGTGGTGGGTTGAGGGGTAGCATAGGTTAAGGTGATCCACTACATAAACCAAACCGAACCAAACCAATAAAACTGAGCCAAGCCAAAAACCCAAATACGAGAAATACCGAAGTCCCACAAGTTAAGAAAAAAAATAAAAATAAAAATACATGCCAAAATCCAGATACGAGTATAAATATGAAATACGGGAAATACGGGAAATGAGGGTGACAACTCTACCCACCTTAAAAGATTTCCGTCCTCGGAATTTAATCAAGGAGCCAGAGATTGCTACGACAAGCTACACTAAGCACAGGCAAGCTACACTAAGCAGTCCAATCATACAATCATACAATGCAAGCAAGGAAGGGAAAATGTAAGGCATAAGAAAGACATTATACCTCACGAGCCAAACAGGTAGGGATATCGCGATCGGATGTCGTCCTCATGCTCCCACGTTGACTCACCTAGAGAGTGATGACCCCAAGTAACACGGACTAATTTAATAGTCTTGTTCTTGAGTATCTTTTCCTTCCGGTCCAAAATAGACACGGGCCTCTCCTCATACGAAAGGTTGGTACCAACAACCAATTCCGAATGGTCTAGGATGTGGCTCGGGTCCGGAATATACCGTCGTAATTGGGACACATGGAATACATCATGCACCTCACTTAGCGACGGCGGAAGAGCGAGACGATAGGATACATCTCCTACTCGCTCTAGAATATCGAATGGCCCTATATACCTAGGACTAAGCTTTTCCCGTACGCCGAAGCGAATGACGCCGCGGTTAGGCGAGATCCTAAGGAATACATGGTCGCCGACAGCAAATTCTAAGGGACGCCGATGAGCATTGGCCCAATGGCGCTGGCGGTCCTGGGCAACTCGGAGGTGATCTCTGACCTTCCTGACCACTTCAACCGTCTGGGAAATCAATTCGGGTCCGAGCATCTGTCTCTCCCCGACATCGTCCCATGCTAGCGGGGATCTGCACTTCCTGCCATAAAGAGCCTCGAAGGGTGCCATCTGGATACTGGCATGATAACTGTTGTTTTACGAGAATTCCATCAGGTGCAGATGATTCTCCCATGAACCACCAAAGTCGAGCGTACAGGATCTCAACATATCTTTAAGAGTCTGGATTATGCGCTCTGATTGACCATCCGTCTGCGAGTGATAAGCTGAGCTGAATTGAAGGCGAGTCCCCAAACTCTTCTGCAAGCTGCGCCAAAAGTGTGATGTGAATCTTGAATCCCTCTCTGAGGTGATGCTGACTGGCACACCGTGAAGCCTGACGATCTGCCTGTGGTACATCTCTGCTAGCTGCGCCGTCGACTGTCCAACTCTGTATAGGAGAAAGTGTGCCACCTTGGTAAGCCTGTCCACAATTACCCAAATAGCATCTCTGCCGGCCGGAGATCTGGGCAATCCGGTCACGAAATCTATAGTTATATGCTCCCATTTCCATTCTAGGATCGGTAAGGGTTGAAGAAGTCCAGCGGGCCTCTGATGTTCAGCTTTAACCTGTTGGCAAACCAAACACCGAGAGACAAACCGGGCTATCTCCCTCTTCATGCCATTCCACCAGAAATGCTGACGAATATCACAGTACATCTTCGTACCACCCGGATGAATAGAATATTGTGAACTGTGGGCTTCTGTCATGACTTCCTGTCTGATATCTCCATTGGGTACACAAAGACGCTTACCATGTCGAAGTGTACCGTCTTCATGGATACATAACTCTGGCCTTCTTCCTGCTTCGCACTCTGCTCTGAGTCGCTGGATCTTGAAATCTGTCGACTGCGCCACTCGGATTCTCTCAACTATGCTGGACTGAATCTGTAGGCTGGCCATCAATGCCACGCTGGTTGGAAGAACCACTTCAATTCCCATCTTCTGAAGATCTGCCAATAATTCTGGTTGCGCCGTCAGGAAATAAACTCCGGCTCTCCTACTCAATGCATCTGCTACAACGTTGGCCTTCCCGGGATGATACTGTAAATCCACATCATAATCCACCAATAGCTCGAGCCATCTTCTCTGCCGCATATTAAGGTCCTTCTGGGTGAAAACATACTTCAGGATCTTATGATCAGTAAAGATCTCCACTCTATCTCCGTACAAGTAGTGTCTCCACAACTTCACAGCAAACACTACCGCCGCCAATTCCAAGTCGTGGGTCGGATAATTCTTCTCATGATCACGAAGTTGGCGTGACGCATAAGGTATTACCTTCCCATGCTACATCAAGACACACCCCAATCCTCTGCCTGAAGCGTCGCAATAAACTGTGAATCCTCCGGTCCCATCTGGAAGGGTGAGAATGGGAGCCGTTATCAAACCTTGCTTCAACTTCTCAAATGATTCCTGACACTCTGCTGTCCAAACAAACGGCACATCCTTGCGGGTCAACTGGGTCATCGGCGCTGAAATCCTGGCAAAATCTGAAACGAACCGCCGGTAGTAGTCGGCCAATCCAAGGAAGCTGCGAACCTCTGCCACTGAGCTGGGTATCGGCCATGACTCGATAGCCACAATCTTCTGGGGATCCACTTCCACTCCTCCTCGGGTAATGATGTGACCCAAGTACGAAATGCGATAGAGCCAGAACTCGCATTTACTGAACTTGGCGTACAACTGATGCTCCCTAAGAGTCTGAAGGACGACTCTGAGATGCTGCTCATGCTCTGCTTCACTCTTACTGTAGACCAGGATATCATCTAGGAACACGATCACAAATTGGTCCAAGTAAGGCATGAAAATGCGATTCATGAGGTCCATGAATACGGTCGGCGCATTGGTCGCTCCAAAGGGCATAACAAGGAACTCCCAATGTCCATACCTCGATCTGAATGCTGTCTTCGGGATGTCCTGCTCTCTGACTCTGATCTGGTGGTATCCCGACCGCAAGTCGATCTTCGAAAACACTTAAGCCCCTCTGAGCTGATCAAATAAGTCATCTATCCTCGGAAGAGGGTATCTGTTCTTGATTGTCACCGAATTCAAGGTACGATAATCAACACATAGCCTGGACGTACCATCCTTCTTTTTCACAAGAAGCATCGGGGCTCCCCAAGGCGATCCACTTGCACGGATGAATCCCTTGGTCCTCAATTCTTCAATCATCTTGTACAAAATCTCCAATTCTGAAGGTGCCATTTTGTAGACTCGCTCTGATACTGGTGCTGTCCCGGGAATCAAGTCTATAGTGAACTCAATCTCCCGCTCTGGCGGCATCCCTGGAAGCTCCTCTGGAAAGACATCTGGAAACTCTTCAACTATCCGGGGTAACTGCACTGCTGCTACTGTCATCTGTAATGTTGGGGAAGATGGCTCTACTGCGCCTCTGGAAAACGAAAACTCTGGCTCGCCGGGGATACTAAAGACAACTCTGCCAATATGGCAGTCTATCCTAGCATACTGGTTCCTCAACCAATCCATGCCTAGGACCACATCATAGTCTGCCATAGGAAACTCTATAAATCTAGCGGGGAACTCCCTACCGCTAACTACGATCCGACACGAGAAAAACACTCGATCTACTCCCACAAGACCATTACCAGTAAGTATATTGAGCCTCACTGATAATGACTCGGGCTCCAATCATATCCGTGTCGCGAATCGTGCAGACATGAATGAATGCGATGTACCAAAATCAAATAATACAGACGCTGGAGAGGAGTTGACGAGAATAGTACCTGCCACTACCTCACCTGGTGCAACTTCTTCTTCCATAGCCATCATCATGGCCTGACCTTGTCCTCTGGCTGCTGGTCCCCTCTGCTGGAAACCTCTCTACCTATTCTGGGTCTGAGCTTGGGCTTGTGCATACTGCTGGGGGTGTTGTTGCTGGAATGCCTGAGACTGAGGCGGCAAGGGCCTCGAAGACTGATATTGTTGCTGCTGAACTGGTACTGGGGCCGGTCCTCTCACCGAAGAGCTAGAAGGGTTGGATGCTGATGAACCACCCCTATTTGGGTAAGCCCCTATCCTATGATCTGCTGCTCCACAAGCCAGGCACAATCCCTGTGCCCTGCGACAGTCTGCCACCACATGCCCTGGCTTCCCGCAATGAGAACATCCCATCGCGGAAGTCTTCTTCTGCTTCTGCTGCTGCGGGTACGTCGGGGTCGAATGCTGAACCGACGTTACTGAGGCCGCCCGCCTCGGAGTTCCAATGGTCAATCCCCTAGCTGCCGGGGCTGGAGCTGATGATTGGTGCATCTGGCTGTGGGACCGCTTCCTACTTTCGGTCCTATCTACGATCCTCTGGGAGGTATACTCATGCCTCCTAGCTGCTCTCAAGACTGCATCGAACGTCTGGTGCTCGAACTGCTCCACTGCTAACAAGATCTCCAAATGCAGTCCCTGCTGGAACCGCTGGGCTCTATCAAACTCGGTCTCCACCAAGGTGGGGGCAAACCTACTGAGTCTAGAAAACTCCGATGCATAACTGTCGACTGTTCTGCCTCCTTGCTTCAAGTTGGTAAATCTGGTCTGCAGGTCGTACCGAGCCACAGCATCGAAATACTTCGTCTAGAATCTCTCTCTAAATACTGCCCAAGCAATGGGCACCACTAATCCCATGGCTTGTGCTGCCTACCAACTGCGAGCCAAGTCCAACAACTGCAGGCGTACCACCACCACCTTCTCATTCTCAGGTGTCCTAGCTGCTTCCAGAATCACCTCGGTATCCTGAAGCCATGCATCCGCGGCAATCGCATCCACGGTGCCGTCGAAGAAAGGAGGGTTCAATCGCTTGAAGCTGTTCGCTGCCAAGTTCCCTGGATGTCCGCCTCGGGTCAAAGCATCTTGAACTGTCTGGTGCAGGGCGTCGCTTCGACGATCCTGGGAAGCTATCAAGGTTCTGATGAGGCCTACTAAGGTACCATCATCTGGCTCTGCGGGCTGGACGGGCCGAACTGGTGACTCTCCTCCAGTAGGTATCACTCTGGAGGCTACCCCGGAATGCTGGGCTTGATCTCCGGGTTGCTGCTGGTCCACGGGAGGTGCTCATCCTTGCTGATCGGCAGGGTCAGGTACAGTGTCGCTGAGGAAGATGACACAGGAAAACAATAAGGAAGGACCAGGACAGATCAATGATACAAGCATGTAATCAGGGCAAGAATTTTAGGGATTTGAAAATACGGGCGGAGATCAAGGACGAATACTGATTGAGACATCTATTCGGTAAACCCTCACATTTCTTGATTGACAAGACCTGCATGGGCCACCACTTAAACCATGTCACGCCCCAGAACCAGAATACTGGAGAGCGGGGGCAGACATAGCCAGCTACGTATATTGAAATAGAATACATCTCAACTATACGGTCACGGCTGTCTAGATATGAGGGTTTACTACAAGCCAACAGTCTCTTAAGGTCAAGCCTATTGTCTCAATCTCAAGCAAGTAATATAATTACAAGATGTTTGACCACCAAATATACAATAAAAGGCGTCCCAAATATTATATATCGGCTGATCATGAAGCTAGTCGTACAAAATGCGAGGACTAGCAAGAGTTTAAGTCATTCATGATCAACCCTAGGATTTGTTAATCATGCTTACAGCCCGTAGGCAGACAGTAAGTAAAAGTGCTACGAGCTAACAGGCGCTCGTCGGCTAAACGCCTCAAAAGAATAAGTTTACAACAGAGTGAGCGAAACAAAATAGAAAACCCACTCGGAGCCCGGGTTCCTTCTAGTCGCCACCATTGGGCTGGAAGCTTGGTAGATCCTCGGGAGCTGCTCCGAAATATGGCCACACAAAACTAGCTGGGTCAACCCCAGAAAGAGCAAGTGCCACAAGGGGGCCACGAAATAAGAACAAAAGCCAGCAATCAGCACAAGAAAATTTAATATTAAAACTAGAAGTTACGAAAACATGTCAGGATGATATACGACGAGATAACCATGGAACTATTCCGATAGCCAGGTTACAACCCGTAAACCAAACAAGGACCGGGGTTGTAACCCTTCATCTGAACAGAACTTGGTTTCCCACCATTTATCGGCAAGATAATAATGCAAGAAATCAAGACAGGGAGCAATCTTGTACTGGATCAAGACATGGCTAAACTGGTTATACCTCATTCAATCAATCACGGCCAAGCAGATACTACGGCTTACTACTTTAACTAACTAGGGTTATCACAGGCCTAATTACTAACAAGATGCAGTAAGATTGTTCCACAGCCACAAGCCCTGCAGACCATCCAGGTTACCCAGGTCGAAAGTTAGGGGTTGAATTCAGGTGGGTTCATCGTCCAGAAGACAAATGTACCCTTAGGTGACTTAGAGGGTGCAACACGCGACGGTGTGCTGGAAATGTGCCATACTCGACGGCAGGCTACAGATCCCAAGAGCGCCCAGGTAACGGGATTGCCCGTAGCTGTGTCATCTCTTCATGACTACTGTGTTATTCTAGTTATTAACCTTAATCCATTTTAGTAGGAGCTCCTGACCGTGGTACTCAGGAGTCCCATCCTAGACATGATGCAAGACAGGACAAGTGGATTTAACAAGCAAGCAAGAAAGAACCACCCACGGTGTCAAGGCAAGTCAAGTTAAGTTATCAAGATAAATCATGTCAGGGTACTTGTCAGGAGTACGCCACGACGGGCCACTATCATGTCAGGTTGGTCATGTCAGGAGTGCACCACCACGGGTCACTGTCGTGTTATGCTAGTTCCTTGTCATATCATGCCATATACAATAGTCATTCCAAACATATTAAGTAAAATCAAGTTTATGACAAAAGGCGTAAGGATATAAAATGGGCGTAAAATATCTAAGAAAATATCAATATATAGGGCTATAGAAAAGCCAAGCTTAAAGAAATAAGACCAAACTCCAAGAGCCAATGGATTAAGCAAGGGGATCAGGGGAGCAGCGTAGGTGAAAAGTCATGCACGCTGAGAGAGCAGCGTAGGTGAAAAGTCACACACGCTCAAGGGAGCAGCTGCGTGAAAGTCACGCACGCTCGAGGGAGCAGCTGCGTGAAAAGTCACGCACGCTCGAGGGAGCAGCTGCGTGAAAAGTCACGCACGCTCAAGGGAGCAGCTGCGTAAAAAGTCACGCACGCTCCAGGGAGCAGCTGCGTGAAAAGTCACGCACGCTCAAGGGAGCAGCTGCGTGAAAAGTCACGCACGCTCAAGGAAGCAGCTGCGTGAAAAGTCACGCACGCTCAAGGGAGCAGCTGCGTGAAAGTCACGTACGCTCAAGGGAGCAGCGTACGTACAAAAGCACGCAAGCAGAGAGCTGCATACGCGTAAAAAAATACGCACGCAGGGTCTGGGTCTTCTTCTCCATGGCTGAGAAGAAGCTCCAATGGCTCCAAAACTTCAAAACCTCATAACTTGGCTATCCGAACTCCAAATCCAGATTTCCAAAGGTCTAACCAGGGTGGAATTGAATGCTCTTCCACATGGAAACATCAAAAACCCATAAAATCCAACTTAAGTAGCTCAAACCATACAAAATCCGAAAATAGATATAACTTAGATCTACAACAATGGAGGCTCCAAATCACAAAAACCCAAGTTCTAATGTTGATCACCATGTCCTAATCTAGCAAATGAACCAAAAAAATAGGGCTCTCATGAAGTGGCAAGGTGCACTTGCCTAGGGTTAGGAGAGTTGTGTTGAGGAAGGAGAAGAAGAAGAAGAAGGAAATAAATGGTGGTTATGAGGAGAGAGAGTGGTAGGTGGGGATATAAAGAGGGGGAGTTGTGGTAGGTTGAGGGGTAGCATAGGTTAAGGTGATCCACTACATAAACCAAACCGAACCAAACCAATAAAACCGAGCCAAGCCAAAAACCCAAATACGAGAAATACCGAAGTCCCACAAGTTAAAAAAAAAAATACATGCCAAAATCCAGATACGAGTATAAATACGAAATACGGGAAATACGGGAAATGAGGGTGACAGGTGGCTGCCTTGTGCAGCCCCATATGCCCTTCCCTCTCACACCCCAAACATCCACATTTCCATCCTCTATCTATCTATCTATCTATCTAGCTATCTATCTATATATACATCTATCTATATAGCATCTAACATACACACACACACACACACATATCTATATCTCTTAAAACAAAGACACAACATCTCACCCTCTCTAACACCCTACACATATCCTCTAATACAAACTAATACTCATACAAAATCCCCCCTCTTCTACACATAAACATACACACTCAAATCCACATCTACTCACATATTACACTCTCCTCTCAACAAACAAAACCACTAAACTCTCATCAATCCCCCTACTACTCCTCACTCTCAACAAATATAACCACTAAACTCTCATCAAATCCCCCTTCTCTACAAACACACAAACACACCCTCATCTCACCTCATCACACTAAACACATAACAACCTCCCCCTCTCTACTCTTTACACATAATACACACAACCACACTCTCAAGACACACAACACCACATCCTTTTCTAATGAATCCCTTCCCCTCTCTACTCACAAACACACACACACAAATTCTCCTCCCTCTCTTCACACTACACATAACACACACCCACATCTATACATATGAATCTCATAACCAAAACCCCCCAAAACAGTCCAAAAACATATATATAGCAATATTTGATGTTTCTACATAAAAATAGGCTTGTAGGCTAATATACTTAGATTCAAACATTGACATACAAATGAAAACCAATCTAACCATCCTAACCATGGCTAATCTATCCTCTAACACATGTAAATCTGAAATTAAAAGACTATAAACCCTATTGAGCATAAAAACATGTCACGACCCGCACCCTAGAGTAAGGGCACGAGAAGTGGGTACGTCCAGCCTACGCCGCAGTGTCGACGGTAGAACACTGTCCTAGGTCAATCATCTAACAATATAAGGTACCTGTACAGTATATACACTCCGAATGGAGGTGACATAGCATAATACAGTCTCAATCACATCTAAGGCAGAAAATGATAAGATAGATAGATAGATAGATAGATAGATATGAAATAAAATGAATCCACAGAGATACAACCAGATAGAAGTCTAAGTGTCTAAGATATCACAAATCCAAATAACATCTCAAATCTTAAATACAGTAATCCATAGAATGTAAATATACAATAAAAAGATATCCTAGACTAAAGGAGTGTCATCCACTGCTAAGGGATCCTGTTACTAATCCAGGTCACAGCAATCCTCTATGGCAGTCCCATAATATATGGGACATAGCGCCTCGTCATCATCCTCTGTAATATTTTTAACAGGTCCTGTCAGAACAGGAGCGAGCATAATACATCTCAACAAATCATAACAGGTTAGGAAATATAAACATGCTAGAGAGTAAGATACATAAAACTGAAGGAACAACATGATGTACATAAAAACATAAGAGATATTTATAAACTGGAAATATATATATGGTAGGTAAGAACTGTAAGTGACTAGTGATTTAGAGCACAATATGGTTATATAAATGGCACGATATTGTACACGAGTAATCTACAGAGGTTATACACGAGTAAGCTATAAGATTGAGTACATAACTACTTCTACTCCACCGCCCCCAATTAATAGACAAGGATCCAGTCAAATTATGTTATTGCACATGATGAGGAATGTACACGAAGGTCATGTGAGGACATGAGAGTATATGATTTCACACGATTTGTACACGAATGTCGCAAATACAAGGAGTACACGATGCTCATGATAAAGTACACGAACATGAAATATCCGATGTATCCGCTAAGGGGATACTATCGCACGACAAGATCTATATAGTACTAATCCGTGTTACCAACGTGTTAGCATCAAGTAAAGTAATCTAAAGCAGGAAATATAATCCTAAACAAGATATGAAATGATCAGAGAATGTACTCGACTGGTATCCTGAATATCTGAAGAGAATATACTGTTCGAAGAGTAGTATTTGGCTCCTATAGAATAGTACAAGTCGCTATATGTCTAAAATAGTAAAATAGACTGCTACAATGCATCTATATGATGTTTGGGGTCAAACTAGGCTAAAGTAAACCTTTGGTCAACTCTAGTCAACTACACTAGTCAAACAAGGTCAACTAGGTCAAGCCTAACCCAAACAAGTCTCACTAAGCCTAGCCAGCCTATTCTAGCAAACACACACCATCACAAAGTCATACCAGTCTATCTACACCAATCCACATGTGTTTACATACCATATACACATAGGCTACCTCATAGAAATACATCCTATAGGCTATGTGCCATATAGTCTATATCACACATTCTCACACATTATATATACACTAACTTAATATGATTAACACACACATTTATATACCACATTATGCATATAGATAAAATATATATTTATATATACATAGAGTGATGGGGGGGTAATATGGCATGTGTGTCTATGTGTACATGTACATAGTATTGTAGATAGGGTGAGTAAGTGATACAATTTCACATTTGTGACAATGTGAATAAGTATGTGTACAAACTATCATGTGTGTGTGTGTCAAATATAACCGTGTGTGTCAATGAGTGAGGGAACATGATAACAGGAAACAGTGTACAGTACAATGTGTGTGTAGGTCAGTGTAATGGAGCAACATGAAAGAGTGTGTGATAATCTCAGGTTGTTCAGTGTGTCATCAGTCCAGCTATGTGTATGTTAACAGTGTAATAGTGTAATAGGAAAGGGTTCTCAGGATTTTAAGCATAGTGTTCAAGTGACAGTTTAGTTTAGATAGGGTGTTGTGTAATTTAATGTGTGTGATATAGTGTGTGTAATAGGAATCAATAGATAGCAGTGGATAGATAATCAGTAGGGTGTCCAAGTGAAATCTGTAGGGTGTGTGTACAGGAATTAGCTAATCTCAGCTAACAGTGCTAATGCACATGTTCTCAGGATATACGTGTGTTCAAATGACAGTTAACAGTGTACACATCAGTTCAACCAATTCGAACCGAATTCTTGTGTTAACATCCCAACCTAACATGATCATCAAACCTTACATACATAATTTAACTAATCATGGTAGTTTAAACATCAATAAACAGTTTAAAATAAAAATCTAATTTCAGAATATAACAGCAGTAAACCAATGTATCAGAAAAAATAGGAAATTACAAATCGACAATTAAAATATGTTAATATTACAATTAAATGGTTGATAATTAAACCCCCCCCCCTCATGTGGTCGTGTCCCAAGAGTCAATTCGTGTCACCCCATGCCGGATACGGCATGTCCAAGTCATGAAACATGCACAAACACGCTGCGTGCACAGACTGCATCGCTGCGATGCAGTCACCTCATGGGCACGACATGAGACACGTGTGGCCTCGTGGTCATGCCCACGTATAGCCCACGTGTCAGGCTACTGCCCCCACCTCTGTGTCAAATGGCACGTGTCCAAGTATCGTGTACAGTGTACACGACACATCGGACAACAGGACAGTACGCGCGTGTCAGTACAGCGTGTTTGTGTCCTCGTGTGGACACGACACGACACAGAACCGACTCGACACAGACACTAAAATACTGATGACACCAAACACTACAAATCCCATCAAACACATTCCAAAAATAACAGAAATTACACGAGTGTGGTATTTCATCAAACACCTAGACTAGGAAATAGGTACGTGTCCGATACGGACATGAAACCTAATGCAAACGACACCAAACCTTCACCACAGCTAGGGGACACCTAGATCTAGGCTACCATGCAATAAAAATAGAATTAAAATGGAATTTGAAGGGTTTACCTATAGGTTGCAAGGATCAAGAAAAAGCCCCAAATTAAACGGTTCCCGTTGCTAGCCAAATCCTCCAAATTGCATAAAAACTAAAATTACTCCCCATGAACAGAAAATAGAGGTTGATTAGAATCATATACAAAAGATTTGGGTCAAAAAAGATTGAAAATAGATTTAATAGGAATTTGGAAAGTTGGGAATTTATCTTTCCTTCTTAAGAGTTGGTTGAGCACAAAAGAGGCAAGAAAAAGGAAAGGGAATTATAAATAGGGGCAATTCCTATGTGTGGCTGGCCATGTATGGGCTTAGTTAGGGTTAGGGTTTCAAGTTATGGGCCTATGGGCTTAATTACATAAGTCATGAAATTCAAATCACAAGTCATAAGTCATTTCACCTATTCTTAATTCTTCCTATTGAAACTAGTTTCTAATGACTAAAATGAGGTTGACTTAAGTTAGACTAGGGTCACACCATTGCCTACTAAGTCACCATAGCTAGGGTTAGCTTCTAGGTCAATCTACAAAGTCTCAATTAGCCCAAGTCAAAATGGCAATCACCAATTCAATAAATTAAAATAAATTCAAAAATTCACCAAATGATCAAAATACCCTCAGCTAAAATATGGTAGTGACAAAAACAAACACATGGGGTGCCTCCTTTGGAAACTCTCCATGGGAGACACCAAACCTATCACAAACTCCTAAAAAGGACTCAAAAGAGCCTCTAAAACATTCCTAATGGTGGTTCAGGCATGGGGGTGATTCCTATGGGTTCAAATCTATCAAAAATTCATAGAAATATGAATTAGAGAGAAGGTTTTACCTATTAGAAGTTGGATCCTAATTATTCAACCCAAGAACATGGTTCCAACACGGAAATTCCTAGAAATTGGACTCCTCTACTTGCTCCTTGCTCCCCAGTCTAAGCTTGTACCTTTTTCTTGGTAGATTGAGTGAAAAGGAGGGAGAAAGACTTGGTTTGGGAGATCAAATCAACAGAGGAGCCCTCAAGTTTGGGAAAGAACTCAAAATGGAGGAAAGGAGGCTACAAATGAAAATGAAATGGAGAGACCTCTCCCCCCATGGTCGGCCCTAGTAGGAGCCCTAATGGGTTTGTGAAAAGTCTAGGATGCCCTCATTTAGTCTCTCTTGGATAACTTAAGTCAATGCAAGAAGGTTGGGGTCAAAAGGGTCAAGTTTCTAATATCTAAATGACTAAACTTGTCATGTGGGTTTAGTCTAAATACACTAACCTAATGAGATGAGTTTGTGGGCCATGTCTAACTAATCTTTGGGTTCCGACTAGAGTCTAAAGTACCTGGGTCACTAACACAAGTCAAAACTAGACGAAACTCAAACCAAGCTAAACTAATCCCAAAAATACAATATGAATAAATAAATATTCATAAAAATATTAGAATATAAAAAATGACAAATTTACCCTCAATTTTGAAAACAGGCAGTTACATGATGTCTAAAGGTACTCATTATTCTTATATTTTGATTTACGATACAATTGGAGTCAATAAATGCAAAATAGAGCTAACTGGCGATTCTGGACAATTTTGACACTCTTTAGTAATTTTGGACATAACTCTCTCACTTAAATTTGGAAATCTAAGACAGAGATCTACAACTTTCTTATTTTGAGTTTTTGGAGATTCAGGTTGCATCAAGGACGAAATCAGGCTTGAAGTTTTGTCAACTACGTTGTGCATGAAAATAAGAGCTAAAACAACTATTTCCCTAGTTGTTCTATGATTTTATTTTATTTCTGGGATATTATAGGATTTTTGGGACATATTGTGGGCTTCCAAAAACCAAATAACATGGTTTAAAAGAGGTAAAAATTAGGAGAAAAGGAGAACCACAACACACCACTCTTCTTCTTATTCTTCAACTTTTTTTGTAAATTTTTCTATGAACATGTGTGGCTAAGTCTTGTTGGTTAAGCCTCAGAATCAACAAAAAGTTGTGATATCTAATTTTTGTTTATATGTTTGATTCATGCTTTGTGTATCAGATGTTTTCTTATGCATATTTCCATGATTTTCTTATTTAATTACTAGGAGGCCTACTAGTTTATTATTCTTTTCAATCTAATGCTAAGTTAGATATTGAATCCATAATTATTCGATCTCTCTAATTTGTGAAGCAACCAAGATTGTGAAGCAACCATGGTTTAATGATTTGCTACGTTGGAAATCAATTATTAGATCTAGGAGGAAAATAATCGACTAAATTAAATGCAATCAATTGTGCTTGTGTTGTTTGGCTTCATCAATCTCATTGAGTTTAATACGCTACTAGATTAAACCTTTAGCGCTTGTTTGGGGTTGTTTGGTAGTTAAGGTTTATTAGATCGCTAGTTTCTAATTAGCTGTGGATAAAGGAGATATGAAAATAAATCCAACAATGAATATTCAGAGTACGAATTAGTATATGCTTGCATTTATGATCAGTTTTAAGATTCTGATAGTGAACGTTTACTTAGACCAATGTTTGTTATCTTGAATGTTTTCGATATGTTATGTTCTTCTTAATTTTCTTTCATTATATTTAATCCCAGTTCCATATTCACATAGCATAAAACTAATCTAATTACTCTCGATGGAAACTTTCTTTACTCACACTACTACATTTTCAAGGGTACAAGATTTTTATTTTTTGGGTGCCTACGACAATATACTAGTAGGGTTGATAATATGTTATTCAAAACTTAATTTATCGATCGAGGTTCGTTTTAAAAAATTGGACGATGAATTTGATATGTATCATCGAAGGCGCATATGGTATTCCTTGATGTATGGTATTCAATAGATTTCAAATTGGTCATACGTACACGATGAATTCGATCTGTATCATCAAAAATACCATATTAAGAAATTTGAAAAAATCAATTTGTGTATTCTCGGAGTGTCGCAACAAGACTTCTGTCGTTGGACTCGTAGTGTCTAACTTGTCCAGTGTCTCAAGTGTTGTCTAACTTTGAGATAGTCATTAGGATTGCCGTATTGTAGGCTACACGATCCGATTCAATGGATATCTTTGTGTTCCATTCATCGAATTACAATTTTAGAAGCTTCATTGAGATTCTATCATCGTTAAGACCTTGTTTGACATATAACTTGACCCATTTAGAGACCGGCAAAATTTGACCAAATGTTGACCTAAATCTAATACCCTGTAGGCCCACAAAGGGACTCCATTTAACCCTGATAATGACTCATAATTATGAGGACTGCCAAAATTTTGGCAGTACTAACGTGTATATATTTAGGACTTCTAAAATTTTGTTAGTCCACATACAAAATTGCCAAAATTTTGGTAGTCAATTCAGAAACTGTCATAGGACTGCCAAAATTTTAGTAGTCCTAAGTTTCTGTCTTAAAGTTGTAGTTCCCCCAAAATTGTGAACATGAAAATAAACTAAATAAGCAATAATAGGAAATAATTGCAAAAATAAATTTCAAGACTACTGTACAAGATAGAAAACTATACTAATCATTAAAGTAATAAGATTGAAGATGAAAATGGTTTAGAAGAGCAGAGATATGAAAGGGAAGATAAGATGAGGGAGAAGGCTCCTATAATGAAAAAAATAAGGTGACAAGTCACGATATATATGGATATGACTTCCAAGAAGTTCGGAACATGTGTGTAAGTATGGGTAACCATATCGGTAATGTTTGTATCCATATTAGTAATCGTACCAGTAATTTCTATATTCGTATGAAAAATCGTATTGGTAATATTCGTATCAGTATTAGTTTATACGTGTTGGTAATGTCATTATATGTATCAACAAACTAGAAATATGAAAATTATAACTCCAAAATACAATTTGTTTCTTCAAAATATATTATATATGTACTCTTTCATTAACTTTGCCAAAATGAAACAAAATTATACATTTTATTCTCTACATGTTGTTTTCACTCACGAGCAATTTCTGCTACAAAATGAGATGATATCTGCTCAGTTCCGTGAGTAGAACACTGTGATAATCACTCGTCTTCGCGATCAGGATTACCGCACTACCATTTAGGTCCACTCCTTAGCCAACTCTATAGCAGATCTCCAGTTCAGCCAAGCTCATCATCCAGTTACACCCTTTCCAGTGGCTCGTAACCCTTCACGTTCAGGCTACTGGATCGATGGCCCATTTGTTCAGTAGTACTTTGATCAGATTGGAGCCTACGTCGATGCTCACTAGCCAGATGATGATCCTACAGATGGTGATAGCCTATAGATGCTATCATGCTAGGACGCTTCTGGAGATATTTTCTTATTTTTATTATGGAATTATATCATTTCTTTTCAGATGATTGTATGAGATATCTTCTTGTTATCTATGCTACTTGGACTATGCTTTTTCATTTTAAGATGATTGTACTAAAAACATCTTAAGCATTCTCTATGATGTTTTTCTGATTCACATGATTATGATTCCTTTTGACTGACTATGTGTTAGAATCTATGCATGCAAATATGTCGATAATATTGCTCTTAAATATACCTATTATTATATGACAAAAATATGACAAATTATTTTCCTAATATTTTCAATAAAAAAAAGAAGTAATTTTTTTCATTCATAACAACATGGGAGCTTCCATCTTTTAGTGTGCTATTTTCTTCCGAATATCTTCTCTATTTATTTCGATGGACCTTACCTTTCCGTATGAGTAAATGACAAAATGGTAGAAATGACAATACAAATATGATATATGATTATGAGATATTATTATGAGCTATTGTGATATGTCAATATTCATACTTTGTTTTTGTTTATTTTGTTCATTATAAGACAAAACAGGTTTACATGTCTACAGAAACAGTAGCCTTTGCAGCTTTTGCACAAATCAGAGGAAACATTAGATTACGGGGGAGCTCGTGTCAAAGCTCACATACCAAATCAAGATCAAAGGCTACATAGCAACTGATTTGTATTGTCACAGTTTATCAATTATCATAATGGGGAGATTGTTGACACAAATTAGGTCATCGTCAACCTGATTATGATAATTGATAAAACCGAGTTTAAAAACAAAGTACATTTACTAAACGTAAAAAATATTTTCTGAAGACAGGCATCTGCACCAGACATCTAGATCCTCTCTTGTCTAGTCTTTTCATGATTTAAGCAATTTAGTCTTATATTTTATCAAGTCTAGGACTATTGTGAGTCGAGTCACACTGGCAACTAAAAAGTACTTAGTCCACTCATAAAAACCTACTACAGTCCACTTACAAAAAGATTACCTCAAGACCACTCAAATAGCCTAAAACCTACTCATCCAAAATCAGACCAAAAACTAGCTGACTAATGCTAAAACCTTTTTCTGAAATAGGCTAACCGAACTTGGTTTTGCTATTTATAAAAATACGACCAATTGTGTAATCCTTGATTTTATGGTTTCAATATTCGAAAATTCAAATATTTTGAGACCAAATTCTGGCCGAACTCTGTCCCAAAATACCCTATAAATAGACATAAATTTTTACATTCTTACTCACTAATCTCTTCTCAATCTTTCTATCCTTTAGTGAGCAAACCCACAGAGCCTAAGCCTTCCCATCTCCAAGATCAACTCCTCGGTCTTCTAGTGCCAAGTACGATCTTGGTTTAGAAGTCTATCATAGTTGTAAGAGCTTGGCTTAGCAAGTTTTCTCTCTAGCTTTAAAGTCAACAAGCCTTCGGATTAAAGCTTGTGGTTTCAAAGTAGTGGCAAGCCTTCGGATTAAATCTTGTGATTCACTATTGGTGATTTAGTGGATACAACTCCAAGCAAGAGTTATCGGGCCTGGACTAGTCCTCTCAGAGAAAACTAGAATAAAATCTCGATGTATGCGTTTGCTTTCTCTTACCCTTATTGTTTTATATATCTATCTTGCATATACACATTATTACTGATAGTTGTTCACAGCCTTTACTTAGTATAAACTTTTAATTGAATAGATTATTCTGCCTTTACAGCTACACACTAGAATCGTACGACATCACGTCCCTGCGAGGACGACCTGTAAGCCCTCTGAACTTTAATATTAGAGTTAGTTGACAATTAGGGTTTGGTTTGAATTAAATTTGAAATTTTATTAGTCGATAATTTTTGCACTTTCATTTATGGTCGTAAGATACTCTTTATCATAGTTTCGACAGTAGCAGCACTAGATTAGCTATTTTATTCCAACCAGCTTCACCTACACGACCTAGACAAGTCCACAAACACTTAGCCTTCATGTCCTACTCAAACACATCTCCTTATGCTATATTTTAATTACATAATATTAATACCAAAAATTCGATTCCTAACTTGTACATATACCCGGTGATCATTTCGATTGAATTTCAAGTCACAATTTTGACTCGATTTCTTTGACCAACTTTATGGCCATGATCTACACTAAGACCATGACTCTTATGACCCATGTGTCCCACTAAATTAACTCCATGTTCTACCTATACACATTAATCACCATCGGACCATTTTGGGTCATTCGGACCAACCTAACCCAATTTAGACAGCACCGACTTGAACCTAACCTAACTAGTGTGTGAGGAACTAATCTAAGTGAATTAGACTAGGTTAGCTCATCCAAATTAAGCCCAAATTTAGTCCAAGGCAGCCATGTGTGAGGGAAAGCCAAAGGGTAGAATGTGAATGGAGAGGAAAGCTATAACTCTCAAACCCTTTCATCTCCCCCACTATTACTCTACATTAAAGCCACTAAAACCCAATAACTCCTACTTTTCTCTCATCCTACAACTATAAAATAATTCCCCTACTTTTTCTCCATCTCCTAACTCTCTCCCAAAGCCCTCAAATCAGTCCAAGAACACCTAATACCGAGATCCAAGTAGCCCCTATCAGAACAGTCCCCGCCAGGCACACTGTTGCTTGTATCTGTTGCCCAGGGACTTCCCGACATCCCACGACCCTTTAAGAGGATTCTTTAGAAATATAAGATACCCCTCTATCCTTCCAAGAAGTTTCAAAGCCATGCTAATTCGTTTAAGACCCGAAACTGGCCCTACAAACAGCACCAACCAGCAGCATATACGGCCGAATTTGCCAGGTAAACCTATGACTTTCAACCCTTGTGCACTTTAAGATAGCCAACAAACTACCTCTACAGCACCTATAACACTTACCTCTATGTCTCCCCTACCTTTGCTAGTAGCCACATCTCCTAGGATTGCCCGACAGTCCGTGACTAGCGTTACATGAAGATTGGTCATGGCTAAACTCATTTTGGTGCTTTGTTGTCCTCACCCTCTTGTGATGCCCTACGACAACCCCTGTCCACTTGGTAAGGCACCTGACACCACCTTGAACCCATATTCATGTTGTATATCATGCTCTTTAATTTTTATACATACTTAGGAGCACAACTTCGCCTATCCATCCACTAACAATTAGAAGACACCGAATTAAACCATAGGCTGGTTTGTGTGCACCAAATTGTAATATTATTTACTTATGACTAAAACCCAAGTAACCATGTCTTAAGAAATATTAAATCGCCATTTTTAGGTTTAATTTCAGAAGTTAAAAGTTGTATATTGAGCTGTTCATGATTATTAAATCGATTAGCTAAATGGTTATATGTGAATATATAGGTGGAAATTTCTAAGTTTCATTCATGGTTAATGTTATGTTCTTGTTAGAACAAGTGTTGTTCATAAGTAAGATTAATTTTGCCATGTAAATTAGTAATAGGTGTGATTGTGCATATAGGTTAATTTTATGTTAAAATGTACACAAATAGATCATAACTAGTTGACACAAATATGTAAGTATGATTATATACATGATTAAAAGAATATGTTGTAGCACTTGTATCATATCACTACCAAAAATTAAGGATTAGCGACAGCCGTATCTGTCGCTAATCAATCAGTAAATAGATTTAGCGGCGGACTATCGGTGGATTTTGGCTGAAAAAATTTGTCAAAAAATATCCCGTCGCTAAAAATATTTGTAGCTAAGTTGTCGCCATTCGACGCCTTAGCAACGGATTACCGTCAGAAGGATTCGTATATTTAGCGACGGTTAGCCGACGAACTTTCATCAATTCAAGTATCAGGAAGTTAGGGATACTACTTTTTAGCAACGGACAAGTCCGTCAGTAATATGTCGGTAAACGCGTATTAGAGAGTTTTTGATACGCAAAATTCGTCGCTAATCCATCGCTCATAGTCGCTAATACTCGCCGAATTTACGACGGAATATCCGTCGCTTAGGTCCTGGAAATCTTTCGTGTTTCCTGAACCTAAGCGACGGATATTCCGTCACCGGTTGTCGCTACGTTGTCGCCAATTAGTCACGACATTGGCGACGGATTATTCGTCAGAAAATACTTTCCGACTACTAGCGACGGAATTGCAGCAGATAATTTGTCGCTTAGCTTCTGGGAATCTTTCATATTTCCAGAACCTTGTCAACGGATAATCCGTCGCTTGGTTGTCGCCATCCGTCGCTAACTGGAAATTCTTCAGTTAGCGATGGATATTCCGTCGCTTAGCCGTCGCTTTCTGTCGCTTGGTATTCGCTAGTCCGTCGCTAACTCGAAAATTTATGAAAAAAAATTACATAAAACAGAGCATTTTCTGTTCATACAACATCCGAAACATCAAAACATCATAATATGCATCACACATCACACAAACCAACAAACCAATATACAAATATCCATCACAAATATATCACACAAACCAACATACATCACACACCAATATACAAATATCCATCACAAACTAATATCCAAACATTCACCATTATCCAAAACATTCATTAAAAACTAATAAACACGTGACAATATCCGAAATTCACAAATATTCAACATTTAAAAACATTTCAAAACATTCAAATACAATACATCAATGAGAAGGAGGAGGTGGATCGTCCGCTGGTGGTACTCTCTGCTGCGCCCGACGAAAATACTCCTCCACCATGTATGCCGGTAGGGTATCAAAGACATGGTTTGAAAGTTGGCATAGCTGCTCTGGCAACATCATGTCAAGGAGTGTTGTCACAGCAGGAGGCGGTACAAGAGGGGCAGCAGGGTCAAAAGAAAGACGTCCGACGAAAGAAGGACAGGGAATATCCGAAGCACCGGAAGCAGCAGTAGATGCACTGGGAGCTGAAGAACCGGGAGTAGTAGAAGGATGCGGATTGTACGTGGTCATATGCTCCCGCAAGGACGACACCGCCTCGGTCAGATTCGCAAGCTGTGTCCTTACATCATCGTCTGCCAAGGTCGCAGGAGGAGAAGGCGGGGGCAGTGGAAATATCGGAATGGACGCTTACAACGACGCCAGGGAGACGCATCCGTAGAGGCGCCCTTGCCTAAAGTCATCGACGGTATCTATGAACATGTCATTGTAGCGAGCGACCATAGAAGAGGACGCCTGGGCGGGCGTCGTTCGCCGACATCCTCGGCAGCAAGGGGCTGAATCCGTCTAAGGGCCTCACGATACGCAACCTATCCAATGAATGTGTTTGTACTATAAGTTGTCCTAAGTTATAATCTAAATCCTATGTTTTCCTAAGTTATAGTCTGAATCCTAAGTTTACCTAATTAAGTTAACACTAATTATAATTCTAACATAAATCTCATAAACGTAAGTACTTACATCAGTCTCCTGGGACCTCACGTTGACGAAGCTCCCGTCTGACCGCCTCTTGTACGTATACCAGAATACATCGTGTATGGTGACCGATTCTGCCTTTTTCCCTCCTTTACCGCCTGTTGGGTCTGCATACGAAATATTCGTAGAATTTAATTAACTTCGTATATTAATAGTACCGAATTAAATAGTGGAATAAATTTGCGGTATCTCACCCGATCTGTACGTGTCACTACGTGGGGCCTTGATCCCCCATATGCAGACCCACGGCCCATCGATTCGCCTTCGCTTTCTCCGATTTTAGTTTGTACGCATGAGTATGCATCTTCTCCAAGATCTGCTTATAATACTCCTGCCGGATCCAATCCTTTTTCGAATACGTCGAGCGAAGGTCATACACCGCATCCCACATCTTTTTTCGGCGGCACTTCTGTAGGTCCTACGGATCGCCTTCTCGCGATAGAAGCCCACCAGAACATCCTCTGACATACAAATTCAATTATCACGTAATTAAAAAATGGTAGATTAAAGAGTAATTAATAATTAACCACAATATATATATATATATATATATATATATATATATATATATATATATATATATATATATATTTTATATATATATATACCCTCATCTCGTCGAGCCAGATGTACTGCAAGTCCAGGGCACCTCAGAAAAATTGAGGTAGGGGCCATGGTAGTTATCCCGGATAATACACCCTAGAATCCTGGCAGCATCCCACGAAAAAAAAACCTACAAAGAAGCAACGACTGGATTATTAATATGAATAAATGAAACAAATTTAATAAATTTACTTATGATTCACCCGCGGGCCATAGCACTCGTCGGAACTCGCTCATGGGCCTCTCTGGTGGCGTCGGAGTATCCACGGCTCCGCATATGTACTCACCAGTAACCGGATGTAACTGAGTCCGAGGGTACTCCGGGGCCCACCGTACAGTAACTGGTGGATCCGCTGGCGGAACGGATCGATCAGCGGATGGAGTCGTAGGCCTCGATGAAGGTGACGATAGCCCCGGGGTAGATCGACGGCGGGATGAGTCTGTGCCCAGGGTACTCTCCGGGTCGGCATCGCTAGATGGGGTCGCATCCCGGGAATGCTGATGGCGACCACTACCACCAGCACCACCACCACCACCACGACCACGCCTATGACCAGGACCACCAGCATCAGCACCAGCACTACCACCAGCACCACCACCACGGCGAGTGCTAGCCACGAACACATAAACATAATTAACAATATAGAAGTATAAATGAATATAAAACTAAACTAAAATATATATATACCACCAGCAGGGTGACGAGGGTCATCGCGACGAAACGGACTAAGAGTGCCATCTGCAAAAAGAAAATCATATATTAAGTAGATGATCGAACGACAAAAGCATGAACTGAAATAAGAATGCAGAAGTTTAAACTGAATTCACTAAGTTAGTTGTAAGTGCTTTTATGAGGTCAAACTAAATTCACTAAGTTAATTAGTAGGAAGTGCTTTTATGAGGTAAAAGTAAATTCACTAAGTTAATTGGAAGTGTTTTTAATATATACCGATATTTAATCTAATTATCGTCATCGTCTTCGTCCTCGTCCTCGACCTCGTCTTCATCCTCATCGTCGACTTCATCTGTATCCTCATCCTCATCAAGTTCTTTTTCTTCTTCTTCTTCTTCTTCTTCTTCTTCTTCTTCTTCTTCTTCTTCAGCCTCAATACTTAGGATAATGCACCTCTTTCTCCCCTGGTTGACAGCTAAGTCTTGTGTATCAACCTCTTCCTCCCCTCTATTTTTCTTAACGATATCTTCAACATCCATGGTATCCGACTGTTGTTCCAAGTATTGGGGCTTTTCGATCTGGTCCTCTTGGTATGCTAGGTCTCCAACGTTGAATGTATTTCTAGATTTAATCTTGTATACTGCCTACCAGTCAAATCGATCTCTACGACGCCTTGGGTAGCTTGTATAATAGACTTGAACAACCTGACTTGCTATCGCAAATGTGTCGGACCCTCTATACCTCATGTGATGATTTATATCGTCGAATCCAAATTGTTTATCGATTCTCCAACCAATATTTGGTGTCGTATCGAACCACTCACAATTGAACATCACAATATGCATATCATATGGGGCAGTATATTGTAAATCTATAATATCCTGAAGCACTCCATAATAGTCAAAGTCCTGCTAGTCGTCATAGATGGTGCCTCTTATACAAATACCAGAATCCTTGGTACTGATATCGTCATTAAGAAATTCGACATTTATAGCTTTCTGAGTTGCCTTAAACTTGAAGCCATTAACGACATAGCCTAGCCAAGTCTTTGCATGCTTCTTCGGTCCCAATGCCAAATGAATGCTCTCATTTGTGAGTGTTGTTTTAGGCAATAAAACATATAAATAAATATTAATAGTTTAAATGTTTTAGCTGTATATATTTTAATGGTAGCTGCATAACATATTATCTCAGTTACTTATGTATTTGCGAATCCAGGACAGAAAGGTACAATCAAGCTCTCTTTGAAGTCCCTTATCGGTAATATCGGGTGTCCTCATTTTGACTTCATCTCTAAATACACTGTTAGAGAGAATAAAAATAAGTGTAGTCACTTACTTCACCAAATTAGAGATTATAACGAGTGTAAGTGTAGTCACTTACTTCTCCAAATCTCTCACTTCTTATATGTCACAATTTAACAAGACATATCGGTGAGCGGCATCATACTCATCGTCAGTCAACCACCGTTTCTTACTAGCCCCAATAGGCTTGTCCCTTACATTGAATATACCTCCATCCTCAACGTCTTCGTCATTCTTTTGAGGTCTATTTCGATTTGTCTGGACATGAGTATGAAAATAAATGGAGCAGAAGTTTGATACCTCCTCGATAAGATATGCTTCGCATATTGAAACCTCTATATGAGCCTTGTTGCCAACGTTCTTCTTTAGATGGTGTAGGTACCTAGAGAGACAAATTATCTTGAGAATTAACAATGATTTATAAAATCCACTTAAATTATGTCAATTTTTATTTACCTTTCAAATGGATACATCCATCGATAATGAACAGATGCACCGACACGGGCTTCGTATGCTAGATGAATCGGTAGATTCTCCATATTGTCGAAGAAGCCCGCTGGAAATATTTTTTCTAACTTGTAAATTGTTAAGACAATCTTATCCTTTAGTTCAACCGTATGTTGCACCGTAAACTTAGTTGAACAAATATCCCTAAAGAATGTGGATAGCCCGGCCAACGGAACCCATAAAGCAGAAGACAACAACTCTCTCAAAGCAATGGGCAGTAATATTTCCATAAACACGTGACAGTCGTGACTCTTCATTCCCATTAGCTTACGTTCATTGAGATCAACGCATCTAGACAAATTCGACACATAGCCGTCGGGAAATCTTAAAGTAGATATCAACTTACAGATTATTAATCTATCTTCCTTGCTCAATGTGTATTGCACTATCGGCTTAGTTAATTGTTTGCTCCCCTTTGTATCAAGTTTAGATAAGAACGCTTGCATATCTCATCTATGTCTTGTCTTGCTTTTGAATGTCCTTCGTCTTTCCTTTAATATCCATGATTGTATTGAAGACATTATCGAACACATTCTTTTTGATATGCATGACATCAAGATTATGCCTTATAAGATTATCTTTCCAATAAGGCAAGTCCCAGAAGATACTCCGTTTGGTCCAGTTATGGCTTTGTCCGAACCCCTCGACACGATTGTTTGATGGATCTTCCATTACGGTGGACAAATCCTTTACAACTTTCTAAATAGCGTATCCCGACAATCTGGCAAGCAGATGAGAAAATTCTTGTTTTCTAGCTCTAAACGCGTCCTTGTTCTTTCTCCAAGGATGACTCGCGGACAGAAATTGACGGTGGCAGTCAAAGAAAGAAGTTTTTCCTCCATGCTTAAGGCAGAACACCTTACTATTTCCTATACATATCGGACAAGACATGGTGCCGTGAGTACTCCATCCCGATAGCATACCGTATGCTGGAAAATCATTGATTGTCCACATCAGTGAAGCTCTTATCTGAAAGTTATGTTTTTTGGAAATATCATAGGTCGCAACGCCGATCTCCCACAGCTGTTTTAGCTCATCCACCAATGGCTGTAAATATATATCGATGTTCTTCGTTAGATTTTTAGGACCGGGTATGATAGTTGTCAAGAACATATAAGGAGTCTTCATATACATCCATGGTGGCAGATTGTAAGGGGTAAGAATGACCGGCCAGCAGGAGTACTGAGATTCCGACTGCCTAAAAGGGGCGAAGCCACCGAACATAGCGCCAGACGTACATTTCTAGGAGCTGTAGCAAAATCTGGATGACACAAATAAAAATATTTCTACGCCTCTCCATCCGAAGGATGTGACAATTCTCCATCGTCCTTTGTGCATTCTTTGTTGTGCCACATCATGTGTTCTGCTGTATTCAGAGACATATACATCCTCCGCAAGCGCTTCGTGATCGACAAGTAATGCATATACTTTTAAGGACGTTGTTTTCTAGTTGACTTTCTTTTTTCCTGTACTGGCTTGTAACGATTCGTATTACAGAATCTGCAACTTTCTATGTCCTCGTTCTCCTTGTAGTACAACATGCATCCGTTGTGACAATAATCTATCTTCTTGCACCCCAGTCCCAGTTGTCGGACCATCATCTTTGACTTATAGAAGTTTTTGGGAGCTTTTTTGATTCCTTCGGTAACACCTCATTGATTAGTTATGTGATCCGATATACAAGCTTGTGGCAAGTTGAATTCAGACTTTATGTTCAACAACCTCATCGTCACTGACAGTACGGAATGAGTCTCACAACCCGGATATAGAGGAGTATCTGCATCCTAAAATATATCATAGAACTCCTTCGCCTCGGGATAAGGATCCTCCGGATCAAAATTAGGCCATGCCGCATCGTACACCATATCTCGTGCAAGGTTCTGCAGGTCTCCATAATCAACAGAGCATCCGTCTTCTTCGATGACAAAATCCATTGTTGCATTATCATCAAAAGCATAAGTAGCATCTTTCGTAGCCTGTCTTTTGACCTATAGTTCACCTTACGATGACCAAAGGCCGTAATCACGTATGAAACGCTTATGGTTCAAATAATCTCTCACAGTCATCACTTCTTCGTAACGTCTATTGGAACAATTACCACATGGATACTTGATTTTGTTATCGTCCATGTACTGAGCTTTGCTCATGAAATACTTAAGAAACACTTCTACGCCTGCCTGAAAATCGTTACTCACACCTATTCTGCTCCCGTGTTGCCGTTTATACATCCATATACGATCAACGAAGTAACAATCTATCGTAGATTGGATGTGAAAATCTGTATTGTAAGATAAATTAAACAGAATTAGTTCGATACCGATACCGATACTCATAAAAATAGTCTGATACCGATACCGATACTCATAGAAATAGTCCGATACCGAAACCGATACTCATAGAAATAGTCCGATACCGATACCAATTCTTAAACTCATAGGATTAATAGCCCGATACCGATACTGATTCTAGGGTTTTAGGGTTAGTTTTAGGGTTAGGTTTAGGTTAGGGTTAGGATTTTAGGGTTAGGGTTTTAGGGTTAGGGTTTAGATACCGATACTCATTGAAATAGTCCGATATCGATACTCATAGAAGTAGTCCAATACCGATCCGATACCGATACTCATAGAAATAGTCTGATACCGATACCACTACTCTGAACTAGTTTGATGTCGATACTGATACTCATAGAAATAGTCTGATACCGATACCAATACTCATAGAAATAGTCTGATACTGATACCGATACTCATAGAAATAGTCCGATACCGATTTTTAAACTCATAGGATTAAAATCCCGATACCGATACCGATTCAAGGGTTTTAGGGTTAAGGTTAGGGTTTTAGGATTAGGGTTTAGATATCAATACTCATAGAAATAGTCCGATATCGATACTCATTGAAATAGTCTGATACCGATCCGATACCGATACTCATAGAAATAGTCTGATACCGATACCGATACCGATACTCTGAACTAGTTCGATACCGATACTCATAGAAATAGTCTAATACCGATACCGATACTCATAGAAATAGCCTGATACCGATACCGATACTCATAGAAATAGTCCGATACCAATACCGATTCTTAAACCTATAGGATTAATAGCCCGAAACCGATACCGATGGTTCTAGGGTTAGGGTTAGGGTTAGGGTTATGGTTTAGATACTGATCCTCATAGAAATAGTCTGAAACCGATACTCATAGAAATAGTCCGATAACGATACTCGTAGAAATAGTCTGATATCGATACCGATACCGTGAACTAGTTCGATACCGATACCGATACCGGGCCCCCACAATCCCTCCCCGACCACCAAGACCCCCCATCCCCCTCCCCTCCCCTCCAACCCCAAGTCACCCCTATCCCCTGGGGCCCCACCCCCCGACCACCATGACCCCCAAACCCTCTCCCCTCCCCCTGACCCCTAAGACCCACCCCACCCCCTGGGCCCCCACCCTCCCCTACCTCCCCCACCCCCTGGCCCCCCTTCGCTCCCCTGCCCCCTCCCCCCTCCGCGGCCACGTTAAAACCCCCGGGCCCCCACCCCCTCCTCTCCACCTTGACCACTAAGACCCCCCGGCCCCCCTCCTCTCCCCTACACCCTCCCTCCAGCGACCTCCCCACTCACCGACCCCCAACCTAAACCCCCCTCGCGGCCACGATAAACCCCCCGACCACCACGAGAGAGAGATAGAGAAAGAGAGAGAGGGAGAGAGAGATACCTGAGTGAAGGAGAGAGAGTTGTGTGTGCACGTGCAAAAGAGAGAGGTGGGAGAAACTTTTGGAGGGAATGAAAAATCCCCCCATGTCGTTTCGCCTTAAGTTAGGGCACAATATTTAGCGACGGATATATCCGTCGCCAGGCCATCGCTATACTTCCGCTAGTTTGCCGACGGATAATCCGTTGCTATGTGGTCGCCAAATTTCATGCCAATTTTTTAACATTTGTCGCCAATTATTGACAACTAGGCGACTACGTAGAGATGACATGTTTGTCTGTCGCTATATTTTCGACGATATAGCGACTGATTTGTGACCGAGTTTTGCCCTTAAAATTTAAAAAAAAAATTATTGGCTACAATTCGACGACAAACCGTCGCCATTTAGTCGGGTGTTCGTCGCTAAAAATTTGTCGCCAATTTACTATATTTTGGTAGTGTATCTAGGCACCATTTAGTTTTACATGTTGTATATGAAAACAAATAGTAGGAAATACGTTGTGCCATGTTAGAATTGTCCATATGACTAAAATAATGTTAGTGGATCCAATTGTCTAAGATGAGAGTATGACTTAAACCATATTTTGCATTACCACTAGTGTAGGTTGCACTTATTTTATTTACTTTGTGTATGTGCAAGTGATATTAGCACAAGGAGAACCTAGTAGAAAGAACATCTAGTGCCTATGTGTTAGAAGAACAACTTAGCAAACACATGAACCTTCGTTATGATCATAAGTAGTTCTGCTCTAATATTTTTTATCATAACTTAGCGTAGCTTTTACGTATTTTATTATGTATTCGTAGACGCTCGGGACGGTTCGATCTCGGTTGCGGAGTCAAGATCTTTATTTGATCATCTCGAAGTTCTAGGCAATTGTACCTTGCTAATATTACAGTTCATGTTTCTTTCCTCATTATTGTTTTTGTTTCTTATTTATTATCATTTAGGACGTAGGAATAGTCGATACTTTGCATCCATATTATATTCGGGTGCCGATGATATCTTACAGTTATCGAGTATCGATAAGGCATTGCTTGTACTGTATTCGTGTTTTATTGACACGATAGACCATAGGACACCAGTACGATTCATAATACGGAGTTTACATGAGTATTCATAGTTATGGACTTCGTAATAGGATACTAGATTGATACTTGCACTTGTGACTTATGACTTGTTATATACTGGACTTGACTTGACTTGCTAATTTTAGACATGGGGTGGGAAGAATATTACAGCTATATCAGGATGTATATATATATATAAATATATATATATATACAATATATATATATATATATATAAAATATATATATATATATATACTCGAATATCCTCATTTTCATATATAGGATTTGGCTGTTATTCTACTAGTTTAGCCTTGTTTCCATAGAGGGACTGGGATGGTATTCTACTAGTATACCTTAGTCTCTATAGCAGAGCTTGGGTGGTTATCTACTTGATCTACTCGTATGTCCTTTGGTTCTATGACATGGTGCCTTAGGACAATAGCCTACTAAGGAGCTTGTGAGCCTCTGTGGCTAAGCCTGATATTCGGAATATGTTCTCACATGAATATCACGTAGACCAGATATCGTAGATACCCTTAGTTCATATTTCCTTTTCTGTACATTGGCATGTTGTATGTACCTTGCTATATCCCCTGAGGACCTGGTGATATCTCCAGGTATGCGACTGAGTGGAGTTGGTTGCTGATCATGATGGTCGTTATTTACTATTTTATGTATCTCTTGAAGTTATATATTCATCTATATTTATTTATAGTCTACTTTTATCTTAGTATTTGTAGACTCAAGTTATTCTTTCGAGTCTATTCGGACAAATATAGCATGGCATGCACACTATGTTATATCTTATTTATTCTTGTATTCTATCTTACTGTAGATTGAGACTTAGATATTATTGATTAGTATAGATAGTTGTTCGTTACTATATAGCTTATACGTATTCGAGCTGGGCTGGAGTCTACTTGATACATAGTTAGCATGTATATGCATTTCTAGTCCTACGTATTTTAGGACTGGAATATTACATATTTCTGTAATGGCCCATGCAGGTCGAGATTATATCGTTTTGGTTACGTTACTATACCTAACGAGCCTGCAATAGGATAGTGTATTAGAATCTCAATCCACAATTGCTATTGAAATTCTTTTGAATTCTATTATCGTCCTTGAACCGCATGTTTGTATTCGATCATACCTCTCTTAAACTTCTTATATTGGATTCTTGTCTTTTCTTGTTTCGAAAAGACGAATATTTGTTTTCGATGAGCTAATTGAATTATATTTTTGTATGATAGGAGTAAGGTGGATATAATATTTTAGTGGATGATTATCTAAGATAAGAAGGGTTGGATAGACACCTATACTAGATGGACCAAGTAGGTAGGAGTGGCATTCTTACTTCTATGTATGAGGTTTAGTTGGTGGACAAATCTATTTTAGTAAATAGGTAGGCATTCCTACAACTTTCTTAAGAGCTGGAGTTGGATTAGAAGTTTTGCATATTCATGAATATTTATTGCGAAGATAAGATAGAATTTTCCATGATGGCTAAAGATGCGATTTGAGAGATTATACAATTGAACCTTAGGTTTAGACGTAGCCCCCTAAACAAAATAAGACCACCTTTACGAAAGATCTTCAAAAGATATGACTTGAGGATATAACGATTCAATGAGACTTGACTTGATGATTAGATATCAGTATGTACGAGATTTGATCATCATACTTCGAATTATTAATTGAAGGAGATAGGAATCCATGCTTAACAGGACTAGATAATTAACTAAGGTGGGTAGGACTTTTATAGATACTCCTCCAAGATGATAAGCTAGAATAAAGGATAGTATAAGGCTCAACCCGAACAGAAAACCCGGGAATCATTAGACTAAACCATACTACCTTTGCCTAAGTTAGATGGAGTTCTGAATAGAAGTTTACATGAACTATTTGGGTTGGTTAGAAGAATACTATAAAATTTCTTGATCATAATGGTTAAGGTGAGTAAGAATGCAACTTGGAGGAATATATAGTAGGATTGAGTCACATATTCTAATCATTATGGGAGTGCCAAACTAAAATAAACCTCGAGGATCTCGTCAAGATAAATGATTCGATGAAGTCTAATGTTCATGACTGGATATAAATATTTTTAGGAGTTTATATTTGCATTAGTTTTGAGCAAATTTTTACTTGAAGGATATAAAATCATGACATAGTGAATGAAGAAGGCTATAAAATCATGACATAGTGAATGAAATTACCATAGATAGTAGCCTAAAGGACCTTCACTAGAGAGATTATTATCGGATGATAATATCAGAATGATATGTGATCAAGGAGTATTAGATAGAGTAGGAAGGTCTGAGTTAGAATAGATGATCATCTCTATATATGGTGAGACTAGCATTGAAATAAACTATAAAAGAGCAGGACTAGAAGATTGACTAATAAGTTTATAGTATGTCAGGAGTATTATATGTAAGCATCTGCTTAACTCAGCCTTGAACTTTTCCTAGCAGATAGGTGTAAAATGGTTAGACGTGCCTATAAGAATTGTATAGCTTACTGATAATTAGAAATGTGTAGATCATTAATTGTACTACTAAAGGGGTTGATATATAACTTATAAAGGTATAGCATAGAGTTTAAGGATTGATTGTGATTTTCCTATTGCCTATGGTTAGCCATAGCAAAGGACTTGAGAGCTGAGTTAATAGTCTTACCTTAAGTAGACTAGCAAATCCTTCATCGATACGGGATAATTAGGAATCCTCGAGAAATTGATACTAAAATAGTTGTGTTTGGGTTACGGTGCTTACAATGGTTATAAAGAGGATGAACCATATGAGCAGTACTATGTTAGGATGATTAATTGAAGAGGAGCAAGAATAAAAATTATAGAAAAAAAAAACTGAGAAGTGACAATTGAGATGAGGATTATGATAAGCGATTATCTATAACGATATAATGAGGATTACGAAAAGGATGTGACTTGAGTGAGTTGAATACAGAATGAGAAGGTTATAGCTCGAGGAAATAAATGGCACGAGTTTTATGATAGGTAAAGGTAATGTTAGGAAATCATTATGCCATACAAATATGTTGATGAGGTAATAGAAAGCCAGTATCATAGATTATTGATAGGCTCGTGACCAAGATTATGGCATTCAAAAACCGAAATAAGAAATAAAATGGCATGAAATAAGAAGAAAATAAAATTTTCAAGATAGGGGTGTGGGAGTATAATAGAAGTAGAGCATCCTTAAAAAATAATGGATGGGATCTAAGGTTTGAGTTGAACAGTAAAACATTTGGAGAAAAAGTTATTTTATATGCAGTAAAAAAATATCAGAAATTAAATACTATATATAATTTTCAAGGATTGAGGATGGTTAAAGATCTGGGTAGATTATATTCTCAGCATATTAACACCATGCTGTTGGAGGCTACATTTGAGGAAGTTAGGCCATAGAATGGCATGAACTAGTTGAAGATAATAGTATATAAAGTTTAAGAAGATATAAATTATGACGGATCTAAAACTGAGTGTATCCTAGCTCTTCGTAGGTTATGTCAACTTAGATCCATTGGTATTAGCGTCCTCTAGAACAGTGTATCCTAGCTCATCTTAGGTTATATAGGCGAGTTTTCAAAACAACGTCAAAAAAGTCAAGAACGTCAACGTCGTTTCGAAACGGCATGGCCGAAAGGAAGCCATTCACATGTAACAGTAAATCAAGAATCGGGATCAGGTGCTTACCGACAACAAGAGGCCGCACTTTCACTTCGACGGAAGGTTGTTCGACGACGACGGCCTCAGAGGCCAACTATTTGCCTTGGACCTGACGATTGTTTGTCACCCCTTCTCTAGCTCTTCCTACGATGGAGGCCCTAGATGGCCTCACCGGTTCTATAGCCATTTGAGGATTAGCCCTTGCAGGCATTGCAGACCGATGAGGACTGATCGCCTCACCATGAGTTTTCTTGGAATCAGTCGCAGGTATTTTCAGAGTGCTTGATTTCTTGGGGGCCATGGCAGGAAAAGCTAGGGTTCGAAAGAAGAAGGAACTCTGACACAAACTTCTGAGGAGTAGGTGAAGACAGAAAGATTTTTCCTCCCCCCAATATTCCTATTTATAGGAACAACCATGTCGACAAGAGAAGACAAAACGCTTCGGACGTCGTTGGTTCAAAAAAGGGTCATGATGTGTCACTACCACTTTTCTAGCTTGAGGGTATTTTGGTTATTTTCAAAATTTTGGAATTTAATTTGGAATTATTATTATTATTTATAATTAATATGATTTTTAAGTGATTTTAGTATAATTGATTTTGGTGTTTTAGTGGACTTGACTTACGTTGACTTTGGAGACTAACATAGTGGCCAACCTAGGTCAGGACTATGTGATTAGGATATGGAAACCTAGGTTGACTTAAGTTAATGATAATTAACCCATTAGAATTTATTTTGGGAAAATAGGATTTAGATTGATTCATGAATGGCTTGTGAAATCACAAGTCATTTTATGACTTCAGGCTTAATGGCCCATAGGCCCACACCCCTTGAACCAAACCCAAACCCTAGCCCATTTTAGCCACTTGGCCAGCCACTATGGTCTCCCCCTCCCTATTTATATGCTCCTAAATTTTAGGGCTAGCCTCCATTGGGATTTGTGCAAGTTTTGGAAGAGGTGAGTCTCCATCTTTGTAAAATCATAGAAAATCTTTTTCAACTCCATTTTCCTCCAAATCAACTGCATTAGGACCTAATTCTCCTGTTCTTTCTGTTTGTGTATGAATATTTCAGAGTAGGGACAATTTGAGGGAGTTTGGTGGCTTGAGGAACTCTTTCCATTTTGAGATTTTGACCCTTTGTTCACCAATAGGTATATTTCAATCTAATCCATGAATTTACTATTTTATTTAATTTCTAGGATGCCCTAAACCTAACCTAACAGTAGGATAGGCTAACCCTAGATTTTGAGCCCATTTCGTGTCCGTATCGGACACGTATCAACGTGTATAGGAACGTGTTCGACGAAATGCCTCAAAGGGCATTTCGTTTGATTTTGTGATTTGTGTTTGAATAGGAAAATAGATATTCACCTCGCTTATGCATTTCTGTTGCTCTGAACACGAATTAGTGTTGGGGCGAGTCGACACGGAGGCGTAGACACGCGGTCGTGCGTGTGCGCACATTGGCAGGATTTTCCCCTGCTGCTCGTATGTATTTTCTCAGTGCACACAGCGTTTGAGCCCACAAAATTGGACACGCGTGTCGTGTCCGTGACTGACACGAGGTCCCCCAAGTGGTTCGACCCCTCATGTCGTATCGGACACGCATTTGCCTGTGCACATGTCGTGCACTGTATGTGTCATATTCTGAAATCGTGTTCTTGAAGTTTAATTGATTTTAATACTTTTAAATTGTGTTTAATTGATTAGTTAAATCCTAAACATGATGTTTAATCCCTGTTATATTAGGTTTACATATTAGAAATGGTTTGATAAGGAGAAATGGGTTCGAATTTGGGAATTGCTGCTGTACACTGTTACATTCTGAAAACTGGGTGGTTTCAGGATTTCCAACCCTTTTTAATTCCCAGTTTTAGTGATTTTTCTCACTGAAATTTACTCTCACATATTGTTGTTATGTTTTAGCTTAATATTACATTCGTTTTGGGTTTAGTTTGAGAATGGGATGTTGTTTTGAACTGGAAATTTAATGAGGTTGGTTTTAGCTTATCTATGAACTGAGTTTTTCCCAAAACCTGAGTTATTTGAATGATTCATTTTTTTCCAAAACCTGAGAATGTGTTTAATTCGCTGTTAGCTGGAATTGAGTTTGTTAGAACTGTTGATTAATGTATTAATTCTGAGATTCTAAAACCTGGGATGGTTTCAGTCCTGCATGGACCAATTCCCTTTCATTTTCGAACAAAACCTGAGAATGGGATTGATAAATGTGTGGTTTCAAATATGTGATAACTGAAATTTGTTCCTGTTAATTAGCATGACTGAATGACATGATTTGGTTAATGGTTTTGAATTGATTTCCTTTCCTTTTTGAATTGACTGAACCTGAGATTTCCAGATTTTGTTTTCCATTTGATAACTTGGTATTTTTTAACTATATAAATGAGATGGTATTCATTGACTTAACTGTAAATTGAGGTTTGATTCCCAGTTCTTCCCTTTAACTGATGTGTTTCACTGTTAATGTAAAAACCTGAGTTTGCTTTCCCCTAATAACTGAGATGAACTGATTCTTGTTTAAATCATCTTGAATTGATTCCCTTTCATTTTTCAAAATATGTATAAACCTGAGATTCCAGTTTTCCTATTTTTGAACTGTTGTTAACTACTAAGAAACCTAAGATTATATCTCTGAGAATGGGGGTATTGATTTGATTTGTAAACTGATTCCTATGTAAATCTGAGTATTTCGGAGTATGGGACTGAAATGTAGTTAACTGGTAGCTAGGACTGTTCTTGTTTCACTGTCCTCTTGACAGTTCACCTTCATCACACATATTTGTATATTCTTGTGTTCCCTCTCTCTCCCTTCCTATGTATATATAATATATTCATTGTGATATATATAAGTTCCTATATTATATAGTGTTGTACTTATATATATTAGTTATATATATGAATATGTGTAAATGTATTCTATATATTATATAGAGTATTGGTGATATTGTATAGTGGCTATAGGTTATATGTATTCTTAATAGATTATATTAATATAGTATTTTGTGTATTATTAGATATTGTCAATGTCATGTGGTTATGTGATTATGGTATGGTTAGGCATGGTATGCCTAGTTGGAATCTAGATAGACTGTTTAGGCTTATTAGACCTAGAATGGCTTATTAGACCTAGAATGGCTTGTTAGACCAAGATTAGACTAGTTGACTTAGGTTTGACTTGGTTGAACTAGTTTGACTTCTAGGGTTGACCAGAGTTGACCAAGAGTTGACTTTGGTCTAGATTGACCTAGATTCATGTAGAACGCATTGTAGTGCATTTTATTACTATTCTGGACTTGTTGTGACTTGTACTGTTCTAAATAGGAGCCAGACACCACTCCTAGGACAATACTTTCATCTCGGACATTCAGTTAGCAGGCGAGTACATTCTCTGATCTTTTCATACCTGTCTGGACTATATTCTTGCTCTAGATTACTCTACATGATGCTGACATGTATCTTCACGGATTAGTACTATATGGATCCTTTCCTGAGATGTTATCCCTCTACGGGTGCATCGGGTATTTATGTTCATGTACTTTATCATGTGCATCAGGTACTCCTTGTACTCGTACTAGTTCATGTTATTACATGTTCTCATGTGCTTTCATGTGCTTATCATGTGCCTCATGTACTACTCATTACATGAGTTCACGTATCTTAGTTGTATTCATGTGCTTATAACGTAACTTGAATGGATCCTTGTGTATTGATTGGGGCGGGGTGAGTAGAATTGGTTATGTGAACACTATCCCCAGTAGCTGTATTTATGTGCCTCATTATTTGTATTCATGTGCCCCTAAGCCATTTACATAACCATATTGTACTCTAAATCACGTAGTCACTTACAGTCTTTACTATCATGTATTTTACTTTTAATTACAAAATATCTCATGTTTTACCTGTACTTCCATTCAGTACTTCCTATATTTTACTCTATTGCATGATTTATACTCCTAACCTGCTATGAACTGTTTGAGAGATATGTTCTCGTTCCCGTCCTGACTGGACTTGTTGAAAATATTACAGAGGACGAGGCTGAGGCGTTCTGCCCTACTTACTACGGTGCCACACTAGATGAGTGCCTGGACTTGGACCAGCAGCAGGATCCATTAGCAGTAGACGACACTCCATTAGCTTAGGATTGTCTTACTTTTCTGGATCACTGTATTAGATTTTGAGATATTCCGAGTTATGTATTATTTTAGACACTTAGAATTCTGGATTGTATCTCTGTGATTCTCCTGTTCTGGATATATTATCTTTCATTATCATTCTATCTTTTCCTGTTCTACCTTATCTTTGATTGAGTTATATTTCTGTTATGTCACCCCCATTCGGGGAGTATAACTGTTATTACCTTCAACTGTTAGATGTTGTGACCTAGGACAGCGTTCTACCGCCGACACTGCGGCGTAGGCTGGACGTACTCACGTCTCGTGCCCTTACTCTAGGGTGCGGGTCGTGACAGGTTTTTAGTGGTGGCCCATGCAGGTCTAGGTTGGAAACGTAGTAGTATTCGAACTAGAATATCACTGCAGCCTGCAGTAGGAATTAGTATATTTTTGAAGGTACTCAATCACACTAGGAAAATTCCTTATCATATTTCGTATATCTATTTTGCTTCTTATTGTCTTCCTTAGAATTTTAAACTGTCCTCCTTTGATTTTTTGACTCATTCTCAGTAATTGTTTCTTGTTTGATCTGTGTCTCCAGGATGGTTGAGACGAGATCGCATCGCCCTTTGACGAGAGAGGCTGGAGAGGGGTCTGCCACCTCTCGTGTCCAGCAGCCAGCTTCCAGTGCCACAGGGCCAGTACAGCCCTCAGGAGTCGGTGTTTCTGCCACTTTTGGAGGAGCACCTCCAACAGTCAGGAGGCCAGTTGTGATTCCTGAGATCCTTCCACCGCAGCAGCCTCCGCCTGCAAGGATGGTAGATGCTGCACATCTCTTCTCCTTCGTGGAGAAGATTCTTGAGTCCCACCAGCAGCAGCAGACGAGACAGACTGCAGATTTCAGACAGGAGATCGATGAGGCACACCAGCTGGTATGCACTACAGTCGAGATGATCACAGCTCAGGGGACTCAGCTGTAGCCCCATCGGAGGGAGAAGGACATTCAGGACTTCCAGAAGATGCACCCTCAGGAGTTCTTCGGCACAGAGGGCATCCATGTTGCAGACGACTGGATAGAGCATATTGAGGAGATCTTTCGACTGGCAGAGATACCAGATCGACTCCAGATCGAGGCGGCGGGCAGTCAGATGCAGGACTTAGCCTGTGCGTGGTATCAGGAAGATCCCATGGTAGGAGTTGAGGGGCAGACTTGGGTCCAGTTCAAGGAGCTGTTTAAGGAGTAGTTCTTTTCTGATGTTGCCTTGGGAGGTATCGAGGCACAGTTCGAGGCTGTAGTTCAGGGGAACCAGACGGTAGCTGAGTATGCCGGAGAGTTCTGCAGACTGGCCCGGTTTATTGATGACTTGTCTGAGAAGACGAAGGCGAAGAAGTTTCGCCGGGGTTTGATTAGAGAGGTTTGGTCGCAGACTAAGAGCGACCGGAACGCTTCTTATGCTGAGATATTTTCTGGGGCTATGGCAGCGAAAGACGACCTAGGGCTGAAGCAGAAGAGGGGTCGTGACTTCCAGGGTGGCAGTAGTAGTCAGGGGCAGGCCAAGAGGCCTCACTTCCAGCAGCAGCAGCAGCAGCAGAGCCCAGCTCAGCAGCAGTATCAGCAGCAGGGTCGTGCACCCTTTCAGCAGCACCAGCAGCAGAGAGGGCAGCAGGTACCTCGTCAGGTAGTCATTTGTGCCTTCTGTAAGAAGTCGGGGCACATGATCCATGAGTGTAGGAAGAAGCTAGGCAAGTGCCTACTTTATGGTGCGGAAGATCACCAGTTGAGAGATTGCCCTGGGGCTTTTGGGCGAGGACAGCAGGGAGGTGGAGCCAAGGCTCCAGCAGGCCAGCAGAGGGGACCAGCCCTGCAGACCCAGCAGCAGAGGTTCCAGCAGCACCAGCAGCAGGCACGAGGTGGACAGCAGGGGCGAGCTTTCGCCATGGCAGCTAAGGATGCTGAGGCCATCGGAGAGCTGATAGCAGGTTCGGTTCTCCTAGATTCCCTTCCAGCATTTGTACTCTTTGATTCTGGGGCTTCCTACAGCTTTGTGTCAGTATCGTATGCTATTAGACACAGTTTGATTTCTGAACCATTGCCTAGGACCTGCAAGATCACGACCGGGGGCGGGGTCATCCTCGTGAATGATATTTGCAGAGGGCGAAGTGTCATATTGGGAGGCCGAGAGTTGGGGGTGAGTCTACTAGTCATGCCATTACAGAACTACGACATTGTATTAGGTATAGACTGGCTGAGTAGACACCACGCCCGTATTGATTGCCGTGGGGGTAGAGTTTTGTTCGGTGCGCCAGGAGAGCCAGAGTTTGAGTACACCTGACGGCAGGCAGAGCAGGACGGCGGAGTCTTCTATGGAGCATCAGTCGAGGAGCAGGTGGCTCCGCATCCCTTATCATAGAGTTTATGGACGTATTCCCACAGGAGTTGCCAGGGATTCCACCGGACAGAGATGTAGAGTTCTCGATAGACTTGGTTCCCGGCGCGGAACCGATTTCCCAGCATGTCTATCGAGTGAACAACAGTGAACTGGTAGAGCTGAAGAAGCAGGTGGATGAGCTGCAGGACAAGGGCTTCATCCGTTCGAGTTCTTCACCTTGGGGTGCACCGGTACTTTTCGTACCCAAGAAGGATGGGTCGGTACGGATGTGTATCGACTACAGGGCCCTTAACAACCTGACGATCAAGAACAGATACCTACTGCCACGGATCGATGATCTGTTTGATCAGTTGAACGGAGCTCAGGTGTTCTCCAAGATTGATTTGAGGTCAGGTTATCACCAGGTAAAGGTGAAGAGGGAGGATATTTCCAAGACCGCTTTCAGGACGCGGTACGTGCAGTTTGAGTTTTTGGTTATGCTGTTTGGGCTAACCAATGCACCAGCAGTGTTTATGAATCTAATGAACAAGGTGTTCCACCAGTACTTAGACAAGTTCGTGGTGGTGTTCATTGATGATATCTTAATATATTCTAAGACAGAGGAGGAGCACGAGGAGCATCTGCGGATAGTGCTAGAGACTCTCAGGAGGGAGCAGCTTTATGGGAAACTCTCCAAGTGTAAATTTTTCTTGGACCCGGTGGACTTCTTGGGGCATGTGGTGACTGGAGATGGTATCTCAGTTGACCCCAAGAAGATTGTAGCAGTTGAGGCTTGAACAGCGCCGTCTTCAGTGGCAGAGATCAGGAGTTTCCTGGGGCTGGCAAGATACTATAGGAGATTTATGCAAGATTTCTCCAGGGTTGCAGAGCCGTTGACACGGTTGACCCGGAAGGATACTGAGTTTGTTTGGTCAGAGGAGTGTCAGGCAGCTTTTGATGAGTTGAAGAAGCGGCTTACGACAGCTCCAATTCTGACATTGCCTTCAGGATCGGGTGGATTCACTATTTATAGTGATGCTTCAGGGAAGGGGCTGGGTTGCGTCTTGCAGCAGCATAGGAAGGTGATTGCCTATGCTTCCAGGAAATTACGTCCCCATGAGAAGAACTACCCTACCCATGACCTGGAGCTGGCGGCGGTGATTTTTGCTTTGAAGTTGTGGAAGCACTATCGGTATGGCGAGAGGGTGAAGATTTTCACAGATCATAAGAGCTTGAAGTATGTGTTTACACAGAAAGAGCTCAATATGAGACAGCGCAGATGGCTAGAGTTGATGAAGGACTTTGACATCGCACTTCAGTATCACCCGGGGAAGGCCAACGTGGTTGCCGATGCCTTGAGTAGGTATTCGACAGCCATGTGTTTGACTATGGATCGACATTTGCTTGCAGACTTGGAGAGCCTTGGGATTGAGGTGATTGTGCCAGGGGTACAGATGCAGTTATGGGGCCTTCAGATACAGTCGGACTTGATGGACAGGATCAAGGCGACACGGTTCGAGGATGTGGCTCTGCGATGTATCCGAGAGCAGATCAGTACAGGATTAGAGGATGGCGAGTTTTCACTTGTAGAGGATGGTGTCCTGAGGCACGGTTCCCAGTTATGTGTGCCCAGCGGGGAGCTCAGAGAGCAGATCATGCAGGAGGCTCACAGATCGCAGTACTCTATATATCCTGGTGCCAACAAGATGTACAGGGACCTGCGAGAGCATGTCTGGTGGTACGAAATGAAGCGGGAGGTGTCCCACTTCGTAGCTAGATGCTTGGTCTGTCAGCAGGTCAAGGCAGAGAGGCAGAGGCCCGGAGGATTATTGTAGCCGTTGCCCATTCCAGAGTGGAAGTGGGAACATATTACCATAGATTTTGTATCGGGGCTGCCCCGTACACCAGGAGGAAAAGACGCAATTTGGGTCATCGTTGACAGGTTGACCAAATCGGCCCACTTCTTGCCATTCAAGGTGGGTACGTCTACAAAGAGGCTTGCAGAGATGTATATGAGACAGATAGTCAGGATTCACGGAGTTCCCGTCAGCATAGTCTCAGATCGGGATGGTCGCTTTACTTCCCATTTCTGGAGGAGTCTGCAGACTAGCTTGGGCACTCAGCTCAAGTTTAGTACTGCATACCACCCCCAGACGGACGGACAGTCAGAGAGGACTATTCAGACACTTGAGGATATGTTGTGGACGTGCGTCCTGGATTTTGGAGGTTCCTGGGAGGATTACCTACATTTGGTGGAGTTTGCTTACAACAACAGTTTTCAGGCCAGCATTGAGATGTCACCGTTTGAGGCTCTGTACGGGCGTAGGTGTCGTACACCCTTATCTTGGGACAATGTTGGAGAGCGAGCTTTACTGGGACCAGAGATGGTTGTTGACGCAGCCGAGAAGGTGAAGCTCATCAGGAACAGACTTCGCGTGGCGCAGGACAGACATCGGCACTGGGCCGATAGCCACCGGAGGCCGCTGGAGTTTGAGGTACAGATTTAGAGATAGGATTAGAATTAGGTGGTATTTTGTTTTTTTTGATTGATCGTGTTTGATTTTTAGTAACTTGAGACCTTGCTTGTGATTAGGTTGGAGACATGGTTTTTCTGCGGATATCTCCGACTCGTGGTACGATACGTTTTGGTGGAGGTGGGAAGCTCAGCCCGCGCTTCATCGGCCCTTTCGTTATCAGGGGGAGAGTCGGTGACGTGGCATACAGGCTAGACTTGCCACCTGCACTAGTGGGAGTTCACAACGTATTCCACGTATCACAGTTGAGACGGTACATGGCTGACCGTAGCCATGTGCTCGATCATTCGGAGATAGAGGTTGGACCTACTCTCAGTTATCCAGAGCAGCCTGTGGAGATTCTGGATCGCCGAGAGAAGGTATTGAGGAACCAGGTGATACCCTTGGTACGCGTCGCATGGAGGCATCATTCTCCAGAAGAGTCGACCTGGGAGCGGGAGGATGAGATGCGCGAGCGGCACCCCTATCTTTTTGGACCTTGGGGTATACTTTTCTATCCTTCTTAGCAGTTAGTTTCGCCTTTAAATTTCGAGGACGAAATTATTTTAAGGGGGTAGATTTATCACTACCACTTTTCTAGCTTGAGGGTATTTTGGTCATTTTCAAAATTTTGGAATTTAATTTGGAATTATTATTATTATTTATAATTAATGTGATTTTTAAGTAATTTTAGTATAATTGATTTTGGTGTTTTAGTGGACTTGACTTATGTTGACTTTGGAGACTAACCTAGTGGCCAACCTAGGTCAGGACTATGTGATTAGAATATGGAAACCTAGGTTGACTTAAGTTAATGATAATTAACCCATTAGAATTTATTTTGGAAAAATAGGATTTAGATTGATTCATGAATGGCTTGTGAAATCACAAGTCATTTTATGACTTAAGGCTTAATGGCCCATAGGCCCACACCCCTTGAACCAAACCCAAACCCTAGCCTATTTTAGCCACTTGGCCGGCCACTATGGTCTCCCCCTCCCTATTTATATGCTCCTAAATTTTAGGGCTAGCCTCCATTGGGATTTGTGCAAGTTTTGGAAGAGGTGAGTCTCCATCTTTGTAAAATCATAGAAAATCCTTTTCAACTCCATTTTCCTCCAAATCAATTGCATTAGGACCTAATTCTCCTGTTATTTCTGTTTGTGTATGAATATTTCAGAGTAGGGACAAATTGAGGGAGTTTGGTGGCTTGAGAAACTCTTTCCATTTGGGGATTTTGACCCTATGTTCACCAATAGGTATAGTTCAATCTAATCCATGAATTTACTATTTTATTTCATTTCTAGGATGCCCTAACCCTAACCTAATAGTAGGATAGGCTAACCCTAGATTTTGAGCCCATTTCGTGTCCGTATCGGACACGGATCAACGTGTATAGGAACGTGTTCGACGAAATGCCTCAAAGGGCATTTCGTTTGATTTTGTGATTTGTGTTTGAATAGAAAAATAGATATTCACCTCGCTTATGCATTTCTGTTGCTCTGAACATGAATTAGTGTCGGAGGAGTCGACACGGAGGCGTGGACACGCTGTCGTGCGTGCGCGCATGCTGGCAGGATTTTCCCCTGCTGCTCGTGTGTATTTTCTCAGTGCACACAGCATTTGAGCCCACAAAATTGGACACGCATGTCGTGTCCATGACTGACACGGGGTCCCCCAAGTGGTTCGACCCCTCGTGTCGTATCGGACAAGCATTTGCCTGTGCACGTGTCGTACACTGTGTGTGTCATATTCTGAAATCATGTTCTTGAAGTTTAATTGATTTTAATGCTTTTAAATTGTGTTTAATTGATTAGTTAAATCCTAAACAAGATGTTTAATCCCTGTTATATTAGGTTTGCATATTAGAAATGGTTTGATGAGGAGAAATGGGTTCGAATTTGGGAATTGCTGCTGTACACTGTTACATTCTGAAAACTGGGTGGTTTTAGGATTTCCAACCCTTTTTAATTCCCAGTTTTAGTGATTTTTCTCACTAAAATTTACTCTCACATATTGTTGTTATGTTTTAGCTTAATATTACATTCATTTTGGGTTTAGTTTGAGAATGGGATGTTGTTTTGAACTGGGAATTTAATGAGGTTGGTTTTAGCTTATCTATGAACTGAGTTTTTCCCAGAACCTGAGTTATTTGAATGATTCATTTTTTTCCAAAACCTGAGAATGTGTTTAATTCGCTGTTAGCTGGAATTGAGTTTGTTGGGACTGTTGATTAATGTATTAATTCTGAGATTCTAAAACATGGGATGGTTTCAGTCCTTCATGGACCAATTCCCTTTCATTTTCGAACAAAACCTGAGAATGGGATTGATAAATGTGTAGTTTCAAATATGTGATAACTGAAATTTGTTCCTGTTAATTAGCATGACTGAATGGCATAATTTGGTTAATGGTTTTGAATTGATTTCCTTTCCTTTTTGAATTGACTGAACCTGAGATTTCCAGATTTTGTTTTCCATTTGATAACTTGGTATTTTTTAACTGTATAAATGAGATGGTATTCATTGACTTAACTGTAAATTGAGGTTTGATTCCCAGTTCTTCCCTTTAACTGATGTGTTTCACTGTTAATATAAAAACCTGAGTTTGCTTTCCCCTAATAACTGAGATGAACTGATTCTTGTTTAAATTATCTTGAATTGATTCCCTTTCATTTTTTGAAATATGTATAAACCTGAGATTCCAGTTTTCCTATTTTTGAACTGTTGTTAACTACTAAGAAACCTGAGATTGTATCTCTGAGAATAGGGGTATTGATTTGATTTGTAAACTGATTCCTATGTAAATCTGGGTATTTCGGAGTATGGCACTGAAATGTAGTTAACTGGTAGCTAGGACTATTCTTGTTTCACTGTCCTCTTGACAGTTCACCTTCATCACACACATTTGTATATTCCTGTGTTCCCCCTCTCTCCCTTCCCATGTATATATAATATATGCATTGTGATATATATAAGTTCCTATATTATATAGTGTTGTACTTATATATATTAGTTTTTTTTTTATATAGTGTTGTACTTATATATATATTAGTTTTTTATATAGTATTGTACTTATATATATTAGTTATATATATGAATGTGTGTAAATGTATTCTATATATGATATAGAGTATGAGTGATATTATATAGTGGCTATAGGTTATATGTATTCTTAATAGATTATATTAATATAGTATTTTGTGTATTATTAGATATAGTCAATGTCATGTGGTTATGTGATTATGGTATGGTTAGGCATGGTATGCCTAGTTGGAATCTAGATAGACTGTTTAGGCTTATTAGACCTAGAATGGCTTATTAGACCTAGAATGGCTTGTTAGACCTAGATTAGACTAGTTGACTTAGGTTTGACTTGGTTGACCTAGTTTGACTTCTAGGGTTGACCAGAGTTGACCAAGAGTTGACTTTGGTCTAGATTGACCTAGATTTATGTAGAACGCATTGTAGTGCATTTCATTACTATTCTGGACTTGTTGTGACTTGTACTGTTCTAAATAGGAGCCAGACACCACTCCTCGGACAGTACTTTCATCTCGGACATTCAGTTAGCAGGCGAGTACATTCTCTGATCTTTTCATACCTGTCTGGACTATATTCTTGCTCTAGATTACTCTACATGATGCTGACACGTATCTTCACGGATTAGTACTACATGGATCCTTTCCTGAGATGTTATCCCTCTACAGGTGCATCGGGTATTTATGTTTATGTACTTTATCATGTGCATCAGGTACTCCTTGTACTCGTACTAGTTCATGTTATTACATGTTCTCATGTGCTTTCATGTGCTTATCATGTGCCTCATGTACTACTCATTACATGAGTTCACGTATCTTAGTTGTATTCATGTGCTTATAACGTAACTTGAATGGATCCTTGTGTATTGATTGGGGCGGGGTGAGTAGAATTGGTTGTGTGAACACTATCCCCAGTAGCTGTATTCATGTACCTCCTTATTTGTATTCATGTGCCCCTAAGCCATTTACATAACCATATTGTACTCTAAATCACGTAGTCACTTACAGTCTTTACTATCATGTATTTTACTTTCAGTTACAAAATATCTCCTGTTTTACCTGTACTTCCATTCAGTACTTCCTGTATTTTACTCTATTGCATGATTTATACTCCTAACCTGTTATGAACTGTTTGAGAGATATGTGCTCGTTCCCGTCCTGACTGGAATTGTTGAAAATATTACAAAGGACGAGGCTGAGGCGTTCTGCCCTACTTACTACGGTGCCACACTAGATGAGTGCTTGGACTTGGACCAGCAGCAGGATCCATTAGCAGTAGACGACACTCCATTAGCTTAGGATTGTCTTACTTTTTGGGATCACTGTATTAGATTTTGAGATATTCTGAGTTATGTATTATTTTAGACACTTAGAATTCTGGATTGTATCTCTGTGATTCTCCTATTCTGGATATATTATCTTTCATTATCATTCTATCTTTTCCTGTTCTACCTTAGCTGTGATTGAGTTATATTTCTATTATGTCACCCCCATTCGGGGAGTATAACTGTTATTACCTTCAACTGTTAGATGTTGTGACCTAGGACAGCGTTCTACCGCTGATACTGCGGCGTAGGCTGGAAGTACCCACGTCTCGTGCCCTTACTCTACGGTGCGGGGCGTGACACGATGAATGATTCACTAGAAACGAGGAGTCATGATCACGCTTATGGAGGAGACGGCTCAATGCATTTAATATCGGAGCCTAGGCATGATGCCATCCTAGCAACAAACGTGATGTGCAGCACACCTACAAAGGAACACATGTCATGCTTCTATTCAACGTATCCCGAGCTTGACTCAAGTTCGGAACACTTTGAAGGGGGTCTTATAGAAGCATGAAAAATACAGCATCCACATGCGCAGACGTGTATTCTTATTACCCTCCAGCTTCACACAAGCGCAGGCGATCAGACGCACAGGCCAACCAAAGACAGAGACATTCTTAGAATGAAGTTCAGAAAAGACTCATTTTATTAATTATGGTACAAGGGTCTATCACAGACTTGTCATAATTACATAAGAGAGAAACTCCCTTAATCATAATTACAGGAAGCAATTGCAAAGTCTTTGTTACATAAGTGGGAATAGAAACTCATATAGATCCACGAGAAGGTTCATTTTCACCGGACAGCCTCTGTAGTGTGATCATCAAATGCAAAAAGACCAGAGGAGATGTATATAATCTCCATCAAAGTCTCCTCCCCACTGTCTCATAACATCGTTAGAGCAAATCATCTCGCCACCGAAAGAAGCTGGGACTCTAATATGTACAGAAGCAGTGGAAGTGTAACTGCTTATTTTCAAAAATGAGGATAAATTTGTCATTTTTCATATTCTAACACTTTTTTGAATATTTATTTATTAATATTGTATTTTGGGGATTGGTTTAGCCGGGTTTGAGTTTCGTCTAGTTTTGACTTTTGTTAGTGACCTGGGTAGTTTACACTCTAGTCGGGACCCAAAGATTAGTTAGGCATAGCCCACAAACTCATCTCATTAGGCTAGTGCATTTAGACTAAACCCACATGACAAGTTTACTCATTTAGAGATTAGAAACTTGACCCTTTTGACCCCAAACCTTTGCATGACATAGATTAACCAAAGGGGACCTATTAGAGGCATATTAAACATTTTCCATTGGCCCAAACCTAACCCTTATGGAAGCCAAGAAAGGGTTCCATCTCCTTTTCATTTGCAAAGTAGCCACCATTCCCATTTTAGTGTTCTTCCCAATCTTGAGAGCAAATCCCATTGATTCATCTCTCAAATCTTCTCTTTTCTCTACCAAATTCTCTCATTCTTTCAAGGAGAGGGAGCTACAAGGATTTTGGAGCCAAGAGCAAGGAGGGGTGTCCATTTGTTAGAAGAGTCCATGTCGGATTCGTGTCCTTTGGGTTGTTCATTGGAAATCAACTCCCAATAGGTATCTCTCTCTCTAAACCTTCTCTATTTCATCTTTCTCTTGCATATTTGTTAGTTTTGAACCCATAGGAACAACCTCCATGCATGAACCACCATAAGGAATGTTTTAGAGGCTCTTTTCAGTCCTCTTTAGGAGTTTGGGATAGGTTTGGTGTCCCCCATGGAGAGATTCTAAAGGGGGCACACCATGTGTTTGTGTTTTTGTCCAAGAGGCTTATTTGTCTTCTAGTTTCAGATTTTCGTATGTTAGAGAGTAGATTAACCATGGTTAGGATGTTTAGGTTTGTTCTCATTTGGATACCAATGTTTGAATCTATGTATTATGGCCTACAAGCCCTATTTTTATGTAAAAATATTTAATATTGTTATATTTATGGATGTTGACTGATTTGGGGGGTTTTGTATATATATATATTGATATGTGTCTTGTGTGTATGTGATAGAGTGTGGGTGTGTTAGTGTTAAGTTAGTGAGTTAGATAATCTAGTTAGTATCCTAGATAATATAGTTAGTATGTGTTTGTTTTGTCCAAAACAACCCAAATTCGTCGTAATTTTCATCCACGTTTTTAGTAGCCAGAGCAACTTAGAAATGCCATAACTCCTACTCAAGACTCCAATTAATCTCCCATTTTTTTAAAGAACAGTATCGAATTTAGCTTTCCAAATATATATCTATAGGCCAAAATCGTTCTAGAACTTTCTGTAAAACTGTTTGAGTGTCAGCTGTCCGAAAGACGAACGCGTTTCGGTGTTTTCGCGATTTCGGAAGCTTTCAGACACGAAAATGCAATCCGTTTGAAGTTTCGAAAAGCTAATACGAAGGGCTACGACATACTTTCATCCTAGAATTTAGTGAATAGGTCTAATAGGTACAGTATTGGTTTTAAGTAAACTGACTATACGACATGGACATTTTGTGTATCCAATGAGCCTATATAGTATGGATATCAAGTGAATGTAGGTATCATATGTTGTCAAGAATATGTATGATATAGTACATATATATATATATATATATATATATATATATATATATATATATATATATATATTATTTATTATATATATATATTATTGTTAGGTAATATATGTTAGTATAGTGTGTGTGTGTGTGTGTGTGTGTGTGTGTGTGTGTGTGTGTGTGTGTGTGTGTGTGTGTGTGAATAAGATAAGGATGTGTGTGGTTAGTAGAGAGAAGTGAGATTGATAGAGGATATGTGCTAGTGTGTATTTGATGTTGTATAGATTGTAGTGTAGTATGTGTGTTGTGAAGGTGAGCGAGTTGGGAGGATCATGCCATCCTATTTGACTTGAGGCTAGTGAGGTTTGTTGAGTGATTTGTGTTTTGGTTGAGTGGTAATGTGTTTGTGTCACGATCCGCTACCCAAATTGTTGGGCCGGGCCGAGTCATGTCCAGCCTACGCTTGAGATAAAGCGTAGTAAGTTGTTCTAAAAATAAACAATACAAGATCAAAGTGTGCTAACAGTTTCATTTTTCATATTGAGTTAAATCATCGCAAACACAAAAATCATCTAGTATACGAATATGTTCCAAATACATAGCCAAAATATAAAACTGGATACAGGTCCAGTAACAAAAATATATAGTCTAGACAACCCTGCCCTCTAAATCTAGAGCGACGAAGATAACAAACTAGACGAGTTTCCCCGCAGGTATATCCTCGTAGGGTAAAGCCTGATCCTCGATGGTGACCCCATAATAGGAATCACATAGCAACTCCTCCTCGGTAAGTATACCTACAACATTATCCTGTCAGGACGGGAGCAAGTACTAATTCTACAAACTAAATATACGAAGCATGAAATGAACAAAGGTATAATAAACAGGAATCATGGTATATCACAATCTATCATGGCAAGGATACATATGTCATAGCGATAAATGTATATGTAATATTTAAAACTGGAGCAGGTACGTGTTTGTCAACAGGTGTATAATGTACTGTGGCACATGTAAATAAAATGTACTTTTGTACAAGTGAAAAGGCGATAGATGTACATACGCACAAATACAGCTGGATAAGTACATATGGCAAGGTTTGTATATAGAATGCGACCTTGCTCGGATTCGGTAGTTGGGGCATGATCACGTACTTAGCTATCAGTTTTTCCATAACCTAAGTTATAACATGTGAGAGATACGAGAGTAGTATAAAGCATGGTAGGTACTGGAAACAGTATAAAGCATATGAAGATATGACTCGCAGTTTAAGGAACAGTATTTTAATATGATTCATTCACAGTTTGTTATCACATGCAGTAAATAAAGTTTGTAGGGGTACTTGTCTTGTGCAAAGCAAGGGTATGTATATGAAGATATAGATATCCGATGTCCCGTCACTGTAAAAAGGATATACAAACATATTTTTTATACTAAGCTAAATACTAGGACACTAGTGATGTGACACGACTTCCTGACTGGACATCTAGCGAAGTGATGACTTTAGCATAGGAGACCAATGTGGGGTGACACAATACCTAAACCAACTTTCTAGGGTCTCTATACTAGGGTAGGGTAAGGTCCCAACACTAAAATATCCCAAAATCACACATAACTTCACAAGTCATAATTATTTAATTAATAAATCAGACTGTACACTATGTTCTAATAATTATTAAGATAAACAAAAAGCTCAATTATACATAAATTAAAGTACTAAAATGATACTTGTTAATTATAGAAATTGAAACTAATTTTTTTGGAATTTATAAATCACTATAGCTATTTATTAAAAATCAGTACACATAAGTACTTTGAAAATGAGTTCTGTTTTCCTATTTTTATAAAATGGAAAAGATACAAAATAAATCCTGGAAAAATTATATTAAATTATCTAAATTAACATAATATTAATACAATTTGTCCCAGATTTTCTCAACATTTATATACTGTCTAAAAATTCAAATACAGCAAGGTACAATTTCTGAAAATAATTAATTAATTATTTAATATATTTATCCACGTATACGAAATTGAACCGAAGTCCAGATACGGGACCCAAAGCCATGAATCAAGTCCGATATAACTCGTACAGGCCTTGAATATATTTAGACTCACTTAAGTCCACAGAATCCATACTAGGTTTGGACTCAAATGGCCATAATCAATAGAATATAAAATATACGAATTTTAAATATATAGACATATGTATATTATAATATTATAATAATATTTTAATGTAGTAAAATATCCTTAGTCATAATATTTACTAATAAAATAACATATAAATTTACATATATTAAAATATAGCATAAAATTGTATATACATAGAAGTACATATAAATATATATACAAATAGCATAAAAATATGTATATATATATATATTTTATATATATATATATATATATATATATATATATATATATAAAATAATAAAACATATATATAAGGAAATGAATATAAATATAAATATATATATATATATATATATATATATATATATATATATATATATATATATATATATATATATATATATATAGCATACAAATATATATATATATATATATATATATATATATATATATATATATATATATATATATATAAAATATTATATATATATACCCAGCCCAATAGGCTAATGGGCCAAACCCGACCCAATATGAACAGTAACCCGAACGCAAACCCATTAGCAAATGGGTTTGAACCCAATAACCCAATATAAACACGTTAACCCATTTTAACACTCGTGTCCGGACAGTTAGGGACACGAGTGATCGAAACAGATACTGTGTCCCATGTCCGAAGCCAGAACGACACGCACGACACGATTCTCACGTGTCCACGCACATCACTGGACTCCTGGACACTCGGCGGCTTCATACACGTGTACACGAGACACAGACACGTAGCATAGGCAGAATGACACGTACGTGTCCGGTGAGCGGAGGCTATCGCGGTTGCTGCACGACGGAGAAGACGTCGTGGTAGTCGAAGAAAATTAGAGCCGAGTCGCCTCGCTGAGACGAATTGATTGGTGGTGGTGGCTCGTCGGGAAGTGTCCTAGGGCGGCGAGAATCCTAGATCTAGGGTTCAGGCGAAGCTCGTCGGGGAAGACGAGTTTGGGGCGGTGGCTAGGGCAGTCGGGGTAGTAATTAGGGTTAGGGTTTCGACTGGGGGGGTTTATAGGCCAAAAATTGGGGTCAATTTGGGGTCTTTGCGTAGAAAATAGGAATTAGGGTTTAAGCTAGGGTGGTGGCCGGTCGCCGTTCGGCCAATAGCCAGCCGACGACGAGGGCCAATTTTGCAGAAACCCCCCCCCCCCCCCCCCCGCTAGATTCCTATTTTGCAAAATAGGCCACCTCCTTAGGTAATTGCAAATTCTAGTTTTGCAATTAGCCCCCTGCTGTGTTCTGTACAAATCTGAATTTGCACAAACAAAACAAATTTTGCAAAATAACTTAAAAATAATTTAATTAATTACAAACTGTTATAAAAACATTTTAAATAATTACAAAATAATATTTTAAGTTTTTAAAAGCCATTAAAAAATCATTTAAAATTCTAGAAAATTCTTAATAATTATAATAAATTATTTTAATGCTAAATTAATCATTTGTGGTTTTAAAAACCCTAATTTAAATGCAAACGAAATTCAGGGGCTTACAAATCTTTCCTCCTTGAAAAATTTCGTCCTCGAAATTCACAAGGATAGAAGACTCTACAAACATTTAATATAGCAATCAATTTAAACAAATGACTAAGTCTGTTATTAAGACTAACCTCTAAGGTATCAAGCGGGAACGGATGGTTCCCTCGCGGCTGGTGGGTCAAACAAGTAAGGATATCTCTCCCTAATGTCCGACTCCCTCTTCCAAGTAGAATCTCCCTGAGAGTGACGGCTCCAAGCTACTCGGACTAAGGGTATGACTTTGTTCCTTATCCTATTCTCCCTTCGGTCTAATATCTCCACTGGGTGCTCAATAACTGTAAGACTCGGTCCGATTTCCAACTCTGAATGATCCAGTACATGGCTGGGGTTGGGAACGTATCTCCTCAGCTGAGACACATGAAAAGCATTGTGAACTCCCGCCAGGTTGGGTGGTAGTACAACCCTGTAAGCTACCTCTCCGATCCTGTCGAGTATCTCGAACGGTCCAATGTACCTAGGGCTCAACTTGCCACCTCGCCCGAATCGGATCGTCCCTCTGGTAGGTGATATCTTTACCAACACCATATCTCCGTCGATGAACTCCATCGGTTTGCGACTAGCATCGGCCTAGTGTTTCTGTCTGTCCTGAGCAACTCTGAGTCTGTCTCTGATCATCCTGACCTTCTACGCTGCCTCAGTAATCATCTCTGGCCCAAGCATAATTCTATCCCCAACATCATCCCAAAAGAGCGGTATACGACATCGTCGTCCATATAGTGCCTCGAATGGAGACATACCGATGCTGGCTTGGTGGCTGTTATTGTATGAAAACTCTACCTAGTGAAGATGACTCTTCCATGATCTGCTGAAATCCAGTACGCAAGTCCTCAACATGTCCTCGAGCGTCTGAATAGTCCTTTCGGACTGTCCATCGGTCTGTAGGTGGTACGCTGTACTGAACTTGAGCCGACTGCCCAACTCCTCCTGCAAGCTCCTCCAGTAATAGGACGTGAATCTGCTGTTCCGGTCTAATACGATGCTTACTGGTACTCCGTGCAAGCGAACTATCTGTTGCATGTATAGTTTTGCCAACTTCTCGGTGGAGAGCCCCACCTTGAAGGGTATGAAGTGAGCACACTTCGTCAGCCTGTCAATGATAACCCATATGGTATCCTTCCCTACTTGGGAACGAGGAAGCCCTGAGATAAATCTATCGTAATGTGTTCCCACTTCCACTCGAGAATGGATAACAGCTGCAATAGACCAGTTGGTCTCGGATGCTCCGCCTTGACCTGCTGGTAAACTAGGTACCTCGAAATAAAGCGTTACATCTCTCTTCATCCCGTACCACCAAAGATGTTCCCGCAAGTCACGGTATATCTTATTGGCACCGGGGTGAATAGAATATCATGATCGGTGTGCCTCCTGCAAGATCACCTCTATCAGCTCACCTTCCGACACGCATAACCGGCTACCGTGCCTCAAGGATCCATCCTCTGCTACAGTGAAGTCATCCAGCAATCCAGTTAAAGCCTAAACTCTGAGTCTGTGGAGGCTCTTATCTGTAGACTGAGTCTCCTTGATCTGCTCCATCAGACCTGACTGAATATCTAGCCCCATCATCTGTATCGCTGATCCTGGCTGAATCATCTCAATACCGGGCTTCTCCATATCTTCCCGCAAATGTCGATCTATCATCAGATACCATGCCATCGGACACCTACTCAGCGCATCCGCTACCATATTTGCCTTCTCGAGGTGATACTGTAAATCGATGTCAAAGTCCTTCATCAATTTCAACCATCTTCTTTGGCTTATGTTCAGCTCCTTCTGCATGAACACATACTTCAAGCTCTTATGGTCAGTAAAGATTTCCACTCGCTCTCCGTATAAGTAGTGTTTCCACAACTTGAGTGCAAAGATCACCACAGCTAACTCTAGGTCGTGGGTAGGATAGTTCCGTTCATGAGTCTATAATTGCCTAGATGCATAAGCAATCACTTTCCCATGCTGCTGTAAAACATATCCTAGCCCCTTTTCCGAAGCATCGCTGTAAATGGTAAAACCTCCAGATCCTAAAGGTAATGTCAGAACTGAAGCGGTCGTCAGCCTCTGCTTCAGCTCCTCAAATGCTGCTTGGCAGTCCTCTGACCAGATGTACTCTATGTCCTTCTATGTCAGCTTCGTCATGGGTTCAGCCATTCTAGCAAAGTCCTGGACAAACTTCCTATAATTGCCTGCTAATCCCAAGAAACTCCTGATCTCTAAAACCGATATCGGAGCCTTCCACGTCTCGACGGCAGCAATCTTCCTGGGATCCACTGAGATCCCCTCTCCAGTGTCCACATGACCGAGAAACTCCATCCGGTCTAGAAAGAACTCGTACTTCGATAATTTGGCATACAACCTCTCCTTCCTCAGAATCCCCAGAACTGTCTGCAAGTGTTCTTCGTGCTCTTCCGGCGTCTTCGAGTATATCACGATGTCGTCGATAAACACTACAACGAATTTATCCAGATACTGGTGAAATATCTTGTTCATCAAGTTCATAAAGACAGCTGACACATTTGTGAGACCAAATAGTATCACCAAAAACTCGTACTGCCCATACTTCATGTTGAACGCGGTTTTCTGGATGTCTTCATCTTTGACTTTTACCTGGTGGTAACTCGATCTTAAGTCTATCCTGGAGAACACCTACGCCCCACTCAACTGGTCGAACAAATCATCTATCTGAGACAGAGGATATTTGTTCTTATTGGTGATGGTATTCAATGTCCGATAGTTGATATACAACCGAACTGTACCATCCTTCTTCGGTACAAAGAGCACTGGTGCTCCCCATGGAGAAGCACTAGATCGAATGAAACCCTTTTTCAACAGGTCATCGATCTGCTCCTTCATCTCTACGGCCTCCTTGGGGTTTACTCTATTGCAAACCCGGGACACTGGTTATGAGCCCGGTACTAAATCTATAGTGAACTCCATATCTCTGTCAGGGGGAAGTCCTGGAAGATCCTCTGGGAATACATCCATAAACTCCCCAATAATAGGGTGTGGCAGTGCTAACTCCCCAACTGTCGCACAACAGTTCAATTCTAGGCTGATCTCTGGCCTTGTCCTCCAGACACTGAATGGTGTCGTTCCTGGGGTACTGAACAGAATACTACCCTCATGACAGTCTATAGCTGAGTGAGCATAGCTAAGCCAATCCATTCCCAATATGATATCATATCCGGGAAGTGGCATCACAAAGAATTGTCCCCCAAACTCTCTTCCAGCTATTGTAATAGAGCATCTATTGATAGCTATAATAGGTACTGGTCTGCCTTCCGTCATTACTCTACTCATCTCCTTGGTAGGTGTAGCTACTAAGTGGTATTTTTGTAAAAACTCTAATGATAGAAAGCTATATGATGTACCAGAATCAAACAAGCATATGGCCAGAAAAGTATGCAAATAAATATGACCTGTAATGACATCGGCCAAATAATCTGGCTCCAAAAACCGCTCCGGCTCCGCCTCAAGAGCTAGACTATAAGCCTTCCCCTGTGGACCCTTCTGCTGCTGTAGATGCTGCCCGAACCTCTGCTGCTGAGCCGGGAGCGGCGGTCCTCTAGATGGTGGTCCAATACCTGGTGCCCTCTCTACTGGGCAATCTCGAAGCTGATGGGTGGTAGACCCACAAGATAAGCACTTTTTCAACCTCTTCATGCAGATGGCATAATCATGCCCTGGCCTTCTACAGTATACACACACAGCTCCCCTTTGCTGCTGTGGTCCCGGAGCTCTAACTGGTGGTGTTGGGTGATGTGGTATGGGAGGACGGTATGCCTACTGGTACGGTACCGGTGCTCTCGATTAGAAAGCCTGGGGCTTGGAAGGTCCCTCGTGGTGTACGGAAGCTGGCCTTTTGTAAGACAGAAGATATTCCTCTATCCCTCGGGCCAACTCTAGGCTCTGGTAGTAGTCAGTCGTCCCGTTCGCCACTAGGAGGATGCCAATGTCTGGGACTAGACCATGGCAAAATCTACGTGTCATCTCCTCTGGGTCTGCAATCAGGCTAGGGGCAAAAAAATGACTCAAACGACTAAACTCTGCCGCATACTCGTCAGTATAACAGTTCCCTTGCTGGATGTTCTAGAATTGTAGCCCCATGGCTACTCTAGCGGTAGTTGAGAGGAATTTCTTCTTGAATTGGACCTTGAACTGATCCCATGTGGCTCTCCCTCTCGTGAATAGTGGCCCATTCCTGAACCAAACTCCTGCTAAGTCTTTCAGCAGAAACCCTGCTGCCTCGACCTGAAGGTCACCCGACAACCTAACTCCGAGGAGCTTCCTCTCTACTGAGTCCAACCAGTCATCTGCGACTATGATGCCCTCAGTCCCCATGAACTCCCTGGGGTTCAAGCTCATGAAGTCCTTAATATTCCATGCTTTCGGTCGTAGCTCTACCGATGGTGGGACCATGGTATGCTCCTCAGAACGCTTCATGCTCTGGCAAAGTAAGGTGGTCTGCTCCTGATGGATTGTTAGGAACCCCTGGATCAGAGTGAGCAGCTGGTTACCATCGAGAGTGACGGAAGCCTGGGTAGGTATAATAATAGGTGGTGGTGGGAGTATCCGGTCCTGCTGGGACTGTGAGGTAGAAGGTGGTGGAGGCATCTGGGTTGGTAGATTTGTGGAGTGGGGGTGTATGGTAGGTGGAGGTGGAGGTGCTTCGATCAACTGGTCGACCGGTTGGATAGGAAGTATGCCATTTTCAGATGTGGCATACTGGGATGAGCGTGTGAGCACCATCTAATAGAAAAATAAAAGGACTTATAAGAATTCTTTTAAATAATCACAAACAAACAAGAAAGTCTAATTTGTAATAACGATCCTATGCTGTGTTAGTCTCCTATGTTGCAATCCTAGTAATCCTCTAGGTGTTCTAAATATTATTTTTAGTGTTATCTAGTTATCTTAAGTTCCTAATTGTAGGCATGCTTGGTACAATGACGTAACCAAAACAACTTATTCTAGACCTGCATGGGCTACCACTAAAAATATGTCACGATTGTAGACACACACAAAAATAAAAAGAAACACTATCTTTTCTTTATTGGCGCAAGACACCACAAATCGAGTACGCCTGAGAGATCCTGCGCTGAGGATCCCCGAGTACAAAAAGAATTCTGGGAAATGGGATGATGGAGATTGAACGGCAGTTTCTCCTTTAATCCGTTGACACTCCGATTACAAAAGTGGAAGAAAACCTAAGAAAATTGCTAACTCTCGGCTCACTTGCAAGAAGTGCAGCAATTTGGCTCTTGAAAATGCTCTCCGTTTTGTGTTTTGAAGAGGGATGAGACCCCTTTTTATATTCGTTCTTGAGCTAGAATGATGTTATAAGCCCACATGAGGAAATACACTGGTTTTTATGTGGGCGCATGGTCCTGCTTTAGGTGTATAGGGTGTAGGTACATGCAGGCTGCATGATCGTGGGTTGATCGTGGTGCTGACGTGGCCGCATGCCTCGGTGCACGACTGCTCGTGGAGACTGACATGGCCATATGCTTTGGTACACATTTTTATCGTGGGTTTGACCGAGTCAGGGGCTGTTCTGGCGTGGGCGCATAGCCTGAAACAGGGCTATGTGCCTCCCTTCTGGAGTAACCTATAATGGGCGCATGGGCATATGACCTCACTGGAAGCTTGGGCGCATATGACCTCACTGGAAGCTTGGGCGCATATGTATTCACTGGAAGCTTGGGCACATATGTCTTCATTGGTGGCTTGGGCGCATAAGGCTCCATTGGTGACTTGGGCGCATATGCCCAGTATGCTGAAATTTTTATGCTTCTACAAGACCCCCTTCAAAGTTTTTGATACTTGAACGAGTCTGAAATACATTAAAAGAAGCATGGACCATCTTCTCGTGATGCAGTGGGCGCATAGCACAGCTCTCTCTTTGGGCTCATAGATTTTGGCCAGTCTGTCAGAGAGATGGTTGTTGAGGTCTTCCTTGAAAATCTGAACTGACATATTCATCGGGATGGAATTTGAAGAGGTCCATCCTTCATATATTATCCATGTCAGCACGTGGCAGTCGCATAGTGCACAAGAGACTGGATCTTCACTTGGGCGCATAAGCCCTAGTGGGCGCATAGTACGCAGTGGGCGCATAGGAATAGTGGACGCATAGGGTATGGCCCATGCCTATAAATAGGCTTTGAAAGAGAGACAAAATTCATTATTCTCATTTCTCGTAGAACTTTCAAAAGACTCTTCATCTCCTCTTTTTACGAACCATGTCTCCCATGGCCGCCAAGAGATCTGCGAAGGACAAGGGGGCTGCACCGAGTGGCTCTCCTCCTGCGACAGCATCCTCACCAGTCCAAGACCTAATTCTGGGTGAGGCTACGCCTAAAAAACAAAGTCTTGAGCATTAATTTGCGACGCTCCGACTTTTCTTTGTCCTGGGCGCATGCGCCAAAGGCAACATGCTTCTGTGAGCATTCTTGTGCGCCTACAAAAGCATGCGCCAACACTGTGGTGTGCTACACACCCACATATTGCTACACATTATGTGCCCACATACTGCTGCATGTTATGCACCCACATGCTTTGTTATGCGCCTATATGCTGCTTTAGGCGCATAACCGTTCGGGCACATAGCCCTTTGGGCATATAGCTCTTTGGACGCATAAGATTCCTCTAGCACTTAGTTTTTCCTACGAATTCTGAGTTTGACTTTTTTTTCTATCCTTGCAGTTAATATGTTTGTCCCAGAACTTGATGGAATCTCTTTCGGCTCTGCTTATCAAGTCCTCGGCACCAGTCTCATAACCAACATGATCAGCAAGGTTCAAGCAACGATCAGTCAAAACCAGCCTATGGAACGGACACTCGCCATACTTGAACAGGATAAGACCTTCTTGAAGCAGATGATTAACGATGAGAAGTTCTTGCTTGGAGGGGCACGTCGTTTCAAGAAGCCGTACTTCCTGTTCGACGACAGTATGGGATTCGAAGATGGCGAGACAATACGCTTGAGAAACCCAATGGTGATCAGTCCGAACAATCAGAAGATATGGCTACCATCGATGGAGCGTCAGTATCCTTTTTCTGCTTTTATTGTCTTAGTCGTACGGCGACAGATGAAGTGGGAGCTAACTCCTGAGCTCCCCGGGGTCATCTCCGGAAGAATACAGTTTGACTCAGGCAATTGGAAGAAGGACACGTTCAAGTGTGTCAAGGGCTCTGCATCTTACTCTACGAGGGGACTGCAACCTGGTGCCGTAATAAACGATATTTCGACTGACCTCCATCCTTATGTCGCTGACTCGCTTTGCAATTTGATGATGTCGGAGGACATGTCGTATCCCGAAGGAAAGATACGGATAGAAGGCTGGAGGTATCCAGCTTTATTCTGGAGCAACCTCACTGGCTGGGTGCTTTCTACGTATGAAGCCACCCTGAAGACTGCTGGCCTTTATTATGCTATTAGGGCCACCCAATATGGCGTAAGGGTCAACTGGCCAATGTTTATCTCTTTGGCGGAGTTATATAACCTTCACACCTGTACCTTCTTTACTCCGGGTGGAGAGATGGGATTGGCTCTCTACGAGATACAAGAAGTGTCGAAGCTTCCCTGGGGCACGGAGCCGTATGAAGAGTACGTGCCTTGTGATGAAGAGCTTTGAGATCTGGAAAATGAAAACTCTGAGATGATTGATGTATACAAGGAGTTACTCTGCCACCTCCTCATCTGTCATAGGATTAATAAGAAAGGAATGACCGAGGGGGCCAATCACCACACAAGAGCTTGGATGGGCTACGTCTTCGTTCAAGGAGAAGGGGAGGATCCGGCCTCCTTTTCGTTTTTGAAACCTATGACCAAGTTCGATATAGAAGTCTGGATGACAGATTATGATACGGCGGATACTGAGGACAGTGATGATCCTGAGTCCCCGATCGGCCCCTACTTCCGTCAAGCTGAATATCTATTGTCGAAGAAAGCTGTACTGGCAGCTTTCTTGATGATCTTGCTTTGTGACTGCATAGTCCCTCGGGGTTCAGGGACTATTGAAAGGATAAGCCGGAGCATAATACTTTCGGCTGTGAAGCTGGCGTTCGAATACCGTCTTGCATTTCTTCCCACGATGGTCTGTGCTACTGGATGGGGTCTATGGGACTTTGTTAGGAATGCGGTGGTTCACGTTGTTCGAAACGCAGCTCCCACCTAGTATCCATCATTTGAGCCCATTGTCCAAGCTCGATCGATTCGACATCGTCTGCAATTTGGTCAACTGAAACCATATTGACGGACAGAGTTGCTTTGAACACATCGCTAATGCTGGAGTCTGAGTCCCAGAGGCAGGAATCATAAGAATGAGAACAATGATCTACTTCATCATCTGATCTTTCGGGAGTTGTTGGAGGAGTGACATAACCCAAACCAACACCGTTTTGTTGAAGTGACGTATTGGCAACCGTCGTCCCCGGTCATAGTTTAGCCCCTGGTCGCTTTTTATGTCATATTCCATGTTCTAGATGATATTCTTGGCCTGCCAACTATATCGAAAAAGTTGTATTTCCCAGAGTCATAGTCAGCTTCCGTGTTGTGATTGGGAGAAGTAGAGTCCGGAATGAACTTTCTTTCGCCAATTATTCAACCGAAGATGATTAGTTCTTCACCCTTCTTTCTGGCTGGAACGATGAAGTAGTGGATATCTTCTAGGTAAACTTTTTCCCGCAGATGAGGCGTCATGACCGACATGTAGAGGTGTGGTCCTATGTCGTGCTCTAGAGCGTACATCGTATCTATGTAGTAGTTTACAGATTGACAGACATCGGAGTAATTCAAAGATAAATCTTTACTAAGAAAATACGCAAGTTCTTCTTCAGGGATAACATCATCCGCTGAAGGTACATTATTATGAGTATTGATATACTCATTGAGGTGATCATCATCTGGAAGAGGAGCCACAGTCTTGGCCAAGTTCACCACATAGGGTAATTCTTCAGGATTAGGAGGACGGACTTCAGATGGTTCTACCCGAGGTATCTTACGGAGAGTGATGGTCAAAGGTTTGACCTTATCAGGGTTCTTCTTTTTCATCCAGATTGTGACAGGCTTCGTAGCACTTTTTGGAGTAGTACGTCCTTTGACTTGGATAATCAGGGGACCATCATTGGAGGATAAACTTGCTTCAGCTTCATCGTCAGCTTCATTACCGTCATCCTTGGAGGGCTGAGATTGGTAAAGTACCAAATCTCCTATAGTAGGCTTCGATGCCCTTAAAAGGATCGACATCGACAAACTCCGTCTTCACGATGCCATTGCTGTTGACGTACTTGAAGCACTGGTGAAGTGTGGAAGGAACGATCATGTTCTCGTGTATCTACAGACGTCCCAATAAGACATAGGATACATTGGCATCGATCACATAGCAAGAAACCTCCATTCGGAGATCACCTGATCTAGTATTTGAGACGAATCTTGCCTAGTGGGTGGCTTCTCCCAACATTGAAAGCCATGATAGTTGTATTGGTTGCAGATAGCTTGCGCAGAGGAATTCTTAGAATTTGAAGCAAACTTCTAAGATTGATGCTGAGGGAGGAACCTGGATCAATATGCATCTGATCTACCTTAATCACCATGATATACCCTATATAGTATAGAGGTCTATCACGACGATTATTTTTTAGTAGCATGTCCTCCTGTAAAAGGTGATATTGGGCACCACTTCTATAGTACTGTGGTAGTGGGGACAGAAGACAGGGTCTTCAGCGGGGGCTTTAACTTCAGCGAGATAAGAGTCGGCATATAGTAATGCCTACTTAAGGCCTTCCGTGTTTCTTTAGAGAGTCGCAATAGATCGAACAGAGACAACCTGGAAGGTGTATTGGCCAGCTGTGCCAGTATGTCGAAGTTGTAGGGCCGATCCATGCATTCGGGAGCTGGCACCTTCAGAGACTTGTCAAATCGTGTCTCCTTCTGCTTGGCTTTGTCGGTAGTTGAAGGCTTAGACGGGCCGGCTTCTGAACTTATGGGGGCAGCAGAAGCTTAAGAAGGTACTGCTTCTTCTTGTGCAGGGTCATAAGTCCGTAGGTAAGCCTTCCCGGATCGCGTCTCGCTAGATAGAACTTCATAGATGGGAGAAGACACCATATGGCATGACTTGTATTTCTTTCCCTTTTTTGCTTTGGGAGATACCACCCCCTGCGTCATCTCTTGCACGAGGTCTGAATGGATCCATATGATCTCACCATGTTCAGTTGTGAGTGGCACCAAGGTTGAGTTGCGAGGTGGCGACAGGTTGACGACTTCCATTATTACCTTAGGGATCGGGACCACGCCGTCTGGGATTTCTGTCGGAGAAAAGTCACCAAACTGAAGAGAGATCATGTTAGAAGATACGACCTTGTCTTCAGATTCGAGGTTGATCACTTGGCTGTCGATAAGCTATTGTATCTTCTTCTTCAGGACGATGCAATCTTTGGTAGAGTGATGCACGTACTGATGATAAAGACAGTACTTGGGATCGTTGAGTTGGTTCGCCTCTGCAGGACGTCGTGGTGGAGGCAATGTTAGTTTATTACCCTTCGTCAATGTGTGAAAAATGGTAATGACATCATCTTCATGAAAGGAGAAGGTCTCCTTAGGCTTGTCAGAGGCGCCCTGAGAATTGGAAGCTCCCTTAGAAGTGTCGACCTTCAAGACTTCTTTCCCTTTACCCCAACGGACAGGGATAGTTTGTGGATGCTTGCCTTTATCTTCAGATTTGGGTATTTTCAACCCCAGTAATTCTAGATTAGGAACGTCATTTTCAGCAGCATCAATGGCCCTAATAAAAGCGGACCATATATCATACTTATGTATACCCAGACAGAATTTCACTGTAGGAAGGAAGTTATGTTGACAAGTATCCATAAGTTTTGAGTCTGGTATGCCGAAGGGCATCTTCAACGCTAGCCGCCTGAAGTGCTCGATGAAAGCAATGACAGACTCAGTCCTCCTTTGTTTGGTCTCGATGAGGGTGGACATACTAACATGCATGCTATTATCATAAAACCTATTTAGGAACAACCTCTCTAAGTCTTTAAAAGAATTGATACAACCGTCAGGTAGACTGCAGAACCATTCAAAAGCTACCCCCTGCAAGGTGCTAATAAACAACTTTGACAAGAACAGATCATCCCTGGGTATGTGTAGAGTCTGCGTGTTGAAGTATGTCATGTGTTGACGAGGAGAAGTCATCCCGTCAAATAAATTTAGCGTCAGCGGCTTGTAGTTAGGAGGGCAAGTAGCATTCTCCCTATTCATGAGGATAAGGTTGAGATATCCCCATCTTCTGAAGCTCGTATTTGTGTGAGATGGTGTCGAGACGGGAAACTAGAGAATCAATTGCATCCTGTTAATTGAGCAGGTATTGGGAAACGGTTGTTGTATGGTTGTCAGGCGTCGTTGGTGAAGGACCACCCCCAGCATTTACAAGATTTGGAGGAGCCACAACAGATTGATACTCCTTTTGTAGTGAAGGAGGGGTGTTGCTATGAGCCGGACTAACATGAGCCGAGACGTTTTGTTGTGGTGGAGGAACAGCCCCAGCAACATGGACCGCCATGATACTGGTAAGCATATCAGTGATCTTGGCAAATGTTGTTTCAAGACCCTCTAGCCATTTGTTGGTCAAATTACTGGCTTCTTTAGGTCTTTCTCCGCCCGCCATGTATGTAGATAATATGTGAGGACGAACAGAGGAAACAGTACAACTGGTGCTGATACTGTTTGTCTTTGAGTTGACAAGTCCCTCATCTTCAGGTAGGGGAGGTAGATAGTCGTCTTCAGACTCGGAGAGGTCATCATCGTCTAGAAGGCTACCCCCAGTATGAAGGTCATCTGCTTCAGACTCTGAGGGAATATTACCCCCAGCTTGGGAGTCCTCGTCATCTATACGGAATCTTACCTTTCGACCGAGTACCCATATAGACTCCTTCAGATGTGAAAGCCCGCCGGCTATCTGTTGGCAGACTTTTTCTTCTTTTATTCATGGAACTGAGAGAGAAAGTTGAGTTCATGGTCCACCGTCTTTGATTGGGGCTTCCATAAGGGGGACCCCATGAAGCCATGTTGGATGAAACACACAGCGGCTTTTCATCGTCAAAGAAATACAGTCGTCGAAACACGGACTGGCTCTGAGACACTCTCGTTGCTTTGGAGCAGCAACAGTTGATGACAATACTGGTGCACGGATGTGCACCATGAATTGTTGTGTCCTCCCTCGCTTTACGCTTATGATTTATCATGTCGCGTAAGTCAGCGGAAGGGAGTTTTGCCTTAAAACCTATGTCACATGCATCGTCGAGCTTTGCATGTAGGTTTGTAAGAAGAGTTGGTGCATCCAGACTTAGTTCATGTGCAGGGGCAATCCCACACACCTAAGTTCTGTGATGACCTTGAAGACAGCCCCGTGCTATACACGTTGGGGCCTGCCTTTTTGTTTGCGGACGCATAGGCCCTGGAGTCTGCCTTTGGGTGCATGCTTCTTGACAACATGTCTGAGCTTCCTCGATATGGGCGTATAGTATGGGTCAGTTGAGCCTGGGCGCATAGCCTTGGGCGCATGACCCTGGATGCATAGTCTGTCGAAGACAGAAGTCTTCTGGCTAGAGTTGTGCGTCCACACACCCTCTTGTGCGCATAGCTTTGTGCGCATGCTTGGTGGAGTAGCGCTATTTTCTTCCAACTTTGCCTCCTTCATTTGTGAGCCTCGATGAGTTTGCCCAGAGTGTCGCACACTCTGATTCTTGGCATCGTAGTATTTTCCTTTGCCAAGTCTCGAGCATTGAACACTCTGTTGTTGGTTGCACAAGAGAGAAGTCGCTGGGCTAGTAGAGCCCTGAACGATGTGAGCCTTCTTCATTTGTGGAGCTTCTGTGGCAGAGCTATGCGCCCATGTGACAGACTCCTTCAGTTGCATATCTGTTATGACACTGGCAGGATATGCACGACGAGCCTTCAGAAGCCAAGTCTTACGAGAATTGTTTGGCTTTGCTGATTTTGAGGTAGTAGAGACGTCCCTCGAGAGCATCTCTTCGACCGCCTGCTGATCGAACTTCACGATCAGCATCTTCTGAGTGCTCCCCACTTTGTCGGTATCGGATTGCGTCACCACCTTCTTGTCAGAGGAAAAGGTAGTCCTCAGCAGAGTCGCCATTTTTATGGACACACACAAAAAGAAGAAGAAATGATGTCTTTTCTTTATTGGCGCAAGGCACCATAAATCGAGTACGCCTGAGAGATCCTGCGCTGAGGATCCCCGAGTACAAAAAGAATTATGGGGAATGGGACAATTGGAGATCGAGCGACAGTTGCTCCTTTACTCTGTTGACACTCCGATTACAAAAGTGGGAGAAAATCTAAGAAAATTGCTAACTCTCAGCTCACTGGCAAGAGGTGCAGCAATTTGGCATCTTGAAAATGCTCTCCCTTCTGTGTTTTGAAGAGGGATGAGACCCCATTTTATAGTCGTTCTTGAGCTGGAATGATGTTATGCGCCCACATGAGGAAACACACTGGTTTTCATGTGGGCGCATGGTTCTGCTTTTGGGCGCATGGTCCTACTTTAGGGCGTATAGGGTGTAGGCGTATGCAGGCTGCGTGATCGTGGGTTGATCGTGGTACTGACGTGACCGCATGCTTCGGTGCACGACTGCTCGTGGAGACTGACGTGGCCCTATGCTTCGGTGCACGTTTTGATCCTGGGTTTGATCGAGTTAGGGGCTGTTCTGGCGTGGGCACATAGCCTGAAACAGGGCTATGTATCCCCTTCTGGAGTACGCTAGAATGGGCGCATAGGCATATGACCTCACTGGAAGCTTGGGCGCATATGACCTCACGGAGAAGCTTGGGCGCATATGTCTTCACTGGTGACTTGGGCGCATATGTCCAGTCTGCTGAAATTTTTATGCTTCTACAACAATTCGCTACCCAAATTGTTGGGCCGGGCCGAGTCATGTCCAGCCTACGCATGAGATAAAGCGTAGTAAGCTGTTCTAAAAAAAATAATACAAGATCAAAGTGTGCTAACAGTTTCATTTGTCATATTGAGTTAAATCATCACAAACACAAAAATCATCTAGTATACGAATATGTTCCAAATACATAGCCAAAATGTAAAACTGGATACATGTCCAGTAACAAAAATACATAGTCTAGACAGCCATGCTCTCTAAATCTAGAGCGACGAAGATAACAAACTAGACGAGTTTCTCCGTAGGTACATCCTCATAGGGTAAAGCTTGATCCTCGATGGTGACCCCATAATAGGAATCACATCGCAACTCCTCCTCGGTAAGTATACCTACAACGTTATCCTGACAGGACAGGAGCAAGTACTGATTCTACAAACTAAATATACGAAGCATGAAATGAACAGAGGTGTAAAAAATAGGAATCATGGCATATCATAATCTATCATGGCTAGGATACATATGTCATAGCGATAGATGTATATATAATATTTAAAACTAGAGCAGGTACGTGATCGTCAATAGGTGTACCATGTACTGTGGCACATATAAATAAAATGTACTTCCGTATAAGTGAAAAGGCGATAGATGTACATACGCACAAATACAACTGGATAAGTACATACGGCAAGGTTTGCATATAGAATACGACATTAGCTCGGATTCGGTAGTTGGGACATGATCACGTACTTAGCTATCAGTTTTTCTATAACCCAAGTTATAACATGTGAGAGATACGAGAGTAGTATAAAGCATGGCAGGCACTAGAAACAGTATAAAGCATGTGAAGATATGACTCGCAGTTTAAGGAACAGTATTTTAATATGATTCATTCACAGTTTGTTATCACATGCAGTAAATAAAGTTTGTAGGGCTACTTGCCTTGTGCAAAGCAAGGGTATGTATATGAAGCTATAGATATCCGGTGTCTCGTCACTATTTACTAAGCTAAATACTAGGACACTAGTGATGTGACACGACTTCCTGACTAGACACCTAGCCAAGTGATGACTTTAGCATAGAAGACCAATGTGGGGTGACACAATACCTAAACCAACTTTCTAGGGTCTCTATACTAGGGTAGGGTAAGGTCCCAACACTAAAATATCCCAAAATCACATATAACTTCACAAGTCATAATTATTTAATTAATAAATCAGACTATACACTATGTTCCAACAATTATTAAGATAGGCAAAACGTTCAATTATACATAAAATAAAGTTCAAAAATGATCCTTGTTAATTATAGAAATTTATACTAATTTTTTTGGAATTTATAAACCACTATAGCTATTTATTAAAAATCAGTAAACATAAGTACTTTGAGAATGAGTTCTGTTTTCCTATTTTTATAAAATGGCAAATATATAAAATAAATCCTGAAAAAAATATACTAAATTATCTAAATTAACATAGTATTTAAATATAATTGTTTCCAGATTTTTACAGCATTTATATACTGTCTAAAAATTAAAATACAGCAAGGTATAGTTTCTGAAAATAAATAATTAATGATTTATTATATTTATCCACGTATACGAAATTGAACCGAAGTCCAGATACGGACCAAAAGCAATGAATAAAGTCCGACATGACTCGTACAGGCCTTGAATGTATTTAGACTCATATAAGTCCACAGAACCCATGCTAGGTCTGGACTCAAATGGCCATAATCAACAGAATATAAAATATACGAATTTTAATATATAGACATATGTATATTAAAATATTATAATATATTTTAATGTAGTGAAATATTCTTAGTCATAATATTTACTAATAATAACATGTAATTTACATAATTAAAATATAGCATAAAATTATATATACATAGAAGTACATATAAAAAAAAAACATAGAAGTACATATAAATATATATAGAAATACATAAAATATATATATATATATATATATATATATATATATATATATATATATATATATATATATATATATATATATATATATATATATATACACACACACACACATAGAAGTACATATAATATATATACAAATAGCAT